>JANUWF010002024.1:3577500-4176317 GCA_026120185.1 Voacanga thouarsii | reverse complement strand
AAATCCTTGATTTCGAATTCTCTTTTTAAATAATCAATTGTTTCTTGGAGCTCTTCAGAGTTCCAATAAGATTAATATCATCAACATATATAGCTAATATCACAAATTTAGAACCAGATTTCTTAATAAAAACGCATGGACATACCTGGTCATTTTTAAATCCCGCTTTCAATAAATATTCACTAAGACGTGTGAACCACATGCGCCTGTATTGCTTCAGTGCCATATAATGATTTCGCAACTTGATGGAGTAATTTTCACGAGGATAATGTTTATATGCTTCGTGCATATGAAATCCTTCGGGATTTTCATGTAAACATCATTTTCTAAATTTCCAAACAAGTAAGCAAAGTGACAACATCTAATAGGCGCATATCTATCTTTTCATGTACCGCCAAACCGATAAGATATCTGAGTGTAATAGCATCAACAACAGGAGAATAAGTTTCATCATAATCAATACCTGGTCTTTGTGAAAAACCTCGGGCTACTAATCGCGCTTTATATCGGACGATTTCACTCTTTTCATTGCGCTTTCGCACAAATATCCATTTGTAGCCAACAGGTTTTACACCTTCTCGGTGTTCGGACCGCAGTCCGAAGACTTCACGTTTTGTCGTTGCATTTAACTCCGATTGAATCGCATCTTTCCATTGCAACCAATCTTTTCTATGCCGACATTCATCAATCGATATTAGTTCAGGATCATCATTATCCCGTGTAACATCAAGAGATATATTGTATGCAAATATATTATCAATAACAGTTTCTATCCGATTCCAACTTCTACCGAAAGTGGTATAATTGATAGAAATTTCAGTGTTACTTTCATCAACTTCTGGTTCTTTGTCATCAGTTCTCTCTTGGTCTTTATCATTCTTTTATTCAATATGATCTTCTGGATCATTTAATCCTCTTTTCTTTCGAGGATTTTTATCTTTAGAACCAAGAGGTCGGCCATGCTTCTGGCATGCTTTTGGCTCAGCAGCTATAGGTATAATATTTTGTTCTGCTGGAATTTCAATTTGAATAGGAGCATTTATAGCTAGAATATGCGATTTTGTAACTCTTCTGGAGTCAACAAAAGCGTCTGGCATTTGATTTGCAATGCTTTGCAAATGAATTATCTTTTGAACTTCAAGTTCACATGCGCTTGTGCGCGGATCAAGATAATTTAATGATGTTGTCCAAGCAAGATCTTCTTTATGCTGTTTTGGTTCTCCCCCTAATTTAGGGAATAATGATTTCACAAGAGAATAAGAAAAGAAATATAAGAAAATGATGACAAGCAGAAAATACCAAGAAAAATATCTCTTTTTTTTTTTCACTCTTCCCGGTACCGACTTTTCCTCTTCCTCTCTTGTCTTTTCTTCTCCTCCGACCCTCTACCTACCATCTACCTCTTCTTCTTCCTCATACAGATATATATATATATATATGTATCGATATATATATCAGTTATCAGTCATTAGTAAACATCAAATACAAAAATCACAAAGCAGATATGGAGACTCGTAATTCATTTGAGACATGGTCAAATTTTGACTTAGTTTCTGCAGCAGATGTTGATGTATTTTCATTTCCAAACCAACCGCTTCTGCCTAATTCGAACACAGAAGATTTTGATATGTTTTCCTTTTCAAACCAACCGCTTCTGCCTAATTCGAACGCAGAAGATTTTGATATGTTTTCCTTTCCATACCAACCGCTTCCTCCTAATTTCAGGTGAAATACCTTTGAGGGCTTCCATTTGTTTTTAGTGTGCTTGATAATGAAATTAAACTCTCTTTTGGTTTGTTTTTTATGTAAATCAGTGGAAGTTTTGAACATACTGCTTTGGACCAAGTTGATCTGCCCCTACAAGAGACTGCTTTTGATACTGTTCCTCTTGATGCTATTCCTTTTAATGAGGATATGCTTGTGCATGATCCATTCTACTCTCTAATGGATTTTGAACAAAGCCGTAATATGATTCCAGGTTATTATCCATTTAAACATGGATTTTGAATGGTATTACCTTTACTGATATTATTTTATTTTTCTAGGAGAAATAATGAGTGGTCTTGACAACGAAGTCGGAGTAAGTACTCATGAAATGCATAATATCGAAGTTCAAGATATTATTGCAGACAAAATTCTTGGGGAGAAGAAGATGATTAAGAGGCAGAGAGAGAAGAAGGGCAATAACTCCCAGACACTATCAAGAGAAACAATTTCGCAAGATTTCTTACCTACCAATCAAGAGCGCAACCAAAGAACCGAATATTGGCATAACCCGTCTCAAGAAAAGATGTAGGGAGTTAGGAATTCGCCGATGGCCTCACAGAAATTGGTGAGCTTGGAGACCATAATCAAGAATGTCCAGTGTTCTCTCTCATACATACTTATTATTTGCAAGTATGAAACTATGAAAGATTTATAAGTAAATAACCGATGATATCACTTCGATTTACAGGATATGCAAAATAAAGAAGAAGGAGGACATATGGCCGAGAAGAAATTAAAAGAAGCCATTGCGATACTCGGAATGTGAAAAACAAGCTTGGTAGAAGAAAGTCCTAATACGCAGCTTAGAGGACCAAACACGTAAATTGAGACAAGCATGCTTCAAGGCCAAATATAATAAGAAATATAATAAACTTAAGGAGATCATAAAATCTCAAGACTCATTTCGCAGTAATTTTACTGCTAATTCTCGCCGCTAGTCTCGATGCCGGCTCAAAGGGGAAAGAAAAGGAGGAGGATGTCGAAAAAGAGGAGTCGAAGTCCATAATTACTAATTGTTTGTCGTCCTCTAATGTAAATATTGAAAAAGAACAATTACGAACCTTCATCTTACATTTGTCACTCAATTACAAAAGAGCAACTATAAGCATGTATCATCAAGTTCATATGAACACTAGTGATATGAATAAAAGATGTGATGCTTATTATTAATGGAAATATCTTTTTCCCTTATTATCTTTTCTCGTTCCACTTCAGTGGCCGTATTTCTCCGTGATAAGGGAAATATCGAGTGTGTCCATGACCATAACCACGGCCACTGCCACAACTACAACTATAACGATGGCTTCTGCTGGAGCCAACAGCATTCACTTCTGGGAGTGCTGTTGAGCCAGTTCATCTGGCTTCATGATTTCTCAATAATAACTCATGTTAAATTTGTCAATTTTGGATACCCTTTTTCTCGATATTGTTACTGTAGGACATGAAAAGTGGAGAATGTCTTCTCCAATATAACTTCATCGCAGACTTTTTCTCCGTAAAATTTTTAACTAAGATGTAGTTTTATACATCACGGAGTTCACGGTTTTACAATCTTGCAACTTCAGTGCAACCATTCATACCGTGCAGTGGGTAGTACGACCATCTTCAGGTGGTCAAATCTTTCTTTTTATCCACATGACATATGGATCTCCTTTTTTTAGCATTTAGATGCATTTTTGTATAACATAAATTTTTTTTTCAGAAATATCAAGGGCTACAAATTCGAATTTAGCGAGATCAATAAATGCGTACCTGTCTTCTGGCTTTCATAACGGCAGAGACTCGTGCTGATAACGTGTTATAAAATTAGGGTAGTGTTAGAATAAAATCTACACACTACACACTAAGAAAATTCTAACTATTCTTTGCACAAGAATTTCTCTTCAAACTTCTCTCTTTCTTTCTCTCACAATTCTTTCTCTAATCTTTCTTTCACTAATCTTTCTTTCACAAAATGATGGTGTATTACAAGCTTAGAGAATAGCTCTATTTATAGAGCTCTAATTAGTGAAATACATCATGGCATACATCATCTTCAACTAATCTCAATTAATGGTGTCTCCACTAAATGGTGGACATCCATAAAAATCTTCTAATAATTCACATAAATCCATAATTAGTGGAGCCTCCACTAATTAATGGAGATTCCAATAATTCATAACATATAGTATTTTTTTTTCAACGTATGATTTGATATACTTGCGACAGCACTGTATGGAATCCAGCCTCAAGATAGTTGGTCATTTTAACCGCGCCCGCAATTTTGATCGTAAATTTGACCAAGAAAGAATTGAAAATTTTAAAATATACACACACATATTCATTTACATATACATATATATATATATTCATATATTCATGTATGTATATATATATCAACATATTCATAAATATATATATATATATATATAACACATATTCATACACATAAATTTGAAGATAATCAGATATAATTTTGCACATAATCCCACAAAATATCTACAAAAATATCGAAAATCTAAGGCATTTACAACGATAGGTGCATTTGAAAGTGAAACAATCATTTTTTTTCAACGTAAATTTAGTGTTTTTTTAAAGAATAAATAACTTAGAGATAAAAAAACAAAATGTTTATAAAAGATTTGACCATTTTATTGAAAGTGTATGGAATAAAAATAAATATAATAAATATTAGAATAAAAAAGAAAAAATAAATCCGTGGAAAATCCCTCGCAATTTGCTAGGGATTTGGCACGAACTAACACAATCCGTGGCAATTTGCCACGAAAAATAATTAATGAAAATTTCTTATTCTTTTTATCATTATTAGCTAACATATTTTTTATATATTCTAAATGGTAATATAGTTAATTCCACTGATATTTCCAATTGGTTTGGTTGTAAAAAAAAAAAAAAATCATATCTTTAAAATTTTTTATTTTAATACACACATATATTTCTATACATAAAAATATTACATTCTATTTTAAATTCGTATAAATTCTTTTTCAAGAATAAATAAGTTAGAGATAAAAAAAATATTTATAAAACATTTGACCATTTTAATCAAATGTACAGAATAAAAATAAAAGTAATAAAAATTAGAATAAAAAAGGAAAAAATAAATTCATGGCAAATCCCTTGCAATTTGACACAAACTATTCGATGCATAGCCATCTTCGTGGACCGGCCACACCGGATCGCAACCCCTAAACTGTTCAAGAATTGAACAATGTAAGACTCGAACCCATGACCTCCAAAAGGCGTATGTTGTGTTTAATCACTGAGCTACTACAATTGTTATGTTATTCTCTTTTTTTTATTTTATTTAATCTACTCTTAATGGATGCTTTGTGTACTTTTTTTTTAAAATAAAAGTATAATAACAAAATATAATAATCAAATTAAATTCAATATAAAGCAATATTATTCAATATAAAAATATTTTGTATACTTATATAATTTTAAAATTTTATATACTATCAATTATACTATCTTTTTTATTAAATGATATATATATATATATATATATATATGTATGTTTATGTATATTTATGATTATGAATGTATATGTGTGTGTGGGTTATATTGTGTATGAATTTATGTATATATATGTATGTATATATATATATATATATATATATATATTCATACATACACACATACACACACATATATATACATATTCACATATGAATACACATATACATCTATGAATATATATATATATATATTCAATATATCTACACACATATTCATATACATATATAAATATTCCTAAATTAATATATATATATATATATATATATATATATAGACACAAGCACACATACACACACATATTCATTTACATATATACATACATACATATATATATATTCATATATTCATTTATATACACACACATATTCATATACATAAATTTGAAGATAATTAGATATAATTTCGCACATAATCCCACAAAATATCAACAAAAATACCAAAAATCTAAGGCATTTGCAATGATAGGTGCATTTGAAAATGAAACAATCATTTTTTGAATGTAAATTTAGTGTTTTTATTAAAGAATAAATAAGTTAGAGATAAAAAAATATTTATAAAAGATTTGACCATTTTATTCAAAATGTACGGAATAAAAATAAATATCATAAAAATTAAAATAAAAAAGGAAAA
The DNA here is from genome assembly GCA_026120185.1 of Voacanga thouarsii. Classification (NCBI taxonomy): domain Eukaryota; kingdom Viridiplantae; phylum Streptophyta; class Magnoliopsida; order Gentianales; family Apocynaceae; genus Voacanga; species Voacanga thouarsii. Next base: position 4,170,398 of record JANUWF010002024.1, on the reverse strand, counting down.
AAAATAAATCCATGGCAAATGCCTCGCAATTTGCTAGGGATTTGCCACGGACTAAGACAATCTGTGGCAATTTACTACGGATTTGCCATGGAAAATAATAATGAAATTTTCTTATTCTTTTCTTCCCTATTTTACCTAACATTTTTTTTATATTCTAAATGGTAATATAGTTAATTGCACTAATATTTCGAATGGCTTTTGTTGTAATATATATATATATATATATATATATATATATATACATATACCATATCTTTAAAATTTTTTATTTTAATACACACATATATTTCTACACACAAAAAAATTACATTCTATTTTAAATTTGTATCAATTCTTTTTCAAGAATAAATAAATTAGAGATTAAAAAAATATTTATAAAAAATTTGACCATTTTAATCAAAATGTTTGGAATAAAAATAAAAATAATAAAAATAAAAATAAAAAAATAAAAAATAAATCCGTGGAAAGTCCCTGACAATTTGCTAGGGATTTGCCACTAAAAATAATTAATGAAAATTTCTTATTCTTTTTTTTACTATTTTACCTAACATATATTTTTTTTATTCTGAATGAAAAGATAGTTAATTACACTGATATTTCCAATGGCTGTTGTTGTCGAAAAGAAAAATTATATCATATCTTTAAAATTTTTTATTTTAATACACACATATATTTCTACACACAAAAATAATACATTTTATTTTAAATTCGAATCAATTCTTTTTCACCAATAAATAAGGTAGAGATAAAAAAAACAAAATGTTTATAAAACATTTGACCATTTTACTCAAAATATATGGAATAAAAATAAAAATAAAAAAATTAAAATAAAAAGGAGAAAATAAATCCGTGGCAAAAGCCTCGCAATTTGCTAGGGTTGCCATGGACTAACACAATCCGTGGCAATTTGCCTCGTATTTGCCACGGAAAATAATTAATGAAATTTTCTTATTCTTTTTATCACTATTTTACCTAACATATTTTTTGTATATTCTAAATAGTAATAAAGTTAATTGCACTGATATTTCCAATGGCTTTTGTTGTAAAAAAAAAAGAAAAAAGAAAACTATGTCATAGCTTTAAAATTTTTTATTTCAATACACTAATATATTTCTACACAAAAAAATATTACATTCTATTTTAAATTCGTAACAGTACGTTTTCAAGAATAAATAAGTTAGAGATAAAATAACAAAATGTTTATAAAAAATTTGACCATTTTAATCAAAATGTATGGAAAAAAAATATAATAAAAATTAGAATAAATAAGAAAAAAATAAATCCGTGGCAAATGCCTCACAATTTGGTAGGGTTTTGCAACGGACTAACATATTTCATGGTAAATCTGTAGAAATTAAATAATGAAAATTTCATATTCTCTATATCACTATTTTACCTAACATATTTTTTGTATATTCTAAATGGTAATATAGTTAATTGCATTGAAATTTCCAATGGCATTTGTTGTAAAAAAAAAAATTATATCATATCTTTAAAAATTTTTATTTTCATACACACATATATTTCTACATAGAAAAATATTACATTCTATTTTAAATTCATATCAATTCTTTTTCAAAAATAAATAGGTTAGAGATAAAAAACAAAATTGTTTTAAAACATTTGACCATTTTAATCAAAATGTATGGAATAAAAATAATTATAATAAATTAATAATAAATCTGTGGCAAATTTCTTGCAATTTACTAGGTATTTTCCACAGACTACCACAATTCGTGGCAAATCCGTTGTCATTTGCCACGGAAAATAATTAATGAAAATTTCTTATTCTTTTAACCATTATTTTACCTAACATTTTTTTTTTATATTCTAAATGGTAATATAGTTAAGTGCACTGATATTTCCAATGGCTTTTGTTGTCAAAAAAAGTTATATCATATCTTTAAAATTTTTAATTTTTCTACACACATATAATTCTACACACAAAAAAATGTTACATTGTATTTTAAATTCGTATCAGTTCTTTTTCCAGAATAAATAAGTTAGAGATAAAAAAAAAAAACACACAATGTTTATAAAACATTTAACCATTTTAATCAAAATATATGGAATAAAAATAAAATAATAAAAATTAGAATAAAAAAGAAAAAATAAATCCTTGGCAAATCCCTCACAATTTGCCAAGGATTTGCCATGGATTAACACAATCTGTGGCAAATTGCAACAGATTTGCCACAAAAAATAATTAATGAAAATTTCTTATTCTTTTAATTACTATTTTACCTAGCATATTTTTAGAATAATCTAAATGGTAATATAGTTAATTGCACTGATATTTCCAATGGCTTTTGTTGTAAAAAAATAATTGAATCATATCTTTAAAATTTTTTATTTTAATACACACATATATTTCTACACACAAAAATATTACATTCTTTTTAAATTTGTATCAATTCTTTTTGAAGAATAAATAAGTTAGAGATAAAAAAAAAAAGTGTTTATAAAAAAATTTACCATTTTAATCAAAATTTATGGAATAAAAATAAAAAAATAAAAAAATAAAAAAATAAATCCGTGGCAAATCCCTCGCAATTTGCTAAGGATTTGCCTAGGACTAACACAATTCGAGGCAATTAGCCACGAAAAATAATTAATGAGATTTTCTCCTTCTTCTTATCACCATTTTACCTAAAATATTTTTTGACTATTCAAAATAGCAAAATACACTACAAGAAAAAATCAAATTAGCGACGGTCAAATCTGTCGCAAATCACGTTTAGCGACAAATTACGTTTGTTGCAATTTGCGGCGGAAAGAAAATCCATTGCAAATAGTGACGGATTTGCGACGGCAAAAATTTTTTATTTTTTAAAAAAAGTAATTAATTTTGTGACGGATTTGCGACGGTAAACAAATTTTTTATTTACAAAAATTAAAATAATTTTGCGACGGAAAAAAAAATATTTTAAAAAAATTAATTAATTTAATTTACGGTAGCGAAAAAAATTTATTTAAAAAATTAATTAATTTTACAACGGATTTGCGACAGTCAAAAATTTTTTTTATTTGCAAAAATTAAAATAATTTAGCAACGAAAAAAAATATTTTTAAAAAATTAATTAATTTAATATGGGGTAGTGAAAATTTTTATTTAAAAAATTAATTAATTTTTCGATGGATTTGTGACGGTCAAAAATTTTTTTATTTACAAAAATTAAAATAATTTAGTGATGGAAATTTTTTTTAAAAAAAATTAATTAATTTAATTTGCTGTAGCGAAAAAAAATTATTTAATAAATTAATTAATTTTGTGATGAATTTGCTACGGCCAAAAATTTTTATTTAGAAAATTAATTAATTAGTTACTAGGCCCGCCCGTTCATAGGCCTGACCTGGCCCGCCGAAAACCTGACACGCTAAGAATATTATGAGATTATGTCAGATTTGAGGCTCGAACCCGCGTCCTTGTTGTGGGAGAACATGCGTTCCACCACTAAGATATTGAAGTTCTTGTAATATATTGTGCTATATATTAATTATATAGTAAATTTTTTTTGTGAATTAGCGACGGATTTGCAAGAGTTTTGCGACGGATCTACGATGACAGAATTTTCCGTCTCAAATCCGTTGCAATTTTGCGCCCGATTTTTTTAATTTTAAAAAAAATAAATTTATTTTTTTAATTTTAGATGACCGTCACAAATCCATTGCAATTTGAGACGGATTTTTTTAAATTTTTAAAAAAATAAATTCATTTTTTAATTTTAGATGGCCATCGCAAATCCATCACTAATCTAAAAAATTCACCTAAAAAAATTAATGGTTGATTATATATATATATATATATATATATATACATATGATATAGTGTGTGTGTGTGTGTGTATTGAAATAGTAGAATACGCAAAAAGATATTTGTAAGTTGAAATATTTATATATATAATATACATATGATATTATTAAGTATACATATGTATGTATATATGTAAGAATATGACATATATGCATCTATTGTTATTAATGTATGTATATTTAATAGCAAATGTATGTATACATATATACATACATTATACACACATAATGTATGTATACATTATACACACATAATGTATGTATATATATACATACATTATATATATGCCAATATATATATGTATATATAAATATGTATGTATATATATATTAATATATTTAAAAAGTATAATAACATATATATAGATATATGTATAAATATATATGTATATAGACACACACATACTAACATAAATAAATATGTATATATGTATGTATATATATTTATTTTTATATTAAAAAAGTATATTAACATATTTATATGATTATTAAAAATACAATATTAATATATATATATCTATATATATTAATATGTGTATATTTATATGTATTTATTTTTTAATTTAGATGGCATTCGCAAATCCGTCACAAATTTGCGATGAATTTTTTTTTAATTTTAAAAAAATAAATTTATTTTTTAATGTTAGATGACCGTCGCAAATTTGCGACGGATTTTTTTAATTTTAAAAAAATTAATTTATTTTTAAATTTTGATTGGCCGTCGCAAATTCGTTGCAAATTTGCGACGGCTAGATTTTTGTCTCTAATCCATCGCAATTACCGACAAATTAGCGACGGAAATTTAAAAAAATAAATTTATTTTCAAAATTTTTGCTTCTGTTGCTGTTTCGTCGCAAATTAGCGACGGCCTAGAGGCCGTCACAAAAATCCATCGCTAATTTGATGTTTTTTTTTTTTTTGTAGTGATAGTAAATTGCAGTGATATTTCCAATGGCTTTTGTTGTAAAAAAAAATATTATGTCATATCTTTAAAATTTTTATTTTAAAACACTAATATTTTTCTACACAAAAAAATATTACATTCTATTTTAAATTCGTATCAATTCTTTTTCAAGAATAAATAAGTTAGAGATAAAAAAACACAAAGTTCATAAAACATTCGACCATTTTAATCAAAATGTTTGAAATTAAAATAAATAAAATAAAAATATGAATAAAAAATGAAACAATAAATCCTTGGCAAATCACACGCAGTTTGCTAGGGATATGCCATGGACTAACACAATCCGTGGAAATTTGTAGCAAAAAATAATTAATGAAAATTTCATATTCTTTTTACCACTATTTCACCAAACATATTTTTTGTATATATAGTAAATTCCCCTGAAATTTCCAACGGCTTTTGTTGTAAAACAAAAGAAAGAAATAAAAATTATCAAATCGTTAAAATTTTTTATTTTAATACACACATATATTTCTACACACAAAAATATTACATTCTATTTTAAATTTGTAATAAAGTCGAAAGCTGGATATCTTTCATCTTCAAAGAAATCTAGACTAGCAGAAACAAATGTTAAGTATAAAATATCATTTGGAGTAACTGTTAGGTTATGGATGTAAAAATCTTTTACCCCTTCTTGTACCTAAAAGGGTAATTGGGATATTTCTTCAAAACTTAGGGGTGATAAGTAAATTAAATTGATGGCACCAAAATCGTACCAATATCTAATCTCTCTGGGGGAGGAATCTTGTAAGTAATTTATTCTTAGATATATACCAATATAATCCAAGTATCTAGTTTCAGTATTTGAGAGACTATATAGTTCTCTCATTATCTGTTGTTGTATCTCCACAACTAGGAGTATCTTTAGGGAAATTTTTGAAGAGAACATAACAGATTTTTCTTTTTGTGGTCTAAGCGAAATCTCTTCTTCTTTCTCCTTTTGCAGGGTCTTAAAACAAGATCCCATATCTTGTATCTTTGTCTTATCCAAAATATTTTTTATTAATGTATTGGTCATTTCAAAATTATTTATTCTAGTCTTAATCATTTTACTTTCAAACATTAAGACATCTGTGACTTCCTTAGTCATATCTAAGAGTTGAGCAACATCTATGATATCTGAAATATTATCTTGAATGCTCAAAACCTGTTTCTCCATATCAAGGACCCTTTATGCTTTTGATATTATTATCGGTTAATAAGTATAGCTCTTGGTGTGGTACAATCCTGTTAATGATTACAATTTCTGTAATTTCTGTAAACTCCCTAGATTTTGTCATAATACTTCAAGATAACTTACCCAGAAATGTTTTTGTTTTGAACCAACATTTTTCGGCACAAGAAAATGGATGTGTATATATATATATAGTATATATATATATATATATATATGTGAATTTATGAATAAGTGTGTGTGTTTATATATATGCATATATATTAATATATATATATATATATATATGAATATGTGTATATATATAAATATATATATTCATATTCACATACACATACATATATATGTATATATATGTATTTATGAATAAATGTATGTGTATATATATATTAATATGTAAATATATATATATATATATATGAATTTATGAATATGTGTGTGTGTGTGTGTGTTTATATATATATATATATATATATATAGGTCAAAAATTGTCAGTTCAACATAAAAACATTTCTGGGTATGTTATCTTGGTATGGTATTACTATATCTAAATAATATAATGAAATTATAGAGATTTTAATCATTCACAATATGAAAGTAGTACCACAATCAAGAGTTATACTATTAAACTATTATAATATCAAAAGCATAAAGGCTTCACTATGCTTTCGTACCTGAGTTTCTCTTTGACCGTATCGATACCGAGCTACACCTTAAGACTTTTAACAGGTATTCCAACCCTAACCTGCCTGAGTTGCAAACAGGTAACTTCTCTAGGCTCCTTCAGTATTGCACAGCACAGCCTGGGATCATTTCCTACTTCCGGCGTATGAAGCTTAGGTTAGAAAGCACAGTATGCCCCTAAGGCTAATGATAATAGGAAAGTTTAATAGCTTGGCTCTTGAAGTGATATCAAAAGAAAGTATTTATTTCATAGTAAATGTATTACAAGAGGTAGAGAGAAAGATTACAAGATGGTAGATCTCTCGATGATCCTTTTTATCCTTCTATATACATATTTATAGATGGATTCTGGACTTCAAAAGCTTATCAATTACGTGTAAGAGGTCTATGTCTGCTGTTAATGCTAGATGAGTGATCCCTTTTCCTTTGCCCAGTCTTTTGGCTTTTTGCAATTATTGTTATCTTTATCTTCTTCATTTGTCTTTTAGCAATCAAATCTTCTAGTTGTCTTCTAGTCGTCATCGGAGCCTCCTAAAAGTTATACACTTATATGGCTAGTCTCTGAATGCTTGACTGCACTAGACCCACTGCTTTTTTTAGGTGTGCATGCTAGACAAATTCCTTCTCTATGCTTCTTGAATTGACAAATTCGGGCTTGTGCCTGAAGACTTGATTATGTAACTTCTTTTTCTAGGGAATTTTATCTTTGTTTGTAAATATCATTCTGCACTTGGGGGAGTCTTTTTAGCTAGATTGATCATGACTGATGAGTGCATCTTTTTTCCGCCATACATGCGAAATCCTTTTTTGAAGGCACTTTCCATATTTTGCAAAACTGTTCTTATTCCAATTGCCCTTCTGTAGTGAATATCATATTCCTCAAATATTCGATATTCTTTGGCATTATTAGTTTAAATAGAATAAGAGTAAGCCTTTCCAACTTGTATAAAGTGGAATGCTGGATATCTTTCATATTCGTAAAAATCATGGTTGGCAGAGACAAATTTTAAGTATAAAATATTATTTGGAGTAACAGTAGGATTGTGGATATAATTTTCACCCCTTCTTGTACCCAAAAGGGTAATTAGGATATTTTCTCAAAATTTGGTGGTGATCAATAAATTAAATTTATGGCACCGAAATCGTACTAATATCTTATCTCTCTGGGAAAGGAAACTTGTAGATAATTTATTCTTGGATATACTCTAGTATAATCCAAGTATCTAGTTTCAGTACTTGAGAGACTATAGAGTTCTCTCATTATCTGTTGTTGTATCTCTACAACAGGGAGTATCTTTGGGGAGATTTTTGAAGAGAACATAACCGAATTTTCTTTTTGTGGTCTAAGCAAAATCTCTTCTTCTTTCTCCTTTTTCAGGGTCTTAAAACAAGATCCCATACCTTGTATCTTTGTCTTATCCAAAATATTTTTTATTAATGCATTGGTCATTTCAAAATTATTTATTCCAATCTTAATCACTTTACTTTTAGACATAAAGACATCTGTAACTTCCTCAGTCATACCTAGGAGCTGAGCAATATCTATGATATCTGAAATATTGTTTTGAATGCTCAAAACCTATTTCTCCATATCTTCTAAAAGCTTAATTATCCATTGCTTTTGACTAGCCATCTCTAGTTAAAAAATTTGCTAAGATATTTTTGTTAGTCTTGATAATCTCAATATTAAATTGTTATTCAACTAATAAAGGTTTCCATCTAATTAATCTTTAGAGGGTAAATTATTTCTAATAAAAGCTTTAACTTGAGTATTATCTGTTCTTAACAAGAATATTTTAGGCAATAGAAAGTAATAAAATTTCTGACTACTCTTAACAACAGCTAACAATTCTTTTTCATTAATATGATATCTTTTTTGAGTATCAATAAATGTACCAGAACAATAACTACATATAAGTTCTTTATCCTCATATTTTTTCTTTAAAACTCCACTCCAGTAATTTTCTAAAGCATCTATTTCTAGAATTAAGTCATCTATTTCAGAAGGTAATTGTACTTTAGGTAATGTAGAATGTATTTGTTTAATCTTTTTTACATGATTTTCTAGGATAGGGTCAAAACTAAATATCATATTATTTTTAATAAATTATGTAATGGTTGTTTTAATTTAGCAAGGTTTTCTATAAAGTCTGAAGCATAATTCAATACTCCTAAAAGACTTTGAACTTATTTTTTATCAAATAATTTATATGGGAAATTCTTTAGCTTTTCTAAAATATGAGGTTGTAATTCTATTCTTTTACAATCTTTCATCATCCCTAAAAATTCTCTTTTTTTTTCTTGTATTAATTTTGCTTTCTTTTCAGAGAGAGCTAATCCATTTTAAATACATAAATCACAAAAAAATATTTAAATGCTTAGTATGAGATTCTATAGTATTAGAAACTATTAAAACATCATTGACACAAACAAATATAAAATCATAGGGTTTAAATATATTATCCATTTTTCTCTGAAATATCCGAGGTGCATTTTTTAATCCAAAAGGCATTACTAGCCATTCATATTGTCCTTGTAGGGTAGAAAAAGAAGTGTATTTAATACTATCTGGGTCTATTTTGATCTGCCAAAATCCACTTTTACAATCAAATTTAGAAAATATCTTTTTATTTCTTGTCTAATTTATTAAACTTTCTTTATGAGATAAGAAATTGTGAGATATATCCCAATAGTCCGACTTCAATTAAGTCTTAATTATGAAAATTATCTCAATAATCTGACTTTACTTCAGCTCTAATTGAGGGGACAATCAAACAAAATTCAATCCCATAATTATGAATTTATAATACGAACCAATCAGGAGAGTCACAAACTATTGACCACATCATATGAATCCACTTCGATGCAATTTATTAATATTAACAATAATAATCATTTCAAGATAAAAACACTATAATAAAAATAATCTTCTGTAATAAAGTGAAAGTATCCATAAGGTATATCAATATAAAAAAGTTAAAAACTATTAATATTTAGAGACTAAACTCAATTAAATAATTAGTCAACATCATTTTTATGGTCTATGAAAAGGTGAAATGAGAAGGTGGAGCCATCCCTCTCATAGGAGTTAGAAAAAAAAAAAAAAACCTCGGCCACTTATTACTACTATTTCCTCAATAAAATATCAAGTAATGCACCTATTGATTGTCGTCTATGGCCTAAACAGTGGTGTGTACATATGCGTGGTCAAGATCTCCGTACCCAATAGCTTTGCATCTTTGACCTGATAATAGGGATATATAAGAACACCAATAATAAAATAAACATAATAAGAGTAATCAAATCATGTGGCAATGTGATAGTGTTTTAGCTTTAAGTAATAGTAATTTATTAACTAAATATTTGATTTGAAATTCAAAATAATGGATCTGTAATTAGATAGTAATTGAATTAAGATATATTTATTAAAATATAATAAAAATATTAAAATTATACTTAGATAATGATTGAATTGAGATGAGTTTATTAAAATATTATTAAATTAAAAATAAATGTGAAGTTTAATTATTAATGAGAGAGAAAAAATATGATGCGTTGTGAATATATGACAACTATTGAGGAGTAAAAATTATTTAAATTAGTATTATTTTAAATTAGAGTTTTGATTTAAATTGAGAATGATTGCTTCCCAAATATGGCCTAAATATATGAGATCAGATGGGGTTCAATATAAAGCTAAAGAGAGAGTAGCAAATCTCTGCACAGATCTAAAGCTTAAAAATCAGATGGAATCCTATCATAAAAAATCCAAAAAGGAATTAGGAAATTTTTGCGAAATATTCGGATTTTCACCAATAACTCCACCATCTAAAAAGCTAAAGAAAGAAAAGAAGAGAAAATTTAAAAGGGAAAATGAAGGAATGAATGATACATTGCAAATTATGTTAGGTACTACATTCCTTGAAATAGTAAAACCAAATCTCATAGCATCATATGGATTAAAAATAACATATAATGGAAAATTAATATATATACAAAAATGATAAGTCCTTATAGTATTTATATTCCTATTGGAATTACTTATAAAGATTTTAAAACAAAATATTTTGCTGCATCCGCATAGTAATGACTCGGGTGTGTCCAGAGTTTAGGTGTGTCCTAGGGAGAAATAAAGAAACATATATCAAGATATAATTCTAAGGAACAAAAGAATTCGTATTAACTACTAATGCATAGACCGAGAGAGAGAAAGTAATCCCCTACTCATCTATGACATCCAATCTTTCAGATATCGACATAGAATCAGTTAACGATTTAGAAATCAGCACTCAACTAGATAAAGTTGAATCTAGGTTAATGAACTGGAATTTACCAATAGAAAAATTTGATAAGATTTATGAAAAAGGAATGTTTGATTTAGTCCAAAGCTATACAATCCAAACAACTGAAAAAACAGTTTCCATAAATTAGCCTTACGGTACTATCCAGCTTTTAAATCCAGTCACCTTAGAACAGCATAAAAAGAATAAATATCGATATCTTCATATTGGATTAGTTCAAGTAGCTATCAAACCTCTCTATCGATTAGGAATCGATGCCCCAATCTGCCTTCTACTACATGATAGTAGACATCTAGATTTTCAAAATTGTTTGCTAGCAGTCCTTGAATCTAACACAACCAATGGTCCTGTTTACTTTAACCATTACCCAAATTTCACCGTAGATCTAACAGATCCACACATTCTCAAAACCCTAACCTTAAACATTCAGACAAAGAACCTAGAGTTTGAACTAGGATCAAAACCTCTTGGTTTAATATATCGTGTTTATTATAAAGTAATGAAAACTACGATTAATCCTAAAGCCAAACAGCATACTGGAAACCCTAAAGAAACTTGTTTATTAGAAACAAATTTTGAAATATCTAATACCTTCGTCGCTCGAATGATTAAGTGGGATAATGTTCTACAAAACCCTATCTGGAATTTTGATCACATCATTAATCCTAAAAACATTATGAATCTAAAACATTAGGAAAATAACAGAAACTGCAACAGGTAATATAGAATTATAATTCAGAAGAAAATCCTTTTCAGTTCCTTCTTCATCCTTCTCTTTACCCATATCACTTAGCAGTAGACGATTTGGTAATATATAATTTTCTGGAGAAAATCCCAAAGTAAACAATGTTGACTTTAGTGGAGAAATCCCTAAAGTAAATTATGAAGAAAATATTAGTGTTAAATCAGGAAGCCCTACTCAATCAAAAATGCATATGCCTTCAACTCTAATGGTTTTAACTTCTGAAACAGATTTTGTTTTAAACAAAGATTATCTTCGTAAGCTATGGAAAAGACCAAGTAATGAACTGAAACATAAATGGTATTTTGCAACAGTTTCTGAATTAGAAAGAGCTAGACTCTTACAAAAGCATTATTCAGATCAAATAAGAACGAAACAGCATTTAGACTTTTTTGATTGGTATGAATTAGTTAAATATCAAGAAAAGAATGCTTTAAATGTTATTACCAAAAAATGGTATACATCAAAAAATGAAGTTAAAAAGTCAGTCTTTCCTCCAGCTGAAGAAAACAAAATCTCAATAGAAAATCAAGTTATAACAGCTTCTCCATTTAAGTTAGAAAACTTAGATAAACATGGTGATGTAACTAATAAAGATTTAAATAAAGTAATTCAATAGAATAATTATACTAATCAAATGCTAGTTACCATGGCTAGTAAAGTAGAACAACTAGACAGTAAATCCTCTGTACGAGAAACCCCACAATTTAAACAGTTTAATCCAAAACAGCCTATTGATCCTAACCCAGTGTTTAAACCTATAATATACAAGCCTAAAAATATTAAGCTTAATAAAGGAACTATGAATATAGAAGAAGTAGATTTTATTAAAGAGATAAATGAAAAGTTAAAAAATCTAAAGATAAGAGATGAACCAGAATCAAGTTCTAAAACACATCTCCAAACTATACATCAACCAGTCTCTCTAATAGACATTGATCCTTCTCCTGAACAGCTTAATAAATTAGGAGGAAATAAAAGAATTTCAAAAACCAAATATCCTCGATTTGCCAATCCTTATACTAGGAATTATTATCCTAGGCCATCCTTTCCAGATGTTCAGTTTGAAGAACGTCATTTAGATACTCGAGCAGCTTTTACTGGTGAAGACATTACCGAATGGAATATTGACGGTATGTCTGAACACAGTATCCTCAATGTTATTCAAGAAATGTCCATGGCTATTACCGCCATCAAATGTAAGAATCCAAACAATACTGATCAATCAATCCTTCATATTCTTACAACTGGTTTTACTGGCGTTCTTCAGGGGTGGTGGAACAACTACCTCACTAAACCACAATGCCAAGAAATCCTAATTTCATATCAAATTTACTATAAAGGACTGCTTTATAAGTTTGTTTCAACAAATCTCGTTTGTTGGGAATTGGATATCTAATCCATTTTAGAGCTTTATTTAAAGGTTTATAATTGATAACTAATCTGGGAACGCCTCTTTCCTTTTCTGCATTGTTTTTAACATAAAATGCGGCACAAGACCAGGGTGATCTCGATTCTCTAATTAAGGCTTTTTGCAATAAGTTAGAGATTTTCTGTTTACAATATTCAACTAATTCCTTATTCATCTGAATTGGTCTGGCCTTGGTAGGTATCATTGATTCATCGAAATTATCAATGTACGGGAGACTGACTATATGCTTTTTCCTTTCCCAAAAAGCTGTGGGGACCTCTGAGCAAATTTGTTGTTCGAAATCTTTTCGGATAGATTCTATCTTATCTTGAATGCCTTTTAGCTGTAGCTGGCTTTGGATTCTAGTGTATTTGATATCTTCTTTAATAAAGGCTATTTGTTGTTCACGACAACGAATCTTTCTTTTCAGAAGGTTGATATCTTTTGTTAAAGGACTTTGCAAAAATGAGAAGGTGACTGGTATGGATCCTATTTTGGTGTGAACACCGTTCTGATCTACATTGAAGGGATAGATCTGAGTGAGAAATGGGGTTCCTAAAATTAATTCTTGGCTTAGATCTTTAATGATTAAGAAGGAATTTGTGAAACAAAATTGTTTATTACGGATGTGAGCATTGGCTAATTTGTATATGATTTTTAGTTGTTCACCTGCTGCAGAATATAATTTAGAACGTATTTTTTCTAAATATTTGGTAGGAATTAATCCTTCACAGATACAATTCTGATCTGCTCCGGAATCTAAAAGGGCAACTAATTTTTTAACATCTTTTTGTAAAACATCTTTTGCCACTTTACAGTCTATTCGAAGTAAAAACTTTTGATTGATTAAATCATCTTGGAATTTAGAAATGCATAAAACTATTGCAAGTATTTCTTTTTTAATAATACTGTAATTCTTTTGACTTGAAGCCAAATTCCTGAATGATATCGAACTAACTGTTCTAAAGTAGAATTAGGTTTTCTCTGTTTTAGAATACCTCCATATCCTAAGTCTGAGGCATCTGCTTCTACTATCATAAAAGCTGTTGGATCTGGAATACCTAAACAAGGAAGTTTTTTGACAATCTATTTAATTTTCTTAACTGTTTGAGTTTGCTCATCACTCCAAGGGATTGGATCTTTTCTAAGACGTTTGTATAAAGGTTCACAGATGATTCTAAGGTTAGGGATAAAATCTGATATATAGTTTAAACAACCTAAGAATCTTTAAAGTTGAGTTTTGTCCTTAATTTCATCGGGAAATTTGTCTGCAAATTCTATGGCTCTGCAAATGGGTTTATATGTTCCTTGGGTTAGGTCATGGCCTAAGAAACGAATTTTGGTTTGGCAAAGGCGGAGTTTGGATGCACTCACTACCAGCCCATTTTTCGTGATTATTTCACGAAAAAGATGTAAATGTTTAAGATGCTGTTCAAAGGATTCACTAAAGATTAAAACATCTTCTATGTAAACTATTGTAAATGCTGTATATGGGTTAAAAATGTCATTCATAACCTTTTAAAATTCACTGGGTGCATTCTTTAATCCAAAGGGCATTACATTCCATTCATATTGTCCGAAAGGGACATTGAATGCTGTTTTATAATTTTATTTTTATCTATCATTTCTAATTTAGCAGTTATCTTATTTCTATCCCAAAATTGTATAGGATTATCAGTATAACATTATCTTAGTTTTGTTTTAATATTCTCTATATCTATATCTAATAGTCTTAACTCAATTTGATATTGTAATAAATGTGTTCCTTTTGGAAAAATCGATTTTTTTTTTACTATATCCAATAGCACCACGCTTAGCTACACAAGGAATAAAATTTATAGGAATGTTTTGTCATAAGCTTTTTTCAATCTCTTTACAACAATTAAGTGATGGCACGGAGTTTTAAAATGTATCTGATAAGCAGGAGTATCAACAAATACTTTATGAAAAATTGTAAGAAATTATTTCCAAGTAAAATATCTAATCCAGTATTATAAAAATAAAATGGTGGATATTTAATAAGAAATGATCCTAATAAAATCATTGGTTGTTCTATTCTAGAAGAAATCTCAATAAGATTATTAGATATATCTTTTCCTTTAATAGGCTTGAAAGTTTAATGGTATTCTTTTGGAAAACAATCTGCTTTACATAAACAAGATCCTGATCCACTATCTATGGATGCAGCAAAATATTTTGCTTTAAAATCTTTATAAGTAATTCCAACAGGAATATAAATACTACAGGAATATAAATATTATCCCTCGAATGATTAAGTGGGATAATGTTCTACAAAACCCAACTTGGAATTTTGATAACATCATTAATCCTAAAAAACATTATGAATCTAAAACTTTAGGCAAAATAACAGAAACTTCAACAGGTCACATAGAATTAGAATTTAGGAGAAAATCCTTTTCATTAGCTTCGTCTTCTTCCTTTTCTCTACCCAGAACTTTGAGTAGCAGGAGATTCAATAGTTTAAATCTTTCTGGAGAAATTCCAAAAGTAAACAATGTTGATTTTAGTGGAGAAATCCCTAAGGTACATTATGAAGAAAACGTAAGTGTTAAGTCAGGAAGCCCTACCCAATCAGAAATGAATATGCCTAATATGCCTTCTTCTCTGGGTGCATCTAGATCGCCTTGGTCCTGTTCTGCCTTTTATGTTAATAACAATGCAGAAAAAGAAAGAGGTGTTCCTAGATTAGTCATCAACTATAAACCGTTAAACAAAGTTTTAAAATGGATAAGGTATCCTATTCCTAACAAACGAGATTTGTTGAAAAGAACCTATAAAGCAGTCATTTATAGTAAATTTGATATGAAATCAGGATTTTGGCAAATTCAGATTACAAAAGAAGATAGATATAAAACAGCTTTTAATGTTCCATTTGGTCAATACGAATGGAATGTCATGCCTTTCGGCTTAAAGAATGCACCCAGCGAATTTCAAAAGGTAATGAATGATATTTTTAACCCATATACCGCCTTTACAATAGTATACATTGATGATGTTTTAATCTTCGATGAATCTTTTGAACAAAGACCTTAAACATCTCCGTCTTTTTCGCGAAATAATCACGAAAAATGGGCTGGTAGTGAGTGCATCTAAACTCAAACTTTGCCAGACCAAAATCAGATTTCTAGGTCATAATTTAACTCAGGGTACATATCAGCCAATCTGTAGAGCAATTGAATTTGCAGACAAATTTCCAGATGAAATTAAGGATAAAACTCAGCTTCAAAGGTTTCTAGGATGTTTAAATTACATCTCAGATTTTATACCTAACCTCAGAATCATCTGTGAACCCTTATACAAAAGATTAAGAAAAGATCCAATCCCTTGGGGATTAGAGCAAACTCAAACTCGTCAAGAAAATCAAACAGATAGTCAAAAGACTTCCTTGTCTAGGAATCCCGCATCCAACAAAGATTCATGATTGTTGAAACAGATGCATCGTATTTAGGTTATGGTGGTATTCTCAAACAAAGAAAACCTAATTCTTCATCGTAACGCTTAGTCGTATTTCATTCGTGTATTTGGCTATCAAGCCAAAAGAATTACAAGCACTATCAAAAAAGAAATTCTTGCAATAGTTTTATGCATTTCCAAATTCCAAGATGATTTAATCAATCAAAAGTTTTTACTTAGAATTGATTGTAAAGCTGCAAAAGATGTTTTACAAAAAGATGTAAAAAATCTAGTGTCAAAACAGTATCTTTGCCGTATGGCAAGCACTCCTTTCCAGACTTTGATTTTGAAATAGAATTTATCAAAGGAGAAAACAATTCCCTTCCCGATTTCTTAACCAGCAGAATTTCTTCAAGGACGAACATGACATTTAACACAAGTATTCAACACTGTGATGAGTACCGCTTTAATGCTGGAGCTCATTCTATCCGCCTATAAATACCCGCTTCAATCAACAATATCTGGCATGGATCAACAACCGAAGTTTAGACCTCCACAAGGTAATCGATTTTCAGTCCTTGGTTCTTTTCCCCTCTTCCATTAAATCCAATGAGCAAGTCACCGCTCACAATGGATCTCTTCAACCCAGCCTTCTTCAAAGAATACGTAAACTCAAAAACAGCATTTGTCCTTCTATACTACTCCAACCCCTACTTCCTTCAAGGAAGCAGTAGTTCCAAAAACACCCAATAAACCAGAAAAGCCAACCCTTTTTGCAACAAAAGAAAAGTTTGAATTCCTCCCAAAAACAATCATTCCAATCTTAGCCCTTCCTGCAGAATTAACAACTCTTCCTGAGAGAGAGTTAGTTACCAAGATACACCCGTAAGCTTACCGTCGCCTAACCATATTTTCAAAGCAGAGCCCCAGAAAACCCGTCTTTACTATGAACACATCCTTTTTGCAACAGCTTCAATTGAATTTGAACATGAAAGAAACATGAACAGAACCGATAAAGGCATTGCTTACTCCAAATGTAGGATTATGAAAATCCTTGACCTAAACACTTGGCCGGTCACCGGTATCTATACTCCCATTCAGTTCAAAACATCCTTTAAACCTCCCACATACAACTTCATGGATTACATAGATGCTTGGTACAATTTTATGTACCTCCGCGATCTCACACACACCGGTTTGTCAAATATGGCAAAGAGGCAATCGATCCTATCCCGAGATGGTACTATGCCTCGGTGGAAGACCTTTGGTGGAAGCAAATCCACTTTATCCAATCGTAATTTGCAAAAGTTTAACCAATTTGTAGTAGAAAATCAAATTCAGGGATTAACTCGAACAACCAGACTTTGTAAATTTTATATTGAAAAGAAAATATGTTTTGTATTAGGATGGGGCTATAAGCTCGATCAAATTGAAAATGTAAAGTATCTCTCGTAGAGAGATAAGAGTCAAGGGATGGACTCCAGTCCCTAAGCCGATCGTAAAGAACAAGATGCTCAGTCCTCCTCAAGCAAAGGCAAAAAGAAAATCAAGAAATAGCAATTGCAACTCCAATTGCAACTTTTACGAAGAATGACTTCAACAAGCAGATGATGATGAAAGTGACTCAGAGTCACAGCCAGAATACAGCCTGTATGAAAATGGAGATATGGACAATCCATCCGGTATTGCTCAAGCATACCTTTGTCAGAGTCCATAATGGTGAGGCTCCACACCAAAAGCAAAAGAAAGAAAAGGACCTATCAGCCTTTTCCAACAATCACAAAAGCTACATGACATTATTCGGACGCATCGCAAAATTATTCATTTAACAAGCAAAGACATGGTGGACCCCTCTACTCAAGAAGACTCTTGGAGCCATTCTTCATGATGGCCGACAACATCATTCCATCCTCCACGTAAGTGGACCACACAACAATAATGCAGACTTCAATCGGAGAAACCTACTCCCTCGTCGCCTATATAAGACAAAGCATGTTATTGATGATATGCAGACTCATACACCATTAAATCCTTCAGAGAGTGAAGACGCCCTCTACCTAGATATTTGTTCTACTTGTTTCAGTTTTAAAACCCTTGTACTTCAATCAGATTAAGTGAGAAGAAACTCTCAAATTTAGTGTTCAAATAAAATAGTATTATCAGCAATATATCCTGGGTCTCAAATTGGTATCAGAGCCTCGTGCTCCATTTCATGCATCATGAAATCATCTATGATTTTTAAAATCATGTCCGAGTAAGTCTATTTACTTTCTTTCTCTGCACCTTGAATAATGTAGTTTAATCCTCTTTCTCTTGTTCTTGATTATTATGCCCTTTCATATGTTTCTTTAAAGTACTTCTTAACTATGATAATGATTGATAGTCTTGCGTTGGTCAGCCCATAACCGATTGGATTAGGCCGTTGTTTGCCGATGACAGGCGTTGTAAGGCCCGGACCCGGGGTGGTCCAGTAAGCTCTAATCAATCATAGACATAGTATTAGGTGTGTCCTAGGAAGAAATAAAGAAACATAAGCTATGGCATAATCTTGAAGAACAACAGATTTAGCGTTAGACTACTCATTGCAAAGGTAAAGAGAAAGAAAGTAATCTTCCTACTCCCATGGCCGCAAACCTTTCGTGATATCGACATAGATTCAGCTAATGATTTAGAAGTCAGTTCCCAACTAGATAGAGTTGAATCTAGACTTATGAATTGGAACTTGCCAATAGAAAAATTTGATAAAATTTATGAAAAAGGAATGTTTGATTTAGTCCAAAGCTATACAATCAAAACAACAGAAAAAACAGCTTTCCATTAATCAAACTCTTACGGAACAATTCAGCTTTCTAAATCCGGTTACACTTGAACAAAGCATAAAAAGAATAAGTATCGATATCTTCACATAGGGTTAGTTCAAGTAGCAATCAAACCTCTCTATCGATTAGGAATCGATGCTCCAATTTGCCTTCTTTTGAGAGATAGTAGGCATATGGATTTCCAAAACAGTCTGCTTGCAGTCCTTGAAACTAACACAGCCCATGGTCCAGTATACTTCAACCATTATCCGAACTTTACTGTAGATCTAACAGATCCACACATTCTCAAAACTTTAACCCTTAATATTCAGACAAAGAATTTAGAATTCGAACTAGGTTCAAAACCTCTTGGGTTAATTTACCGAGTTTATTACAAGGTAATGAAAACCACAATAAATCCTAAAGCTAAACAGCATATAGGAAATCCTAAAGAGACTTGTTTATTAGAAACAAATTTTGAAAGATCTAATACCTTTGTCCCTCGAATGATTAAGTGGGATAATGTTCTACAAAACCCAACTTGGAATTTTGATAACATCATTAATCCTAAAAAACATTATGAATCTAAAACTTTAGGCAAAATAACAGAAACTTCAACAGGTCACATAGAATTAGAATTTAGGAGAAAATCCTTTTCATTAGCTTCGTCTTCTTCCTTTTCTCTACCCAGAACTTTGAGTAGCAGGAGATTCAATAGTTTAAATCTTTCTGGAGAAATTCCAAAAGTAAACAATGTTGATTTTAGTGGAGAAATCCCTAAGGTACATTATGAAGAAAACGTAAGTGTTAAGTCAGGAAGCCCTACCCAATCAGAAATGAATATGCCTAATATGCCTTCTTCTCTAATGGTCTTAACTTCTGAAAGAGATTTTACCCTTGACAAAAATTTCCTTTGTAAATTATGGAATAGACCTTGTAACAAAATAAAGTGTAAATGGTATTTTGCAACAGTTTCTGAACCAGAAAGAGCTACACTCTTACAAAAATATTATTCTCGACTCGTATTAGAATGAAACAAAGATTTAGATTTCTTTGATTGGTATGAATTAGTTAAATATCAAGAAAAAGATATATTAAATGTAATTACTAAAAAGTGGTATACAACCAAAAATGAAGTTAAAGAATCAAGTATTTCCCCAGCAGAAGAAATAAAAATCCTCGTAGATAATCACATAATCACAAACTCTCTCCTTTCAAGCTAGAAAACTTAGACAAACAAGGTGATGTAACCAATAAAGATCTAAATAAGGTCATTCAACGTAATAATTATACTAATCGATGTTAGTCACCATGGCTAGTAAAGTAGAACAATTAGATAGTAAGTCTTCATTTAGAGAAATCCCACAATTTAAACAAGCTTTAATCCAAAACAATCAATAGATCCCAATCCAAAGATTTAAACCAATTTTATATGAATCACAAAACATGAAACTTGCTAAAGGAACCATGAATATAGAAGAAGTAGATTTTATTAAAGAAATAAATGAAAAATTAAAAAATCTGAAATCAAAGGATAAACCAGAATCTAGTCAAACACATCATCTTCAAACATTACATCACCAGCTTTCATTAATGGATATAGATCCTTCTCCTTCGAACTTAATAGGCTCGTGAGGTGGTAAACCAACTAATAAGATCAAACAGCCAAGATTTGCTAATCCCTATACTAGGAATTATTATCCTTGACCATCATTTCCAGATGTTCAGTTTGAAGAACGTCATTTAGATACCCGTGCAACCTTTTCCGGTGAAGAAATCACCGAATGGAATATTGATGGAATGTCTGAACATAGCATTCTGAATGTTATCCAAGAAATGTCTATGGCAATTACAGCCATTAAATGCAAAAATCCTACCAACACAGATCAATCAATCCTCTACATCCTTACTACCGGATTTACCGGTGTTCTCCATGGTTGGTGGAACAATTACTTGTCTGAACCACAGAGACAAGAAATTCTGAATGCCACTAAAGTCATAACTAAAACAGTTCCTAACCAAAGTGGTCAGCCTACTCAAGTAGCGTAAACAGCTTTCGATCGCTTAAACACTTTCATGTTTACCCTCACCCAAAGATTTCGTAGGAAACCATCAACAATTAGCGCATGTAAGTTCTCAAATCCTCACTAATCTAACTTGTCCTAAACTTCATGATTTTAGATGGTACAAAGATATGTTTTTACAAAAGGTTATGTTAAGAACAGATTGTCACCATGCGTTCGGAAAGAACGATTTATTTCAGGATTACCTCCTTATTTGCGTAAAAAGTTAGGCAAAAGCTAAAAGTAGATTTTGGTAATGAAATTCCTTATGATTATTTAACATATGGGCAATTAATCAGCTTTTATAAACCAAACAAGTGCGATCTCTCGCACGCATCTAAAATTGAAAAACCGGATGGAATCCTATCATAAAAAATCTAAAAAGGAATTAGGTAATTTCGTGAAATATTTGGATTTTCCCCAATAAGTCCACCATCTAAAAAATTAAAAAAGGACAAGAAACGAAACTTTAAAAAAGATAGAAAAGAAAGGACTTTTAAGCCTTTTAAAAGAAAAGAAAAGTCTTCCAAAACCACTATTAAATGTTATTTCTGTGGAAAAAGAGGACACAAAGCAGATGAATGTAAATTTAAAGCTAAAAAGAAAAAACAAGTTAATCAGCCTTTCCCTACCAAAAGATACTTTAGATCAAATCAACCAGCATCCTTGATCAATATGATTCTCCTCTTTCATCGTACAAGTAGTAACAAGTGACACGTAAGACGTTTATGAAATCCAAGAAAAATCCTCTCGAATCGAATCGATACTCAGCCTTCTTGCGATTGTACAGTGCTTATGTACTTGTGCAATTGGAGAACTTTGTATGATTAGCAACAAACAAAGATAGCCAACTTAATGTAATAACTAGAGCAAATAAAGAACTCTTCTTTGAACTCTTAGATCATATTCAAGATGAAACAGTTAAAAGAGAATATTTGTTAAAAGTTAAAGATTTAGTTCTTAATCCAAAAGTACAAGTAGAACCCTATAATCTAAGAGAAGTATTTGATAAATTTAAAGGAAAACAGAAAGAAGAATCTTCTACTTCTATGAATGAATTAAAATTAGAAATTAAAGAACTTAAACAAGAAGTTAAATGGTTAAAAGAACAGAATGATCAAAGAATTTTCGATATTAATCAGATCAATACAGAAATAGTAAAACAAAAATTCGATAAACCCTTAATTGATCCAGCCTCATTATCTGATGGAGAAGAAACAGAACAAAATAATCCAGATTACATTTCAGCCATTTCTCAAATAACTTTCCAAAAATGGTATATTCCAATCCTTCTTAAAATCGGAGACTTCTCAATTCAGTTAGTAGCCCTTCTTGATTCCGGAGCAGATCAAAATTGCATCTGTGAAGGATTAATCCCTACCAAATATTTAGAGAAAACATGTTCTAAGTTATACTCGTCTGGACAACAGTTAAGTATCAGATATAAATTATCTAATGCCCATATCTGTAATAAACAGTTTTGCTTTCTGAACTCTTTCTTAATTATTAAAGATTTAAGCCAAGAAATAATCTTAGGAACCCCATTCCTTACCCAGATTTACCCCTTCAGTGTAGACCAACATGGAGTCCACACGTAAATAGGATCAAGCATCAGCTACTTTTTCCTTCTTACAGTGTCCACTCACCAAAGATGTCAATCTCCTCAAAAGAAAGATTCTTTGTCGTGAGCAACAGATAGCTTTTATAAAAGAAGATATAAAGTATACTAGAATCCAAAATCAGCTTCAGCTAAAGGACATTCAAAATAAAATAGAATCCATCCGTAAAGATTTTGAAAAAGAAATTTGCTCAGATGTCCCCACAGCCTTTTGGGAACGTAAAAAGCATATTGTCAGCCTACCATACATTGATGATTTTGAAGAATCAATGATACCCACTAAAGCTCGACCTATCCAGATGAATCAGGAATTAGTTGAACATTGTAAATCAGAAATCTCAGAGAATTTGAGACCCAGGATATATTGCTGATAATACTATTTTATTTGAACACTAAATTTGAGAGTTTCTTCTCACTTAATCTGATTGAAGTACAAGGGTTTTAAAACTGAAACAAGTAGAACAAATATCTAGGTAGAGGGCGTCTTCACTCTCTGAAGGATTTAATGGTGTATGAGTCTGCCTATCATCAATAACATGCTGTCTTATATAGGCAGCGAGGGAGTAGGTTTCTCTGATTGAAGTCTGCATTATTGTTGTGTGGTCCACTTCTGTGGAGGATGGAATGATGTTGTCGGCCATCATGAAGAATGGCTCCAAGAGTCTTCTTGAGTAGAGGGGTCCACCATGTGCTGCTGTTAAATGAATAATTTTGCAGTACGTCTGAATAATGTCATGTAGCTTTTGTGACTGTTGGAAAAGCTGATAGGTCCTTTTCTTTCTTTTGCTTTTGGTGTGGAGCCTCACCATTATGGACTCTGACAAAGGTATGCTTGAGCAATACCGGATGGATTGTCCATATCTCCATTTTCATACAGGCTGTATTCTGGCTGTGACTCTGAGTCACTTTCATCATCATCTGCTTGTTGAAGCTGTTGCTGTAAAAGCTGCAATTGGAGTTGCAATTCTGTTTTACTGATTTTCTTTTTGCCTTTGCTTGAGGAGGACTGAGCATCTTGTTCTTTCTGATCTGGCTTAGGGACTGGAGTCCATCCCTTGACTCTTATCTCTCTACAGAGATACTTTACATTTTCAATTTGATCGAGCTTATAGCCCCATCCTAATACAAAACATATTTTCTTTTCAATATAAAATTTACAAAGCTGGTTGTTCAGAGTTAATACCTGAATTTGATTTTCTACTACAATTTGGTTAAACTTTTGCAAATTCTGACTGGATAAAGTGGATTTGCTTCCACCAAAGGTCTTCCACCAGGCATAGTACCATCTCGGGATAGGACTGATTGCCTCTTTGCCATATTTGACAAACCAGGTGTGTGTGAGATCGCGGAGGTACATAAAATTGTACCAAGCATCTATGTAATCCATGAAGTTGTATGTGGGAGGTTTAAAGGATGTTTTGAACTGAATGGGAGTATAGATACCGGTGACCGGCCAAGTGTTTAGGTCAAGGATTTTCATAATCCTACATTTGGAGTAAGCAATGCCTTTATCGGTTCTGTTCATGTTTCTTTCATGTTCAAATTCAATTGAAGCTGTTGCAAAAAGGATGTGTTCATAGTAAAGACGGGTTTTCTGGGGCTCTGCTTTGAAAATATGGTTAGACTGACGGTAAGCTTCTGGGTGTATCTTGGTAACTAACTCTCTCTCCGGAAGAGTTGTTAATTCTCTGGGAAGGGCTAAGATTGGAATGACTGTTTTTGGGAGGAATTCAAACTTTTCTTTTGTTGCAAAAAGGGTTGGCTTTTCTGGTTTATTGGGTGTTTTTGGAACTACTGCTTCCTTGAAGGAAGTAGGGGTTGGAGTAGTATAGAAGGACAAATCTGTTTTTTGAGTTTCTGTATTCTTTGAAGAAGCTGGGTTGAAGAGATCCATTGTGAGCGGTGACTTGCTCATTGGATTTAATGGAAGAGGGGGAAAAGAACCAAGGACTGAAAATCGATTACCTTGTGGAGGTCTAAACTTCGGTTGTTGATCCATGCCAGATATTGTTGATTGAAGCGGGTATTTATAGGCGGATAGAATGAGCTCCAGCATTAAAGCGGTACTCATCACAGTGTTGAATACCGTGTTAAATGTCATGTTCGTCCTTGAAGAAATTCTCTCGGTTAAGAAATCGGGAAGGGAATTGTTTTCTCCTTTGATAAATTCTATTTCAAAATCAAAGTCGGAAAGGAGTGCTTGCCATCCGGCAAAGATCTGCTTTGACACTAGATTTTTTACATCTTTTTGTAAAACATCTTTTGCAGATTTACAATCAATTCTAAGTAAAAACTTTTGATTGATTAAATCATCTTGGAATTTGGAAATGCATAAAACTATTGCAAGAATTTCTTTTTTGATAGTGCTGTAATTCTTTTGGCTTGATAGCCAAATACCCGAATGAAATCGACTAACTCGTTCGATGAAGAATTAGGTTTTCTTTGTTTGAGAATACCACCATAACCTAAATCTGATGCATCTGTTTCAACAATCATGAATGTTGTTGGATCTGGGATTCCTAGACAAGGAAGTCTTTTGACTATCTGTTTGATTTTCTTGACAGTTTGAGTTTGCTCTAATCCCCAAGGGATTGGATCTTTTCTTAATCTTTTGTATAAGGGTTCACAGATGATTCTGAGGTTAGGTATAAAATCTGAGATGTAATTTAAACATCCTAGAAACCTTTGAAGCTGAGTTTTATCCTTAATTTCATCTGGAAATTTGTCTGCAAATTCAATTGCTCTACAGATTGGCTGATATGTACCCTGAGTTAAATTATGACCTAGAAATCTGATTTTGGTCTGGCAAAGTTTGAGTTTAGATGCACTCACTACCAGCCCATTTTTCGTGATTATTTCGCGAAAAAGACGGAGATGTTTAAGGTGCTGTTCAAAAGATTCACTGAAGATTAAAACATCATCAATGTATACTATTGTAAAGGCGGTATATGGGTTAAAAATATCATTCATTACCTTTTGAAATTCGCTGGGTGCATCTTTGATCATTCTGTTCTTTTAACCATTTATCTACTTGTTTTAGTTTTAAAACCCTTGTACTTCAATCAGATTAAGTGAGAAGAAACTCTCAAATTTAGTGTTCAAATAAAATAGTATTATCAGCAATATATCCTGGGTCTCAAATTGGTATCAGAGCCTCGTGCTCCATTTCATGCATCATGAAATCATCTATGATTTTTAAAATCATGTCCGAGTAAGTCTATTTACTTTCTTTCTCTGCACCTTGAAATAAATCATCTAGGGTTTCTTTTGATATCCTTTCCTTTAATATGCTTTAAAGTTTGATGGTATTCTTTAGGAAAACAATCAACTTTGCATAAACATGATCTTGATCCAGTATCATCTATGTCAACAGCAAAATATTATACTTTATAATATTTATAAGTTATTCCACTAGGAATATAAATGCTATGTGGACTTGTTATTTTGGTATATATATCAATTTTCCATTATATGTTTTTTTTAATCCAAAAGATGTTATCTGATATGGCTTTACTATTTCAAGGAAAGTAGTTCCTAACATAATTTCTAAAGTATCATTCATTCCTTCATTTTCTATAAGTAATCTTATATTAATTATTTCTATTCCAAATTTTAATAATGTTCCTATAATTTCATCTATCTCTTGTACTTCTCCATTAAAATTTGTATATTGATGTGGATTATCTTATTAGAATTTTTGTAATTGACTACAAAGTTTATAACTAATATAATTTCCAGTTGCTCCAATATCTATTAGGATATTAACGGATTTAAATTATGTTCCATCAAAATATTCTCCTTTTATTTTGTAATTACTTAATTCAGAATTTTTTGGTATAATAATTCCACTATTTGTTCTATTAATTGGGTTGCTAATCACATGTGTATTTGTAAAAGATAATCTAGTTGGTAAATGATTTATTATAGAATCTATTTCTTCTATAATTGGTAAACTAGGAACTTGAACTTGACAAACATCATTAAATAGATAAGGATAATCTATCGTATCTTTTATACTAAAACAGTCAGAATGACGTGTATTAGAAATTGCATATGTGATTGAATAAGGTCTATTATATAGAGAGAGAAAAAAATCTTTTCTTTTAAAATTTTGTATGAAACTTAATATTTTATCAAAATCTCTGTCTTTAATATTGTAAGCTATTCTTGGGTAAATATTAAATTTTAACTTTCCACATTGAAAATTTCCTCTTAAAATTCCTAAGCATGACTCTTCTCTATTTCGAATTCTACAATCCATTATCACTAAATCTATAGGTGTATTTCATCCTTCTTTAAAATTTGCTTTTATAATTATCTGAATTGCTCCTATATGTATCCATCCAAGACTATTTATAATTTCCAGCTTTAATTTTTATATTTTATCCTCAATATTCTTTTTTGTTAATAAAGGTATAATGACTTTATTATTTGTTAAAGACACTTCTAATGCTCTTTCTTGAATATTTAATCCATTATATAAATGATGTTTTCTAGGTTTTATACCCAATCTTTCTCATATATTAACATGAAATCCTGAATAATTTGTTAATGAAAAGTTTTCTTGTTGTATTTGTTTTAGTTTTCTTTTATCTATTAATTTTTTTTATTATATTCTCCTGAAGATTCTTCTTCTTTATCTATTACTGGATTTATTTCTATTATTTCTATATTATTTCTCATCTTCAAATGTTTTAGTATATTCTGTATCTATTAAAATAAAAATACTTTCATCCGTACTTAATTCTTCAAAGTTATCTATTTGAATAAATTCTCCTTCTTCAATCAATTTTTGAATATCTTCCTCAATTTCAATTTTCTTTTTATTTTTATCAAACTTTTAAGGACACCTATTTGCATAATGCCCTAATTCCTTACAATAATAACATTCACATTCTTTTACATTTTTCTTTCTTTTTTTGAAATGTTGGTTTCTTAGGTTTCTTATATTTTTTTTCTTTTTATAAGATCTGGTTTTTCTTTTCTTAAAATATCTTTTCTTATATTCTTTTCTCTTTTTCTATTTTCTCTTTACTTTATTATAATAATAAGGGCTATGACATCCTATCATTAATGGTAATTTTGGTTTATCACAACAAAAAGATATATTTTTCCTTAGTCCTCTGGTTAATTTTACTAATATAGCATCTCCACACCATTCACTTAGTTTATCTCTACAATGGGCAATTCTTTTCCCTAATGTATCATTATCTCTTGGTTTATATGTATCTATTAACTTTTGTCCCCAAGGGTCAGGTATCTTTGTGAAGAATAAACATAAATAAGTTTGCGGATTAGGAACTTGATTATAAATATGATAGTAATAATCTTGGAAGACACATACATATCCATCAATTTAACACATATCACAAAGTTGTAATTGTAACAAAGCAATTAAATATTTTTTTGTGGTTAATGGATCTTTAAAGAAATTTCGTTCTCCTAAAAATTCAAGTTTTAATACTTCTATTGCCCTTGTAATAATATTAGATATAATATCATCAGTATCAAATACAGTACGGATAACATCTTCGGAAAGATTTTGCCAATATCTAAGTGCACTATTCAGAAGACTTCTTGGTATAAAATGTCTTACAGCTTCTTTATCTAGTTTATTAACAGTAGCGGCTATCTTCATTGCAATTTCCTACTTATCTATTGCTTCTTCAACATTAGCAATACAATCTATATCCAAATATATTCCAAATGGATTAATAGGTTCAGCTCTCATTTTTTCTAAAGGGGTAAACTTATCATTTTGATGTTGCATGACAGAACAAAGTCCTGCATTATAGGTTTGTCAAAAGCCTGAGATGGATTTGTACTTGTACTAGGAATATCTGAAATATTAGGATTATATTCTGGATTAAATTCTAGCTTAATCTCTGTTATTTTCGATTTTAAATTTTTAAAATTATTTTCCATGTCTATGTCCCCTATCTTTGTTATTAAATTTTCCATATCTGATGGAATATTGTCTGTCTCAGAGTTATTCATTTCCTTTATATCCCTTAGGTATATTCATTTCTCTAAATGTTTTAATAAAGGACTTTTCTTTTCGTCTTGTATTATTATCCTTGTTTCTTTTTCAGTTTTTATAATTATTTCTTTTTTATTTTCTGTATCTTTTTGTTGTAATAAGGTTCTTATTAAAGTTTTCACTTTAT
Source organism: Voacanga thouarsii (assembly GCA_026120185.1). Lineage (NCBI taxonomy): Eukaryota > Viridiplantae > Streptophyta > Magnoliopsida > Gentianales > Apocynaceae > Voacanga > Voacanga thouarsii. The sequence continues at coordinate 4,141,246 of JANUWF010002024.1, read as the reverse complement.
CTATTTCTAATATTATTTTTTCACCATAACTAATAATTGTTTTTTGTATTTCTATTAAATCTTTATCTACTTTAGTAGACATATCTTGTTCTGTTAGGATAGTAAATTTTTGTTTATCCATGATCTTTTGCATTACTAGATTCCACCTTATCAATCTTTGATGATTCAATTATATTTGAGTTAGTAAACTGATCTAAGCCTTTTAGGAAATCGATTGATTCAATAGTATCAATTTGTTTAAAATCTTCTACTCTTGGATTGATCCTTCCTATATTTTACACTATCACTTAAAACATCTGAAATTGTTGTAAGCATGTATGTTCTTATAGGAAATATAGAAAATATGACTTTTATTTTTTCTCTAAGTTTTTGAAATTATTTTTCTATTTTTTCAGTATCTTCCAATTTAGGTTGTTGCCTTGTAGGTGGTTTTCTAGGCATTATTAATCAGATCTATATCCCTAACCAGAATCATCTATTTGGTTATCATCTGAATAAAATTGTACCGGTACTTCTAAGTTATTATTTCACTCTTGTTCATATCTATTTTCAAATTCTATAAAATCTTCATCTGAGATTTCCTCATTATCATAAAAGGTTATAGGAAAATCAAGTGAAGTAGTTGATTCTATTAATTCTATATCTAAACTATCTAGTTTGAGGAGGGCTCTGATACCATTTTCTGAGGCCGAAAAATGTTGATTCAAAACAAAAATATTTCTAGGTTGGTTTTGATATTATGCTTGGGAATAATTTCTTACAATGATTACATAAAGTCATATTTGATACTACTTTACATCAGATTATTTTTAAGACTTCTTGTTATCATTTGATTGCCATAAAACAACTTAAAATAGCTTATGCTAATCTTACCCTATTCATTTTTGCCCTCGTATAGCCCAACGTGGTAGCTTGGGATATACAGCTAACCCGAGTTTTCCAAAAGGAACACCGCTTTTACAATATAAAGCATTGTTAGATAAGCTAGAAGCTTCCATTAACTATATTATAAATAAGGTAAAACATTGCTATATAGAAAATCCATTACAATTCTGAAACAAAAACTAGTTAATGGCTTTATTAGAAATGAAGGATAAAAATAAGATAATCTGCATTCCTCCAATGAGATATAATCCCACTAATCAAGAGAAGATGCGAAAATAGGTACAAGAACTATTAGATTTGAAATTGATTCGTGCTAGTATATCTGCACATAGCTCTCCTACCTTTATTGTTAGAATTATGCTGAGATAGTTAGAAATAAGGCAAGAATGGTGATCAACTATAAAAAGTTGAATGATAATACAGTTTTTGATGGATACTTCCTACCTTATAAGGAAAGCTTCATTAACTAGGCCAGCAACAAGAAGGTCTTTTCAAAATTTGATTGTAAGAATGGATTTTACTAGATAATAATACATCTAGATAGTATTCATTACACCGCATTCTCAACCCCACAAGATCAGTATGAATTGTTGGTTATGCTTTTTGGTTTAAAGAATGCCCCCACAGATATTTCAACAAAAATTGGATAATATTTTTAAAGATTATAATTTTATTTTTGTTTATATTGATGATATTCTTATCTTACCTAATACAGTGGCTGAGCATCTAAAACATTTAGATATTTTTGCAGATATATGTGTAGAACATAGATTAGGTTTATCTGAGAAAAATGTGAAAATTATGCAAAAGGATAATGAATTCTTAGGAATGCAAATAGATGGTACTGGAATCCAGTTACAAAGCCATATTTTAGAAAAAAAATTCAGGATTCCTTGATAAATTAGTCGATAAAAAACAAGAACAAAGTTTTCTTGGGATTCTTAACTATGCCTCAAAATTTATTGATAATTTAGCGGCATTAAGAAAACCCTTTCAAGAATTATTAAAGAAAGATAAAATCTTTGCATTTTCTCGATATTTAGAAGATTGGGTCAAATATATCCAAAAGAAATGTCAGGATCTGCCTAAATTAAAATTACCAAAAGATATAGATGAGTTGATTTTAGAGACAGATGCCTTTGAATATAGATGGAGCGAAGTACTCAAAAAGATAGATTATAATTCTCAACATGAAAAGATAGGCGAATCTTTATATAGATATTGTTCCAGTACCTTTAGTGATACCCAATAGTGATATCATGTCAATGAAAAAGAATTTTTGGCAGTAATTTTGTTAGAAATTTTATTTCTTCTTATTACCAAAGAGATTTCTTTACGAACTGATAATATTTAGGTTAAAGCATTTATCCATAATAACTTGCCTTCAGAACCAGAGTATAAATGACATATTCGATGGCAGACATTATTAGCTGAATATTCATTTGATATTAAAATTATTAAAACTGATAAAAATGTCTTAGCAGATTTCTTGACTCGAGATTGCAAAATATGTAAAACAGTTGATTGAAGCCATTGAAGCCATGGCAAAGCAAGTACATTCGATAGAAAAGAATGCTTCAAAAATTATTGATATTGCTCACTTTTTAGGCACTTAAAAAAAAAAAAAGAGCAGATTTGCATATATCAGAGTGCACGTTGATTCAAGAAAATTAGGAAACTATTTTGAGGTAGAAAAGAGGATAAAGAGATTATTACAACAAATTAAATTTCAAAAAGTTGATACGTAAGCTTTTGACTAAATGGAGCAATATCCTAAGCAAGACAAAACTAAAACTGCTAATACCCCCTTTCACTAAGGCCCCAAACGGGGATTAAACTTTCTAGTGACAAGAGGACTATGGATATGGTTCCACCAGAGGAACACCAGTATTTGATTATGAACGAACTATACTCTTTCTAAAATACAGATACAAGATATGCCGATTTTTTTTGTATTTATCCAAGAATTAATTACTTACAGGATTCTTCTCCAAAGGAGATTCACTACTGGTATGATTTTAGAGCAATAAACTCTATATATCTAAGATTACCTCACTTCCTAGAGATTAGTTTACTATTGTAGTGGATACAGGAAGGTGTTAGGGACTATTATATTTATAACCTAACATTTACTCCAAAAGATACACTAGTTTCAAAGTTTTTATTTGCTGGACCTGACTTCTACCAATAAGAAAGATATCCTGCTTATCATATGCTACAACTAGGAAATGCAGAAGCTTATTCTATCATCTCTTTGCAAGATATTCAAAAAGAATTTATCAAGTTTAAAGAATCTGATATACACTATAGACGTGCTCTCAGCCTGAAAGTAGTCATAGCAGGCATAGAAGCATGCTTCAAAAGAGGAATTTGCATGTATGGTGAAAAGACAAAGTGCTCATTTGTTCTAATTGCACCTGCAAAGCATACACCACCTATTGTAGAGAAATATCTCAATAACAAGATAAAAATGATCAATAATAGAAGTCTTTGTTCAAGCCCATAGGCCCAGGAATGCTTTTGTCACTTTCGACAACATGATAAGGGAACATGTCCAACCTGTTCTTCACTCAAAGGAAAAACATCCACACTTAAAGATGCTTCTGACACTAATAGCAACTAAAGGGTAGTTGAAGATAAAGCCAAAGGCGATAAAGTAGATAATAACTTAAAGTCACAACATAAGGTTCCCGTGAACCTTTAGTAAAGTATTTTAATAATGTACCTCAATAATGTTCAAATAGTTTGTAAGTAGCTTGAAATCTGGATTTGAGATATGTTCTCCTTTATTATAAATAGCCAAGCTTGTATCAAAGGAAGGAAATGCGAAAAATCCTCCTCTTCTCTATGTATCCCAATCTTTGCTATGTTTGAAATAAACTTCTAAGTTTGCTTACTACAAACATCTGAGCTATTCTCATTACAACTTTTTTCTATCTTATAAAGGATAATCTTCCACCATTTCTTTATCTTTGATCCTTACGTTTTAAGGTAGGAAACGAAATAAAGCTATGTGATATGTGTTTCTGAAGGAGTTCTAAGGGAAATTACCTTGAAAAAGGTTAGGGTTGAAATGCTCGGTAAAAGTCTCGTAAAATACCTAGAAACATTGTGGTAAAAAGGATTGAAAGATACGGAAGCATCTTAGACCCTTATTCTTTATGATTATGAAAAAACTTGTTTTGGATGTTTGTTTTTTGCAGTAAACAAACTATTACTTATGATTTCTATTTATCGTTATTCCATATCTCTCGATATTAGTATACTCATAGCTGTACAAGATAATATGTTACGCAATATTTTGATTTTGAATCGGCAATACCCTTACCCACAAAAATGGTACTTTTCATCTTTGCCAGATAATCTATTTGGTTATGTCTTTCATTACATAGCTTTCTTATTTTTCTTAGAACACTTGTATCCATTCCAGCTATTGTTAAGCCACCAAATATTTTATCTGTTCTACTTAATGATTCTCTGAAAATTCTTAGGTGACTATTAAGTCTATCAATGTGTTCTAGAGACGTCTAATAATGGACACAACTTTGTGGGAATTCCATTAAAGCCGTTGATACCCCGATTCACTAAGGCCCCAAACGAGGATTAAGCTCTCTAGTGACAACAGGACTATGGATATGGTTCCACCAGAGGAACATCAATATTTGATTATGGGAGAACTATACTCTCTCTAAAATAGAGATACAAGATATATCAATTTTTCTGGTATTTATCGCAAAATTAATTACTTACAAGATTCTTCTCCAAAGGAGATTCGCTACTAGTATGATTTGGAGCAATAAACTCCACAAATCTAAGATTACCTCAATTCCCCAGAGATTAGTTTACTACTGCAAGTGGATACAGGAAGGTGTTAAGGAATGTTTTATTCATAACCTAACATTTAGTCCCAAAAATACATTGGTTTGAAAGTTTTTATCTGCTGGACCTGACCTCTACCAATAAGAAAGATATTCTGCTTATCATATGCTACAAATAGGAAAAGCAGAAGCTTTTTCTATCTTCTCTTTGCAGAACATTCAAAAAGAATTTGTCAAGTTTAAAGAATCTGATATGCACTACAGATGTGCTCTCAGCATGAAAGTAGTCATAGTAGGCATGGAAGCATACTTCAAAAGAGTATTTCGCACGTATGGTGGAAAGACAATGTACTCATCTATTCTAATTGCACCCACAAAGCATACACCACCGACTGTAGAAAAATATCTCAATAACAAGATAAAAATGATAAGATAATTTGCCACTATTTCTTTATCTTTGATCCTTACGATTTGAGGTAAGAAATGAAACAAAGTTGTGCAACGTGTTTCTAAAGGAATTCTAAGGGAAGTTACAATGAAAAAGGTTGGGCCTGAAACGCTTGGTAAAAGTCTCAGAAAATACCCGAAAACATTGTGGTCAAAACGGATTGAAAGGTATAGAAGCATGTTGGACCCTTATTCTTTATGATTATGAAAAAAACCTATTTTCATAATTGTTCTAGATGTTTGTTATTTGTAGTAAAAAAATTATTGCTCATGATTTCTATGTGTTGTTATTCCATATCTCTCGATATTAGTATACTCATAGTTGTACAAGATAATATGTTATGTAATATTTTGATTTTGAATTGATAATACCCGACCCACGAAAATGGCTTCACTAAGGCCCTAAACAGGGATTAAGCTCTAGTTTTATCTTACTTAGGACATTACTCCATATTGTCAGAAGATAATGTATCAACTTTTTTAAATTTAATTTGTTGTAATAATGTCTTTGTCCTCTTTTTTGCATCAAAACAGTTTCCTAGTTTTGCTTGAATCAACATGCACTCTGATATAAGCAAATCTACTATTTATTTTTGAAGTACTTGAAAAGTTAGCAATATCAATAATTTTTTAAGAATTCTTTTCCATCGAATGTACTTGCTTTGCCATGGATTCAATGGCTTAAATAAACTGTTTTGCATATTCTGCCATCTCAAGTCAAGAAATCTGCTAAGACATTTTTATCAGTTTTAATAATTTCAATATCAAATGAATATTCAGCTAATAAAGTCTGTCATCGAATATATCACTTATACTCTGCTTTTGAAGGTAAACAATTATGGATAAATGCTTTAACCTGAGTATTATCAGTTTATAAAAGAAATCTATTAGGTAATAAAAAGTAATAAAATTTTTGACAACTCTTTATTACCACCAAAAGTTCTTTTACATTGATATGATATCGTTGTTAGGTATCGCTAAAGGTACTGGAACAATATCTACATAAAGTTCCGTCTATCATTTCATGTTGAGAATTATAATCTATCTTTTTGAGTACTTCACTCCATCCGTATTTAGAGGCATCTGTCTCTAAAATCAACTCATCTGTATCTTTTAGTAATCTTAATTTACGCAGATCCTGACATTTCTTTTTGATATGTTTGACCTGATCTTCTAAATATTGAGAACATGCAAAGATTTTATATTTCTTTAATAATTCTTGAAAGGGTTTTCTTAATGCCGCTAAATTATCAATAAATTTTGAGGCATAGTTAAGAATCCTAAGAAAACTTTGTAATTGCTTTTTATCGACTAATTTATTAGGGAATGCTGAATTTTTTTTTTCCCTAAAATATGGCTTTGTAACTGGATTCTCTCGATGATCCTTTTTATCCTTCTATATACATATTTATAGATGGATTCTGGACTTCAAAAGCTTATCAATTACGTGTAAGAGGTCTATGTCTGCTGTTAATGCTAGATGAGTGATCCCTTTTCCTTTGCCCAGTCTTTTGGCTTTTTGCAATTATTGTTATCTTTATCTTCTTCATTTGTCTTTTAGCAATCAAATCTTCTAGTTGTCTTCTAGTCGTCATCGGAGCCTCCTAAAAGTTATACACTTATATGGCTAGTCTCTGAATGCTTGACTGCACTAGACCCACTGCTTTTTTTAGGTGTGCATGCTAGACAAATTCCTTCTCTATGCTTCTTGAATTGACAAATTCGGGCTTGTGCCTGAAGACTTGATTATGTAACTTCTTTTTCTAGGGAATTTTATCTTTGTTTGTAAATATCATTCTGCACTTGGGGGAGTCTTTTTAGCTAGATTGATCATGACTGATGAGTGCATCTTTTTTCCGCCATACATGCGAAATCCTTTTTTGAAGGCACTTTCCATATTTTGCAAAACTGTTCTTATTCCAATTGTCCTTCTGTAGTGAATATCATATTCCTCAAATATTCGATATTCTTTGGCATTATTAGTTTAAATAGAATAAGAGTAAGCCTTTCCAACTTGTATAAAGTGGAATGCTGGATATCTTTCATATTCGTAAAAATCATGGTTGGCAGAGACAAATTTTAAGTATAAAATATTATTTGGAGTAACAGTAGGATTGTGGATATAATTTTCACCCCTTCTTGTACCCAAAAGGGTAATTAGGATATTTTCTCAAAATTTGGTGGTGATCAATAAATTAAATTTATGGCACCGAAATCGTACTAATATCTTATCTCTCTGGGAAAGGAAACTTGTAGATAATTTATTCTTGGATATACTCTAGTATAATCCAAGTATCTAGTTTCAGTACTTGAGAGACTATAGAGTTCTCTCATTATCTGTTGTTGTATCTCTACAACAGGGAGTATCTTTGGGGAGATTTTTGAAGAGAACATAACCGAATTTTCTTTTTGTGGTCTAAGCAAAATCTCTTCTTCTTTCTCCTTTTTCAGGGTCTTAAAACAAGATCCCATACCTTGTATCTTTGTCTTATCCAAAATATTTTTTATTAATGCATTGGTCATTTCAAAATTATTTATTCCAATCTTAATCACTTTACTTTTAGACATAAAGACATCTGTAACTTCCTCAGTCATACCTAGGAGCTGAGCAATATCTATGATATCTGAAATATTGTTTTGAATGCTCAAAACCTATTTCTCCATATCTTCTAAAAGCTTAATTATCCATTGCTTTTGACTAGCCATCTCTAGTTAAAAAATTTGCTAAGATATTTTTGTTAGTCTTGATAATCTCAATATTAAATTGTTATTCAACTAATAAAGGTTTCCATCTAATTAATCTTTAGAGGGTAAATTATTTCTAATAAAAGCTTTAACTTGAGTATTATCTGTTCTTAACAAGAATATTTTAGGCAATAGAAAGTAATAAAATTTCTGACTACTCTTAACAACAGCTAACAATTCTTTTTCATTAATATGATATCTTTTTTGAGTATCAATAAATGTACCAGAACAATAACTACATATAAGTTCTTTATCCTCATATTTTTTCTTTAAAACTCCACTCCAGTAATTTTCTAAAGCATCTATTTCTAGAATTAAGTCATCTATTTCAGAAGGTAATTGTACTTTAGGTAATGTAGAATGTATTTGTTTAATCTTTTTTACATGATTTTCTAGGATAGGGTCAAAACTAAATATCATATTATTTTTAATAAATTATGTAATGGTTGTTTTAATTTAGCAAGGTTTTCTATAAAGTCTGAAGCATAATTCAATACTCCTAAAAGACTTTGAACTTATTTTTTATCAAATAATTTATATGGGAAATTCTTTAGCTTTTCTAAAATATGAGGTTGTAATTCTATTCTTTTACAATCTTTCATCATCCCTAAAAATTCTCTTTTTTTTTCTTGTATTAATTTTGCTTTCTTTTCAGAGAGAGCTAATCCATTTTAAATACATAAATCACAAAAAAATATTTAAATGCTTAGTATGAGATTCTATAGTATTAGAAACTATTAAAACATCATTGACACAAACAAATATAAAATCATAGGGTTTAAATATATTATCCATTTTTCTCTGAAATATCCGAGGTGCATTTTTTAATCCAAAAGGCATTACTAGCCATTCATATTGTCCTTGTAGGGTAGAAAAAGAAGTGTATTTAATACTATCTGGGTCTATTTTGATCTGCCAAAATCCACTTTTACAATCAAATTTAGAAAATATCTTTTTATTTCTTGTCTAATTTATTAAACTTTCTTTATGAGATAAGAAATTGTGAGATATATCCCAATAGTCCGACTTCAATTAAGTCTTAATTATGAAAATTATCTCAATAATCTGACTTTACTTCAGCTCTAATTGAGGGGACAATCAAACAAAATTCAATCCCATAATTATGAATTTATAATACGAACCAATCAGGAGAGTCACAAACTATTGACCACATCATATGAATCCACTTCGATGCAATTTATTAATATTAACAATAATAATCATTTCAAGATAAAAACACTATAATAAAAATAATCTTCTGTAATAAAGTGAAAGTATCCATAAGGTATATCAATATAAAAAAGTTAAAAACTATTAATATTTAGAGACTAAACTCAATTAAATAATTAGTCAACATCATTTTTATGGTCTATGAAAAGGTGAAATGAGAAGGTGGAGCCATCCCTCTCATAGGAGTTAGAAAAAAAAAAAAAAAAAACCTCGGCCACTTATTACTACTATTTCCTCAATAAAATATCAAGTAATGCACCTATTGATTGTCGTCTATGGCCTAAACAGTGGTGTGTACATATGCGTGGTCAAGATCTCCGTACCCAATAGCTTTGCATCTTTGACCTGATAATAGGGATATATAAGAACACCAATAATAAAATAAACATAATAAGAGTAATCAAATCATGTGGCAATGTGATAGTGTTTTAGCTTTAAGTAATAGTAATTTATTAACTAAATATTTGATTTGAAATTCAAAATAATGGATCTGTAATTAGATAGTAATTGAATTAAGATATATTTATTAAAATATAATAAAAATATTAAAATTATACTTAGATAATGATTGAATTGAGATGAGTTTATTAAAATATTATTAAATTAAAAATAAATGTGAAGTTTAATTATTAATGAGAGAGAAAAAATATGATGCGTTGTGAATATATGACAACTATTGAGGAGTAAAAATTATTTAAATTAGTATTATTTTAAATTAGAGTTTTGATTTAAATTGAGAATGATTGCTTCCCAAATATGGCCTAAATATATGAGATCAGATGGGGTTCAATATAAAGCTAAAGAGAGAGTAGCAAATCTCTGCACAGATCTAAAGCTTAAAAATCAGATGGAATCCTATCATAAAAAATCCAAAAAGGAATTAGGAAATTTTTGCGAAATATTCGGATTTTCACCAATAACTCCACCATCTAAAAAGCTAAAGAAAGAAAAGAAGAGAAAATTTAAAAGGGAAAATGAAGGAATGAATGATACATTGCAAATTATGTTAGGTACTACATTCCTTGAAATAGTAAAACCAAATCTCATAGCATCATATGGATTAAAAATAACATATAATGGAAAATTAATATATATACAAAAATGATAAGTCCTTATAGTATTTATATTCCTATTGGAATTACTTATAAAGATTTTAAAACAAAATATTTTGCTGCATCCGCATAGTAATGACTCGGGTGTGTCCAGAGTTTAGGTGTGTCCTAGGGAGAAATAAAGAAACATATATCAAGATATAATTCTAAGGAACAAAAGAATTCGTATTAACTACTAATGCATAGACCGAGAGAGAGAAAGTAATCCCCTACTCATCTATGACATCCAATCTTTCAGATATCGACATAGAATCGGTTAACGATTTAGAAATCGACACTCAACTAGATAAAGTTGAATCTAGGTTAATGAACTGGAATTTACCAATAGAAAAATTTGATAAGATTTATGAAAAAGGAATGTTTGATTTAGTCCAAAGCTATACAATCCAAACAACTGAAAAAACAGTTTCCATAAATTAGCCTTACGGTACTATCCAGCTTTTAAATCCAGTCACCTTAGAACAGCATAAAAAGAATAAATATCGATATCTTCATATTGGATTAGTTCAAGTAGCTATCAAACCTCTCTATCGATTAGGAATCGATGCCCCAATCTGCCTTCTACTACATGATAGTAGACATCTAGATTTTCAAAATTGTTTGCTAGCAGTCCTTGAATCTAACACAACCAATGGTCCTGTTTACTTTAACCATTACCCAAATTTCACCGTAGATCTAACAGATCCACACATTCTCAAAACCCTAACCTTAAACATTCAGACAAAGAACCTAGAGTTTGAACTAGGATCAAAACCTCTTGGTTTAATATATCGTGTTTATTATAAAGTAATGAAAACTACGATTAATCCTAAAGCCAAACAGCATACTGGAAACCCTAAAGAAACTTGTTTATTAGAAACAAATTTTGAAATATCTAATACCTTCGTCGCTTGAATGATTAAGTGGGATAATGTTCTACAAAACCCTATCTGGAATTTTGATCACATCATTAATCCTAAAAACATTATGAATCTAAAACATTAGGAAAATAACAGAAACTCCAACAGGTAATATAGAATTATAATTCAGAAGAAAATCCTTTTCAGTTCCTTCTTCATCCTTCTCTTTACCCATATCACTTAGCAGTAGACGATTTGGTAATATATAATTTTCTGGAGAAAATCCCAAAGTAAACAATGTTGACTTTAGTGGAGAAATCCCTAAAGTAAATTATGAAGAAAATATTAGTGTTAAATCAGGAAGCCCTACTCAATCAAAAATGCATATGCCTTCAACTCTAATGGTTTTAACTTCTGAAACAGATTTTGTTTTAAACAAAGATTATCTTCGTAAGCTATGGAAAAGACCAAGTAATGAACTGAAACATAAATGGTATTTTGCAACAGTTTCTGAATTAGAAAGAGCTAGACTCTTACAAAAGCATTATTCAGATCAAATAAGAACGAAACAGCATTTAGACTTTTTTGATTGGTATGAATTAGTTAAATATCAAGAAAAGAATGCTTTAAATGTTATTACCAAAAAATGGTATACATCAAAAAATGAAGTTAAAAAGTCGAGTCTTTCCTCCAATTGAAGAAAACAAAATCTCAATAGAAAATCAAGTTATAACAGCTTCTCCATTTAAGTTAGAAAACTTAGATAAACATGGTGATGTAACTAATAAAGATTTAAATAAAGTAATTCAATAGAATAATTATACTAATCAAATGCTAGTTACCATGGCTAGTAAATTAGAACAACTAGACAGTAAATCCTCTGTACGAGAAACCCCACAATTTAAACAGTTTAATCCAAAACAGCCTATTGATCCTAACCCAGTGTTTAAACCTATAATATACAAGCCTAAAAATATTAAGCTTAATAAAGGAACTATGAATATAGAAGAAGTAGATTTTATTAAAGAGATAAATGAAAAGTTAAAAAATCTAAAGATAAGAGATGAACCAGAATCAAGTTCTAAAACACATCTCCAAACTATACATCAACCAGTCTCTCTAATAGACATTGATCCTTCTCCTGAACAGCTTAATAAATTAGGAGGAAATAAAAGAATTTCAAAAACCAAATATCCTCGATTTGCCAATCCTTATACTAGGAATTATTATCCTAGGCCATCCTTTCCAGATGTTCAGTTTGAAGAACGTCATTTAGATACTCGAGAAGCTTTTACTGGTGAAGACATTACCGAATGGAATATTGACGGTATGTCTGAACACAGTATCCTCAATGTTATTCAAGAAATGTCCATGGCTATTACCGCCATCAAATGTAAGAATCCAAACAATACTGATCAATCAATCCTTCATATTCTTACAACTGGTTTTACTGGCGTTCTTCAGGGGTGGTGGAACAACTACCTCACTGAACCACAATGCCAAGAAATCCTAATTTCATATCAAATTTACTATAAAGGACTGCTTTATAAGTTCGTTTCAACAAATCTCGTTTGTTGGGAATTGGATATCTAATCCATTTTAGAGCTTTATTTAAAGGTTTATAATTGATAACTAATCTGGGAACGCCTCTTTCCTTTTCTGCATTGTTGTTAACATAAAATGCGGCACAAGACCAGGGTGATCTCGATTCTCTAATTAAGGCTTTTTGCAATAAGTTAAAGATTTTCTGTTTACAATATTCAACTAATTCCTTATTCATCTGAATTGGTCTGGCCTTGGTAGGTATCATTGATTCATCGAAATTATCAATGTACGGGAGACTGACTATATGCTTTTTCCTTTCCCAAAAAGCTGTGGGGACCTCTGAGCAAATTTGTTGTTCGAAATCTTTTCGGATAGATTCTATCTTATCTTGAATGCCTTTTAGCTGTAGCTGGCTTTGGATTCTAGTGTATTTGATATCTTCTTTAATAAAGGCTATTTGTTGTTCACGACAACGAATCTTTCTTTTCAGAAGGTTGATATCTTTTGTTAAAGGACTTTGCAAAAATGAGAAGGTGACTGGTATGGATCCTATTTTGGTGTGAACACCGTTCTGATCTACATTGAAGGGATAGATCTGAGTGAGAAATGGGGTTCCTAAAATTAATTCTTGGCTTAGATCTTTAATGATTAAGAAGGAATTTGTGAAACAAAACTGTTTATTACGGATGTGAGCATTGGCTAATTTGTATATGATTTTTAGCTGTTCACCTGCTGCAGAATATAATTTAGAACGTATTTTTTCTAAATATTTGGTAGGAATTAATCCTTCACAGATACAATTCTGATCTGCTCCGGAATCTAAAAGGGCAACTAATTTTTTAACATCTTTTTGTAAAACATCTTTTGCCACTTTACGATCTATTCGAAGTAAAAACTTTTGATTGATTAAATCATCTTGGAATTTAGAAATGCATAAAACTATTGCAAGTATTTCTTTTTTAATAATACTGTAATTCTTTTGACTTGAAGCCAAATTCTCGAATGATATCGAACTAATCTGTTCTAAAGTAGAATTAGGTTTTCTCTGTTTTAGAATACCTCCATATCCTAAGTCTGAGGCATCTGCTTCTACTATCATAAAAGCTGTTGGATCTGGAATACCTAAACAAGGAAGTTTTTTGACAATCTATTTAATTTTCTTAACTGTTTGAGTTTGCTCATCACTCCAAGGGATTGGATCTTTTCTAAGACGTTTGTATAAAGGTTCGCGAGATGATTCTAAGGTTAGGGATAAAATCGATATATAGTTTAAACAACCTAAGAATCTTTAAAGTTGAGTTTTGTCCTTAATTTCATCGGGAAATTTGTCTCGCAAATTCTATGGCTCGCAAATGGGTTTATATGTTCCTTGGGTTAGGTCATGGCCTAAGAAACGAATTTTGGTTTGGCAAAGGCGGAGTTTGGATGCACTCACTACCAGCCCATTTTTCGTGATTATTTCACGAAAAAGATGTAAATGTTTAAGATGCTGTTCAAAGGATTCACTAAAGATTAAAACATCTTCTATGTAAACTATTGTAAATGCTGTATATGGGTTAAAAATGTCATTCATAACCTTTTAAAATTCACTGGGTGCATTCTTTAATCCAAAGGGCATTACATTCCATTCATATTGTCCGAAAGGGACATTGAATGCTGTTTTATAATTTTATTTTTATCTATCATTTCTAATTTAGCAGTTATCTTATTTCTATCCCAAAATTGTATAGGATTATCAGTATAACATTATCTTAGTTTTGTTTTAATATTCTCTATATCTATATCTAATAGTCTTAACTCAATTTGATATTGTAATAAATGTGTTCCTTTTGGAAAAATCGATTTTTTTTTTACTATATCCAATAGCACCACGCTTAGCTACACAAGGAATAAAATTTATAGGAATGTTTTGTCATAAGCTTTTTTCAATCTCTTTACAACAATTAAGTGATGGCACGGAGTTTTAAAATGTATCTGATAAGCAGGAGTATCAACAAATACTTTATGAAAAATTGTAAGAAATTATTTCCAAGTAAAATATCTAATCCAGTATTATAAAAATAAAATGGTGGATATTTAATAAGAAATGATCCTAATAAAATCATTGGTTGTTCTATTCTAGAAGAAATCTCAATAAGATTATTAGATATATCTTTTCCTTTAATAGGCTTGAAAGTTTAATGGTATTCTTTTGGAAAACAATCTGCTTCACATAAACAAGATCCTGATCCACTATCTATGGATGCAGCAAAATATTTTGCTTTAAAATCTTTATAAGTAATTCCAACAGGAATATAAATACTATAAGGACTTATCATTTTTGTATATATATTAATTTTCCATTATATGTTATTTTTAATCCATATGATGCTATGAGATTTGGTTTTACTATTTCAAGGAATGTAGTGCCTAACATAATTTGCAATGTATCATTCATTCCTTCATTTTCACCGAGTAATCTTATATTAATTATTTTTATTCCAAATTTTAACGATTTCATTCATTTTGTGGACTTCTCCATTAAAGTTTTTATATTGATGTGGATTATCAAATTGAAATTTTTGTAAATTTCCATGAAGTTTATGACTAATATAATTTCCATTAGCTCATGTATCTATTAGTATATTAAATGGTTTAAATTGTGATACATCAAAATATTCACCGTTTATTTTATAATTACTTAATTCATAATTTTGAGGTATAATAATTCCACTATGTGTTTTAGTAATAGGATTACTAATCACATGAGTATTAGTAAAAGATAATCTGGGTGGTAAATGATTTCCAGTTATCATAGGTTTTTCCTGTAAATCTAAATTTAATGGTGTTGAATCTATTTCTTCTATGATTGGTAAACTAGGGACTTGAACTTGACATACATCATTAAACAAATAAGGATAATCTATTGTATCCTTTATACTAAAACAGTCAGAATGATGTGTATTAGAAATTGCATATGCTATTGCATAAGTGATTGAATAAGGTCTATTATTTTTATAGAAAAAAATATTTTCTTTTAAAATTTTGTATTAAACTTAATGTTTTATCAAAATCATGATCTCTAATATTATAAGCTATTCTTGGGTAGATATTAAATTTTAATTTTCCATATTGCAAATTTCCTCTTAAAATTCCTAAGCAAGCTTCTTTTCTGTTTCGAATTCTATTATCCATTATAGTAAATCTATAGGTGTATTTAATCCTTTCTTTTATAACTATTTGAATTGCTCCTATATAGGTCCATCCAAGACTATTTCTAATTTGTGGTTTTAATTTTTTTATTTTATCTTCAATATTCTTTTTTGTTAATAAAGGTATAATAACTTTATTATTTGTTAAAGACATTTCTAATTCTCTTTCCTGGATATTTAATCCATAATATAAATGATGTTTTCTTGGTTTTATACCTAATCTTTCTAATGTGTTAACATGAAATCCTGAATAATTTGTTAATAAAAAGTTTTCTTGATGTATCTGTTTTAGTTTTCTTTTATCTATTAATATTTGTTTATTATATTCTTTTGAAGATTCTTCTTCATTATCTATTATTGGATTTATTTCAGTAATCTCTGTATTACTCATCTTTAGATGTTTCGGTATATTCTGTATCAGTTAAGATAAAAATACTTTCATCTATACTTAATTCTTCAAAATTATCTATTTGAATAAATTCTCCTTCTTCAATCAATTTTTGAATATCTTTATCTATTTTAATTTTCTTTTTCTTTTTCTCAAATTTTTAAAGACATCAATTTGCATAACGGCCAATTTCTTTACAATAATAGCATTGACATTCTTTTACATTTTTCTTTTTTCTTTTAAAGGTTGGTTTCTTAGGTTTCTTATATTTTTTTCCTTTTATGATATCTAGTTTTTCTTTACTGAAAATATCTTTTCTTATATTCTTTTCTCTTTTTATATTTTCTTTTTACTTCATTGCAATAAAAAGGGCTATTACATCCAATCATTAATGGTAATTTTGGTTTATCACAACAAAGAGATATCTTTTTCCTTAATTCTTTGGTTAATTTTGCTAATATGGCATCTCAACACCATTCACTTAGTTTATCTCTACAATGGGCAATTCTTTTCCCTAAACTATCATTATCTCCTGGTTTATATGTATCTATTAACTTTTGTCCCCAAGGGTCAGGTATCTTTGTAAAGAGTAAAGGTAAATAAGTTTGTGTATTAGGTACTTGATTATAAATATGATAGTAATAATCTTGGAAGACACATATATATCTATCAATTTCACACATATCACAAGGTTGTAATCGTAATAAAGTAATTAAATATATTTGTGTGGTTAATGGATCTTTAAAGAAATTTTCTTCTCCTAAAAATTCAAGTTTTAAAACTTTGTTGCCCTTGTAATAATATTAGATATAGTATCATTAGTATCAAATACATTACGAATAACATCTTCAGAAAGATTTTGCCAATATCTATGTGCACTATTATGCAAACTTCTTGGTATAAAATGTTTTACAAATGCTTTATCTAATTTATTAATAGTAACAGCTATCTTTATAGCAGTTTCCCACTCATCTATTGCTTCTTCAACATTAGCAATACAATCTATGTCCAAATATATTCCGAATGGTTTAATAGGTTCAGCTCTCATTTTTTCTATAGGAGTAAACTCCATTTTTCTAAGGGCAAAAATTGTCGGTTTAATATATATACATATATATAGTGTATGTGAATATGAATATATATATGTATATATATTAGCATATATACATATATATACATATATATATATATATGAATATATATATTTACATATGAATTTATGAATAAGTGTGTGTGTGTGTGTGTGTGTGTGTGTGTGTGTGTATGTGTGTATGTGTGTGTGTGTGAATAAATGAAATAATTGTAAAACAATTATTTCCAAGTAAAATATGTAATCTAGTATTATAAAAGTAAAATGGTGGACATTTAATAAGAAATGATCCTAATAAAATTATGGGTTATTCTATCCCTAAAGGAATTTCAATAAGATTATTAGGTATATCCTTTCCTTTAATATGCTTTAAAGTTTGATGGTATTCTTTAGGAAAACAATCAACTTTGCATAAACATGATCTTGATCCAGTATCATCTATGTCAACAGCAAAATATTATACTTTATAATATTTATAAGTTATTCCACTAGGAATATAAATGCTATGTGGACTTGTTATTTTGGTATATATATCAATTTTCCATTATATGTTTTTTTTAATCCAAAAGATGTTATCTGATATGGCTTTACTATTTCAAGGAAAGTAGTTCCTAACATAATTTCTAAAGTATCATTCATTCCTTCATTTTCTATAAGTAATCTTATATTAATTATTTCTATTCCAAATTTTAATAATGTTCCTATAATTTCATCTATCTCTTGTACTTCTCCATTAAAATTTGTATATTGATGTGGATTATCTTATTAGAATTTTTGTAATTGACTACAAAGTTTATAACTAATATAATTTCCAGTTGCTCCAATATCTATTAGGATATTAACGGATTTAAATTATGTTCCATCAAAATATTCTCCTTTTATTTTGTAATTACTTAATTCAGAATTTTTTGGTATAATAATTCCACTATTTGTTCTATTAATTGGGTTGCTAATCACATGTGTATTTGTAAAAGATAATCTAGTTGGTAAATGATTTATTATAGAATCTATTTCTTCTATAATTGGTAAACTAGGAACTTGAACTTGACAAACATCATTAAATAGATAAGGATAATCTATCGTATCTTTTATACTAAAACAGTCAGAATGACGTGTATTAGAAATTGCATATGTGATTGAATAAGGTCTATTATATAGAGAGAGAAAAAATCTTTTCTTTTAAAATTTTGTATGAAACTTAATATTTTATCAAAATCTCTGTCTTTAATATTTTAAGCTATTCTTGGGTAAATATTAAATTTTAACTTTCCACATTGAAAATTTCCTCTTAAAATTCCTAAGCATGACTCTTCTCTATTTCGAATTCTACAATCCATTATCACTAAATCTATAGGTGTATTTCATCCTTCTTTAAAAGTTGCTTTTATAATTATCTGAATTGCTCCTATATGTATCCATCCAAGACTATTTATAATTTCCAGTTTTAATTTTTATATTTTATCCTCAATATTCTTTTTTGTTAATAAAGGTATAATGACTTTATTATTTGTTAAAGACACTTCTAATGCTCTTTCTTGAATATTTAATCCATTATATAAATGATGTTTTCTAGGTTTTATACCCAATCTTTCTCATATATTAACATGAAATCCTGAATAATTTGTTAATGAAAAGTTTTCTTGTTGTATTTGTTTTAGTTTTCTTTTATCTATTAATTTTTTTTATTATATTCTCCTGAAGATTCTTCTTCTTTATCTATTACTGGATTTATTTCTATTATTTCTATATTATTTCTCATCTTCAAATGTTTTAGTATATTCTGTATCTATTAAAATAAAAATACTTTCATCCGTACTTAATTCTTCAAAGTTATCTATTTGAATAAATTCTCCTTCTTCAATCAATTTTTGAATATCTTCCTCAATTTCAATTTTCTTTTTATTTTTATCAAACTTTTAAGGACACCTATTTGCATAATGCCCTAATTCCTTACAATAATAACATTCACATTCTTTTACATTTTTCTTTCTTTTTTTGAAATGTTGGTTTCTTAGGTTTCTTATATTTTTTTTCTTTTTATAAGATCTGGTTTTTCTTTTCTTAAAATATCTTTTCTTATATTCTTTTCTCTTTTTCTATTTTCTCTTTACTTTATTATAATAATAAGGGCTATGACATCCTATCATTAATGGTAATTTTGGTTTATCACAACAAAAAGATATATTTTTCCTTAGTCCTCTGGTTAATTTTACTAATATAGCATCTCCACACCATTCACTTAGTTTATCTCTACAATGGGCAATTCTTTTCCCTAATGTATCATTATCTCTTGGTTTATATGTATCTATTAACTTTTGTCCCCAAGGGTCAGGTATCTTTGTGAAGAATAAACATAAATAAGTTTGCGGATTAGGAACTTGATTATAAATATGATAGTAATAATCTTGGAAGACACATACATATCCATCAATTTAACACATATCACAAAGTTGTAATTGTAACAAAGCAATTAAATATTTTTTTGTGGTTAATGGATCTTTAAAGAAATTTCGTTCTCCTAAAAATTCAAGTTTTAATACTTCTATTGCCCTTGTAATAATATTAGATATAATATCATCGAGTATCAAATACGAGTACGGATAACATCTTCGGAAAGATTTTGCCAATATCTAAGTGCACTATTCGAAGACTTCTTGGTATAAAATGTCTTACTGACTTCTTTATCTAGTTTATTAACGATAGCGGCTATCTTCATTGCAATTTCCTACTTATCTATTGCTTCTTCAACATTAGCAATACAATCTATATCCAAATATATTCCAAATGGATTAATAGGTTCAGCTCTCATTTTTTCTAAAGGGGTAAACTTATCATTTTGATGTTGCATGA
Source organism: Voacanga thouarsii (assembly GCA_026120185.1). Taxonomy (NCBI): domain Eukaryota; kingdom Viridiplantae; phylum Streptophyta; class Magnoliopsida; order Gentianales; family Apocynaceae; genus Voacanga; species Voacanga thouarsii. The sequence continues at coordinate 4,121,106 of JANUWF010002024.1, read as the reverse complement.
CAGAACAAAGTCCTGCATTATAGGTTTGTCAAAAGCCTGAGATGGATTTGTACTTGTACTAGGAATATCTGAAATATTAGGATTATATTCTGGATTAAATTCTAGCTTAATCTCTGTTATTTTCGATTTTAAATTTTTAAAATTATTTTCCATGTCTATGTCCCCTATCTTTGTTATTAAATTTTCCATATCTGATGGAATATTGTCTGTCTCAGAGTTATTCATTTCCTTTATATCCCTTAGGTATATTCATTTCTCTAAATGTTTTAATAAAGGACTTTTCTTTTCGTCTTGTATTATTATCCTTGTTTCTTTTTCAGTTTTTATAATTATTTCTTTTTTATTTTCTGTATCTTTTTGTTGTAATAAGGTTCTTATTAAAGTTTTCACTTTATCTATTTCTAATATTATTTTTTCACCATAACTAATAATTGTTTTTTGTATTTCTATTAAATCTTTATCTACTTTAGTAGACATATCTTGTTCTGTTAGGATAGTAAATTTTTGTTTATCCATGATCTTTTGCATTACTAGATTCCACCTTATCAATCTTTGATGATTCAATTATATTTGAGTTAGTAAACTGATCTAAGCCTTTTAGGAAATCGATTGATTCAATAGTATCAATTTGTTTAAAATCTTCTACTCTTGGATTGATCCTTCCTATATTTTACACTATCACTTAAAACATCTGAAATTGTTGTAAGCATGTATGTTCTTATAGGAAATATAGAAAATATGACTTTTATTTTTTCTCTAAGTTTTTGAAATTATTTTTCTATTTTTTCAGTATCTTCCAATTTAGGTTGTTGCCTTGTAGGTGGTTTTCTAGGCATTATTAATCAGATCTATATCCCTAACCAGAATCATCTATTTGGTTATCATCTGAATAAAATTGTACCGGTACTTCTAAGTTATTATTTCACTCTTGTTCATATCTATTTTCAAATTCTATAAAATCTTCATCTGAGATTTCCTCATTATCATAAAAGGTTATAGGAAAATCAAGTGAAGTAGTTGATTCTATTAATTCTATATCTAAACTATCTAGTTTGAGGAGGGCTCTGATACCATTTTCTGAGGCCGAAAAATGTTGATTCAAAACAAAAATATTTCTAGGTTGGTTGTCCTGGAATATTATTACTAAATCCAAATAGAAAAAGGAAATTATGGAGATTGTAATAATTAACAATAAGAAAGCAGTACCACAATCAAGAGTTATACTATCAAACTATTATAATATCAAAAGCATAAAGAGTCCACTATACTTCCATACCTGAGTTTCTTTTTGACCTTAATGATACTGGGTCACACCTTAGGACTTTTACCTAGCGTTTCAGCCCCAACCTGCCTAAGTTGCAAACAGGTAACTTCCCTAGGCTCCTTCAGTAGCTCAAAGCACAGTATTGTGGTCGTTTCCAACTTCCGGTGTAAGAAGCTTAGGTTAGAAAGCACAGTATGTCTTTATGGCTAATAATAATATAAAAGTTTAATAGCTTGGCTCTTCAAGTGACACCAAATGGAGTATTTATTTCATAGTGAATGTATTACAAGAGGTAGAGAAAGATTACAAGATGGCTATATTTTGGGAAACATAAAAGTTGGTAGATTTCTCAATGTCTAGCTTATTCTTCTATGTACATATTTATAGATGGGTCTCGGACTTCGAAACACTATCTATTACATTTAAGAAGTCTATTTCAGATGTCAATATAGGATGAGTCATCCTTATCTGTGCTGAGTCATTTGTTTTTTTGCAATTGAGTCATCTGTCTTCTTGCAATCATGTATCTTTATTATCTTTATCATATCTTCCAGCTGTCTCTTAGTCATCATTGGATCCTCCTGGAAGCTATACACTTGTACTACTAGTCTCTAAATGCTTGTCTGCTTCACTGGACCCATTGCTTTTTTGAGGGGTGCATGCTGGACAAATTCCTTCTCCATGCTTCCTGAATTGACAAATTCGGGCTTGTGTCTGAGGACTTGATTGTATAATTTCTTTGTCAAGGAATTTTATCTTTGTTTGCAAATCTCATTTTGCACTTAGGGGAGTCTTCTTTGCTTGTAAATATCGTTTTGCATTTTTCCCCTCCATACGTACGAAATCCTTTTTTAAAGGCACTTTCTATATTCTACAAGACTATTCTTATTTTAATTTTCCTTCTATAATGAATATTAGATTCTTGAAATCTTTGATATTCTTTAGCATTATTAGTTAAGTAGAATAAGGATAAGATTTTCTGACTTGTATAGAGTGCAAGGCTAGATAACTTTTATCTTCATAAAAATCAGGTCCAGTAGAAACAAATTTCAAATATAAAATATCATTTGGAGTGACACTAGGATTATGGATATAAAAATCTTTCACCCCTTCTTGTACCCAGAAGGGTAACTAGGATATTTTCTCAAAACTTAGTGGTGATAAATAAATTAAATTTATGGCACCAAAATCGTACCAATATCTTATCTTTCTGGGAGATGAATCTTGTAGATAATTTATTCTTGGATATACTCTAGTATAATCCAAATATCTAGTTTCAATATTTGAGAGACTATATAGAGTTCTCTCATTATATGTTGTTGTATCTCCACAATAGGGAGTATTTTTGGGGATATTCTCGAAGAGAATATAACTGATTTCTCTTTTTGTGGTCAAAGTGAAATCTCTTTTTTCTTTCTCTTTTTGTGGGGTCTTAGAGCAAGATCCCATATCTTGTATCTCTATCTTATCCAAAATATTTTTATTAATTTATTAGTCATTTCAAAATTATTTATTCTAGTCTTAATGATCTTACTTTCAAATATGAAGACATCTGTGACTTCTTTGATCATACCTGGGAGCTGAGCAATATCTATGATATCTGAAATATTATCTTGAATGCTCAAAACCTGTTTCTCCATATCTTCTAAAAGCTTAATTATCCTTTGTTTTTTACTGGCCATCTCAAGTTAAAGAATTAGCTAAGATATTTTTGTTAGTCTTGATAATCTCAATATTAAACTGGTGTTCAACTAATAAAGTCTGCCATCTAATTAATCTTTTATATTCAGGTTTAGAAGGTAAATTATTTCTAATAAAGGCTTTAACTTGAGTATTATATGTTCTTAACAAGAATCTCTTAGGCAATGGAAAGTAATAAAATTTCTGACAACTCTTAACAACAGCTAATAATTCCTTTTCATTAATATGATATCTTTTTTTAGTATCATTAAAAGTACCCGAACAATATCTACATATAAGTTCTTTATCCTCATCTTTTTTCTTTAAAACTCCACTCCAATAAATTTCTAAAATGTCTGTTTCTAGAATTAAGTCATCTGCTTCAGAAGGTAATTGTAACTTAGGTAATGTAGAACAATTAGCTTAATCTTTCTTCCATGATTTTCTAAAGTAGAATCAAAACTAAATATCTTATTTTGTTTTAACAAATTTTGTAAGGGTTGTTTTAATTTAGCAAGGTTTTCTATAAAGTCTGAAGCATAATTCAATACTCCTAAAAAGCTTTGAACTTGATTTCTATCGATTAATTTATGTGGAAAATTTTCTAATTTTCTAAAATATGAGGTTGTAATTCTATTCCTTTACTGTCTATCATCATTCCTAAAAAATCTATTTTTTTGGGGGGGAATTTATTTTGCTTTCTTTTCAGATAAGGCTAATCCATGTTTAATATAGAAATCACAAAAAAATATTTAAATGCTTAATATGAGATTTTGTAGTATTAGAAACTATTAAAACATCATTGACATAAACAAATATAAAATCATAGGGTTCAAATATATTATCCATTTTTCTCTGAAATATCTGAGGTGCATTTTTTAATCCAAAAGGCATTACTAGCCATTCATATTGTCCTTGTGGGGGGTAGAAAAAGAAGTATATTTAATACTATCTAGGTCCATTTTAATTTGCTAAAATCCATTTTTACAATCAAATTTAGAAAATGTCTTTTTATTTCTTGTCCAATTTATTAAACTTTCTTTATGAGGTAAGAAATATCCATCAAACACAGAATTATCATTTAATTTTTTATAATTTATGACCATCCTAGCCTTGCCTCTAACTATCTCAACATGTTTTCGAACAATAAAGTCTGGAGAGCTATGTGGTGAATTACTTTCTTGTATCAAATGTCCATCTAATAATTTTTTTAGTTGTGTATTAAATTCTTTTTGATCTTCTTCATTATGTCTCATAGGTTTAACTCTAATAATTTTATTTTTATCTATCATTTCTAATTTAGTAGTTATCTTATTTCTATCCCAAAATTGTATAGGATTATCAGTATAACATTGTCTCAGTTTTGTTTTAATATTCTCTATATCTATTTCTAATAGTCTTAACTCCATATGGTATCACAATAAAGGTGTTCTTTTTGGAAAAATCAATTTTTTACTACATCCAATATATATATATATGTATGTATATATACATATATATGCATATATATATATATATATATATATATATGTATATGAATATGTTTATATACATACATATATATATATAAATGGATGTGTATATATACACATCCATATATATATATATATATATATATACATACACTAATACGTATTCATATATATTAATATAATATATATTTATTAATATATATGAATACGTATTAGTATATGTATTCATATATAATAATATATACATATTCAAATAAATATATTTACATATTATTGTGTGTGTGTGTGTGTGTGTAAGTATATATATATATATATATATATATATATATATATATATAAGATGGAATCTGAACTACAAAAACATTATAGTATATATCATGAGTTTTTGAAGAATGTGATCGAGTTTTGGCTGAAATAGAGGAAATACACAAAAATAACAAGTTGATCATTATAAATTTAGATTAGATTATTTAAGAATAAATTATGCTCCTCCATTATCAATAAAAATAGTTCAAGAACTTTTTGGAAGAAAGTATAATTCTTTATATGAGTGCTAGACAAGGTCAGGCAAAGATTCATTGAAATCTGGATTTGAAATCCGTTCTTCGTTATTATAAATAGCTAAGCTTGTATCAAAATAAGGACACACAAAAAATCCTCCTCTTCTCTATGTATCCCAATTTTTGCTATGTTTGAAATACAAACATCTGAGATATTTTCATTACAACTTTTTTCTTTTTTATAAAGGATAATCTACCACTATTTCTTTATCTTTGATCCTTACACTTAATAATCTTAGGTAAACTAGCAAATTGTATCTGACTTACTTCATTAAATAAGTATGGAAAATCTATTGTATCTTTAATCACAAAACACTCAGAATGATGAGCATTAGAAAGCATACGAAATCATATAAGTTATCAAATAAGGTCAATTAGACTGATAAATGAATTCTTTTCTTTTAAAATCTTGAAGTAAACTTAAAGTTTTATCAAAAATATTTGTCTTCTAAATGACAAGAAATTCTAGGGTATATAGTAAACTTTAATTTTCTATATTGTAAATTTCCCCTTAGAATTCCAAGACATTCTTCCTAGTGGTTCTTAATTCTATTATCGACGACTGCTAAATCTATGGAGTATCTAATCCTTCCTTAAAAGTAGATTTAAGAATTATCTAAATTGCACCTATGTGTGCCCAACCTAGGGTATCACAAATCTCAGGTTTGATTTTCTATAACTTGTCTTGGAGATCCTTTATAGATAATAAAAGAATCATAGCTTTATTTCCTGTAAGAGTAACATCTAAAGCTCATTCCTACATGTTAAAACCATAAAACAAATGATGTTTTCGAGGGTTAATACCTAATTTTTCAAGCATATTTACTTTAAATCCATAATAATTTGATAATGAAAATCCTTCATTTTGAATCTACTTTAATTTTCTTTTATCAATTAATATATCTTGTTTATATTCACCTAGTTGTTCTTCTATGCTATCTATTATAGATGAACTAGAGGCTTCAGTAATCTTATTCATTATCAGAAGATGTATATTCTGTATCAGTCAAAATAAAAAGGTATCTTCATATTCCATATCTTCAAATTCATTAATATGAACAAAATCTCCTTGTTCAATCATATGGCTGCTATGTTCATCTATTTCAAAAATCTTTTTATTTTTATCAAACTTTTTAGGACACCTATTGGCATAATGACCAATCTCATGACAGTAATAGCACTTGCAATTACTTGGTTTTGTAACCTTCCTCTTTCTTTTATATGTTTGTTTTATCAATTTTTTATATCCATATTTTTTTATAATATCTAGCTTTTCTCTTTTTAAAGTATCTTTTCTTAAAATGCTTTTTCTTTTTATATTTCCTTTTTTCTTATTATAGTAAAAAAGGACTATCACATCCTATCAATAAGGGCATTTAGGATTATCACAACATAAAGATATTCTTTTATTTAATTCACAGGTCATCTTTGCTAAGATGTCATCTGTACACCATTCACTTAACTTATCTTTTAAATGTTTTATCCTTTTTCCTAAGGTATCGATTGTACCTAGATTATAATTATCTATTAACTTTTTACCCCAAGGATCAGGTATCTTAGAAAAGAATAATGGCAAATAACTTTATATCTGATCAACACAATTATAAATATGATAATAATAATCTTGGAAAACACAAATATATTTGTCTATCTCACAAATATCGCATAATTGTAATCGTAATAAAGTAATCATGTATTTATTTATCGTAGCCGGGTCTTTTACAAAACTTCCTTCTTCAACAAATTCTAACTATAAAGCTTCAGTAGCTCGGGCTATCAAGTTAGCTTTGTTCAGTATCAAATACCTGGGCTTTCGTAGCATCATCTAAATTTTACCAGAATCTCAAAGTACTATTGACTAGACTTCTTTCTAAGAAATGTTTAGCAATATCATAATCCATTTTGTTTACTGAAACAACAATTCTTAAAGCAGTTTCCCACTAATCTATGGCTTCTTCAGTATTACTAATGCAATCAAAATTTAAGTAAATTCCAAAAGGATTTATTAGTTCATTTCTCATAGATCCTAATGGAGTATAATCTTTATTGGGTCTAGTAAATGGACTAATTCTAGCGTATCCTTTTGTAGGTTTATTAAATCCTGGATTTGTACTTGTACTCAGTATATCCTAAATATTTAGATTCCATTAAGTTTTTATAACTTGATCTGGTTTAATGTTTATAAATTTATTATCTAGTAGATTTAAATCTCCAATTTGAGTAATCAAAGTATATATATCTTGATTTTCATATTCTAAATCTAAATTTACCATTTTAGGTTATTTCATTTATATACTTTTGGTATGGTTATCTTACTAATATGTGAAGCTATCATTTGTTCCGAAGTCTTTTCCGGCTTATCTTTCTCTTTTAACATTAATTTTAATTGATCTAATTCATATAATATCTTTTTCCCAAATTATTCTATTGTTTTTTTTTTTTTTTTTTGTAATTCAATAAGATCTTTATCTATTGGTAAAGGATTCTCCTTTTTAGCTAAACTTTTATACTCTATTTGAGCTTTCTTCTTAGTTTTCTATATTTAAATGGACTTTTCTATAATGTTATGTGTTCTCCACTCAAAAGAAAAGCATCTGCACTCAAAGATGCTTCTGACACTGATAGCAACTAAAGAGCAGCTGAATAGAGATAAAGCCAAAGGCGATAAAGCAGATAATGACTTAAAGTCACAAGATAAGGTTCCCATGAACCTTTAATAAAGTATTTCAATAATGTACCTCAATAACGTTCAAATAGTTTGAAAGTAGTTTGAAAGGAGTTTCTAGTATTCCGTTAACTAGAACAAATACCTCTAGATTTTTATGCTTACCAGTTATTGAAAAAGATAATGCTTTATGTAATTATAATATTAAAGGAGAATATTTTGATGGTATAAATTTACTCCAGTAAATGTTTTGATAGATACTAGTGCACATGAAAATTATATTAGTATTCTCTATGTGCCAAATTACAAAGGTATAACTTGCAAGATATTCAGCAATATACAAATTTTAATGGTGAAATACATGAAATTGAAGAAGCTATAGAAACTATACTTCGATTTGGAAATGAAACAATTGCTATTAGATTACTCATTAAAAATGAAGTGGTCAATGATACATTAGAAATAATTTTAGGAACTACCTTTTTAGAAAAGGTAAAACCATATCAGATTACTTCTTACAATTTAAAGATAACCTACAATGGAAAAATAATATATATACCACAATGACTAGTCCTTATAGTATTTATATACCCATAGGGTTTACATATCCTGATTATAAAACAAAATATTTTTCTGCATATGCTAATCATTTGATTGCCGTAAAATGCCTTAAAACAGCTTATGATAAGTCTTACCCCATTCCTTTTCACCCTTGCACAGCCCAGCATGGTAGCTTGGGGTATACAGCTAACCCGATTTTTTCAAAAGGAACATTGCTTTTACAATATAAAGTATTGTTAGATAAGCTAGAAGCTTCGATGAACTATATTATAGATAAGTTAAACCATGGTATACAGAAAACCCATTACAATTCTAGAACAAAAACTAGTTAATGGCTTCATTAGAAATGAAGGATAAAAATAAGATAATCTGTATTCCTCATCCCACTAATCAAGAGGAGATGCAAAAACAAGTACAAGAACTATTAGATTTGAAATTGATTCGTACTAGTACATCTTCACATAGCCCTCCTACCTTTATTGTTAGAAATCATGCTGAGATAGTCAGAAATAAGGAAAGAATGGTGCTCAACTAATAAAAGTTGAATGATAATACAATTTTTTATGGATACTTCCTACCTTGTAAGGAACGCTTGATTAATTAGACCAGCAATAAGATAGTCTTTTCAAAATTCAATTGTAAGAGTGGATTTTACCAGATAAAAATGCATCCAGATAGTACTTATTACACCTATTCTCAACCCCACAAGGTCAGTATGAATGGTTGGTTTTGCCTTTTGGTTTAAAGAATGCCCCACATATATTTTAATGAAAAATGGATAATAATTTTAAATATTATAATTTTATTTTTGTTTATATGGATGATATTCTTGATACAGTTGCTGAGCATCTAAAAGATTTAGATATTTTTGCAGATATATATGTAGAACATGGATTAGGTTTATCTGAGAAAAAGGCAAAAGTTATGCAAAAGAAAATAGAATTCCTAGGAATGCAAATAGATGGCACTAGAATCCAGTTACAAAGCCATATTTTAGGGGGAAAAAAAATTCAGCATTCCCTAATAAATTAGTCGATAAAAAGCAATTACAAAGTTTTCTTAGGATTCTTAACTATGCCTCAAAATTTATTGATAATTTAGCGGCATTAAGAAAACCCTTTCAAGAATTATTAAAGAAATATAAAATCTTTGCATGTTCTCAATATTTAGAAGATCAAGTCAAACATATCAAAAAGAAATGTCAGGATCTGCGTAAATTAAGATTACTAAAAGATACAGATGAGTTGATTTTAGAGACAGATGCCTCTAAATACGGATGGAGTGAAGTACTCAAAAAGATAGATTATAATTCTCAACATGAAATGATAGACGGAACTTTATGTAGATATTGTTCCAGTACCTTTAGCGATACCTAACAACGATATCATATCAATGTAAAAGAACTTTTGGTGGTAATAAAGAGTTGTCAAAAATTTTATTACTTTTTATTACCTAATAGATTTCTTTTATAAACTGATAATACTCAGGTTAAAGCATTTATCCATAATTGTTTACCTTCAAAAGCAGAGTATAAGTGATATATTCGATGACAGACTTTATTAGCTGAATATTCATTTGATATTGAAATTATTAAAACTGATAAAAATGTCTTAGCAGATTTCTTGACTTGAGATGGCAGAATATGCAAAACAGTTTATTTAAGCCATTGAATCCATGGCAAAGCAAGTACATTCGATGGAAAAGAATTCTTAAAAAATTATTGATATTGCTAACTTTTCAAGTACTTCAAAAATAAATAGTAGATTTGCTTATATCAGAGTGCATGTTGATTCAAGCAAAACTAGGAAACTGTTTTGATGCAAAAAAGAGGACAAAGACATTATTACAACAAATTAAATTTAAAAAAGTTGATACATTATCTTCTGACAATATGGAGTAATGTCCTAAGTAAGATAAAACTAGAGCTTAATCCTCGTTTAGGGCCTTAGTGAAGCCATTTTCGTGGGTCGGGTATTATCAATTCAAAATCAAAATATTACATAACATATTATCTTGTACAACTATGAGTATACTAATATCGAGAGATATGGAATAACAACACATAGAAATCATGAGCAATAATTTTTTTACTACAAATAACAAACATCTAGAACAATTATGAAAATAGGTTTTTTTCATAATCATAAAGAATAAGGGTCCAACATGCTTCTGTACCTTTCAATCCGTTTTGACCACAATGTTTTCGGGTATTTTCTGAGACTTTTACCAAGCGTTTCAGGCCCAACCTTTTTCATTGTAACTTCCCTTAGAATTCCTTTAGAAACACGTTGCACAACTTTGTTTCATTTCTTACCTCAAATCGTAAGGATCAAAGATAAAGAAATAGTGGCAAATTATCTTATCATTTTTATCTTGTTATTGAGATATTTTTCTACAGTCGGTGGTGTATGCTTTGTGGGTGCAATTAGAATAGATGAGTACATTGTCTTTCCACCATACGTGCGAAATACTCTTTTGAAGTATGCTTCCATGCCTACTATGACTACTTTCATGCTGAGAGCACATCTGTAGTGCATATCAGATTCTTTAAACTTGACAAATTCTTTTTGAATGTTCTGCAAAGAGAAGATAGAAAAAGCTTCTGCTTTTCCTATTTGTAGCATATGATAAGCAGAATATCTTTCTTATTGGTAGAGGTCAGGTCCAGCAGATAAAAACTTTCAAACCAATGTATTTTTGGGAGTAAATGTTAGGTTATGAATAAAACATTCCTTAACACCTTCCTGTATCCACTGCAGTAGTAAACTAATCTCTGGGGAATTGAGGTAATCTTAGATTTATGGAGTTTATTGCTCCAAATCATACTAGTAGCGAATCTCCTTTGGAGAAGAATCTTGTAAGTAATTAATTTTGCGATAAATACCAGAAAAATTGATATATCTTGTATCTCTATTTTAGAGAGAGTATAGTTCTCCCATAATCAAATATTGATGTTCCTCTGGTGGAACCATATCCATAGTCCTGTTGTCACTAGAGAGCTTAATCCTCGTTTGGGGCCTTAGTGAATCGGGGGTATCAACAGTTTTAATGGAATTCCCACAAAGTTGTGTCCATTATTAGACGTCTCTAGAACACATTGATAGACTTAATAGTCACCTAAGAATTTTCAGAGAATCATTAAGTAGAACAGATAAAATATTTGGTGGCTTAACAATAGCTGGAATGGATACAAGTGTTCTAAGAAAAATAAGAAAGCTATGTAATGAAAGACATAACCAAATAGATTATCTGGCAAAGATGAAAAGTACCATTTTTGTGGGTAAGGGTATTGCCGATTCAAAATCAAAATATTGCGTAACATATTATCTTGTACAGCTATGAGTATACTAATATCGAGAGATATGGAATAACAGTAAATAGAAATCATAAGTAATAGTTTGTTTACTGCAAAAAACAAACATCCAAAACAAGTTTTTTCATAATCATAAAGAATAAGGGTCTAAGATGCTTCCGTATCTTTCAATCCTTTTTTACCACAATGTTTCTAGGTATTTTCTGAGACTTTTACCGAGCATTTCAACCCTAACCTTTTTCAAGGTAATTTCCCTTAGAACTCCTTCAGAAACACATATCACATAGCTTTATTTCGTTTCCTACCTTAAAACGTAAGGATCAAAGATAAAGAAATGGTGGAAGATTATCCTTTATAAGATAGAAAAAAGTTGTAATGAGAATAGCTCAGATGTTTGTAGTAAGCAAACTTAGAAGTTTATTTCAAACATAGCAAAGATTGGGATACATAGAGAAGAGGAGGATTTTTCGCATTTCCTTCCTTTGATACAAGCTTGGCTATTTATAATAAAGGAGAACAGATCTCAAATCCAGATTTCAAGCTACTTACAAACTATTTGAACATTATTGAGGTACATTATTAAAATACTTTACTAAAGGTTCACGGGAACCTTATGTTGTGACTTTAAGTTATTATCTACTTTATCGCCTTTGGCTTTATCTTCAACTACCCTTTAGTTGCTATTAGTGTCAGAAGCATCTTTAAGTGTGGATGTTTTTCCTTTGAGTGAAGAACAGGTTGGACATGTTCCCTTATCATGTTGTCGAAAGTGACAAAAGCATTCCTGGGCCTATGGGCTTGAACAAAGACTTCTATTATTGATCATTTTTATCTTGTTATTGAGATATTTCTCTACAATAGGTGGTGTATGCTTTGCAGGTGCAATTAGAACAAATGAGCACTTTGTCTTTTCACCATACATGCAAATTCCTCTTTTGAAGCATGCTTCTATGCCTGCTATGACTACTTTCAGGCTGAGAGCACGTCTATAGTGTATATCAGATTCTTTAAACTTGATAAATTCTTTTTGAATATCTTGCAAAGAGATGATAGAATAAGCTTCTGCATTTCCTATTTGTAGCATATGATAAGCAGGATATCTTTCTTATTGGTAGAAGTCAGGTCCAGCAAATAAAAACTTTGAAACTAGTGTATCTTTTGGAGTAAATGTTAGGTTATAAATATAATAGTCCCTAACACCTTCCTGTATCCACTACAATAGTAAACTAATCTCTAGGAAGTGAGGTAATCTTAGATATATAGAGTTTATTGCTCTAAAATCATACCAGTAGTGAATCTCCTTTGGAGAAGAATCCTGTAAGTAATTAATTCTTGGATAAATACAAAAAAAATCGGCATATCTTGTATCTGTATTTTAGAAAGAGTATAGTTCGTTCATAATCAAATACTGGTGTTCCTCTGGTGGAACCATATCCATAGTCCTCTTGTCACTAGAAAGTTTAATCCCCGTTTGGGGCCTTAGTGAAAGGGGGTATTAGCAGTTTTAGCTTTGTCTTGCTTAGGATATTGCTCCATTTAGTCAAAAGCTTACGTATCAACTTTTTGAAATTTAATTTGTTGTAATAATCTCTTTATCCTCTTTTCTACCTCAAAATAGTTTCCTAATTTTTCTTGAATCAACGTGCACTCTGATATATGCAAATCTGCTCTTTTTTTTTTTTTTAAGTGCCTAAAAAGTGAGCAATATCAATAATTTTTGAAGCATTCTTTTCTATCGAATGTACTTGCTTTGCCATGGCTTCAATGGCTTCAATCAACTGTTTTACATATTTTGCAATCTCGAGTCAAGAAATCTTCTAAGACATTTTTATCAGTTTTAATAATTTTAATATCAAATGAATATTCAGCTAATAATGTCTGCCATCGAATATGTCATTTATACTCTGGTTCTGAAGGCAAGTTATTATGGATAAATGCTTTAACCTAAATATTATCAGTTCGTAAAGAAATCTCTTTGGTAATAAGAAGAAATAAAATTTCTAACAAAATTACTGCCAAAAATTCTTTTTCATTGACATGATATCACTATTGGGTATCACTAAAGGTACTGGAACAATATCTATATAAAGATTCGCCTATCTTTTCATGTTGAGAATTATAATCTATCTTTTTGAGTACTTCGCTCCATCTATATTCAAAGGCATCTGTCTCTAAAATCAACTCATCTATATCTTTTGGTAATTTTAATTTAGGCAGATCCTGACATTTCTTTTGGATATATTTGACCCAATCTTCTAAATATCGAGAAAATGCAAAGATTTTATCTTTCTTTAATAATTCTTGAAAGGGTTTTCTTAATGCCGCTAAATTATCAATAAATTTTGAGGCATAGTTAAGAATCCCAAGAAAACTTTGTTCTTGTTTTTTATCGACTAATTTATCAAGGAATCCTGAATTTTTTTTCTAAAATATGGCTTTGTAACTGGATTCCAGTACCATCTATTTGCATTCCTAAGAATTCATTATCCTTTTGCATAATTTTCACATTTTTCTCAGATAAACCTAATCTATGTTCTACACATATATCTGCAAAAATATCTAAATGTTTTAGATGCTCAGCCACTGTATTAGGTAAGATAAGAATATCATCAATATAAACAAAAATAAAATTATAATCTTTAAAAATATTATCCAATTTTTGTTGAAATATCTGTGGGGGCATTCTTTAAACCAAAAAGCATAACCAACAATTCATACTGATCTTGTGGGGTTGAGAATGCGGTGTAATGAATACTATCTAGATGTATTATTATCTAGTAAAATCCATTCTTACAATCAAATTTTGAAAAGACCTTCTTGTTGCTGGCCTAGTTAATGAAGCTTTCCTTATAAGGTAGGAAGTATCCATCAAAAACTGTATTATCATTCAACTTTTTATAGTTGATCACCATTCTTGCCTTATTTCTAACTATCTCAGCATAATTCTAACAATAAAGGTAGGAGAGCTATGTGCAGATATACTAGCACGAATCAATTTCAAATCTAATAGTTCTTGTACCTATTTTCGCATCTTCTCTTGATTAGTGGGATTATATCTCATTGGAGGAATGCAGATTATCTTATTTTTATCCTTCATTTCTAATAAAGCCATTAACTAGTTTTTGTTTCAGAATTGTAATGGATTTTCTATATAGCAATGTTTTACCTTATTTATAATATAGTTAATGGAAGCTTCTAGCTTATCTAACAATGCTTTATATTGTAAAAGCGGTGTTCCTTTTGGAAAACTCGGGTTAGCTGTATATCCCAAGCTACCACGTTGGGCTATACGAGGGCAAAAATGAATAGGGTAAGATTAGCATAAGCTATTTTAAGTTGTTTTATGGCAATCAAATGATAACAAGAAGTCTTAAAAATAATCTGATGTAAAGTAGTATCAAATATGACTTTATGTAATCATTGTAAGAAATTATTCCCAAGCATAATATCAGTCTCTGTATTATAGAAATAAAATGGTGGACACTTAATTAAAAAGGATCCAAGCAAAATAATTGGGCGTTCTATTCCTTTATTGATTTCAGTTGTATGAATAGAAATATCTTCTCCTTTTATTGTTTTCAAGGTCTGATAATATTGAGTGGGAAAACACTTAGGTTTAGACAAACAAGATCCTGAACCACTATCAACATACGCAACAAAATATTCTACTTTATAATCAGGATATGTAAGTCCTATGGGTATATAAATACTTTAAGGACTAGTCATCGTGGTATATATATTATTTTTCCATTGTAGGTTATCTTTAAACCTAAGGGGTAATCTGATATGGTTTTACCTTTTCTAAAAAGGTATTTCCTAACATTATTTCTAATGTATCATTGACCCCGTCATTTTCAATGAGTAATTTAATAGCAATTGTTTCATTGTCAAATCGAAGTATAGTTTCTATGGCTTCTTTGATTTCGTGTATTTCACCATTAAAATTTATATATTGGTGAATATCTTGCAATTTATACCTCTGTAATTTGGCACATAGAGGACTACTAATATAATTTCCATTTGCACCAGTATCTATCAAAACATTTACTAGAGTAAATTACATACTATCAAAATATTCTTATTTAATCTTATAAATACCTAAAGTGTCATCTTTTTCAATAGCTGGAAAGCATGAAAATCTAGAGGTATTTGTTCTAGTTAACGAAATACTAGAAACTCCTGTATGTGTAAAAGATAATCAAGGTGGTACTTGATTTGATAATATCAAAGGCTTTTGTCGTAAATCTAGATTTAACAGAATTATCACTAATTCCTGAATCTTAGGTAAACTAGGAAATTGTATCTAACTTACTTAGTTAAATAACTATGGAAAAAATATTACATCGTTAATCACAAAACACTCAGAATGATGAGTATTAGAAATCGCATACGAAATCATATAAGTTATCAAATAAGGTCGATTAGACTGCTAAAAGAATTATTTTCTTTTGACATCTTGAAGTAAACTTAAAGTGTATATAAATATACAAATGTACATATTTATTTATGTTTGTGTATGTGTCAATATATATATTAATATACACATATTTCGTATATATTAATATATATATATGTATATATATGTATATATATGAATATATGTGTATATATATTCATATATTTATATATACTTATATACATATTCATATATATATATATATATATATATATACATATTAACATACAAAATTTATTAAAACAAAATAAGATATTTAGTATGGACCTTACCTTAGAAAATCATGTAAAAAAGATTAAACAAATATGTTCTACAATACCTAAATTACAATTACCTTCTGAAACAAATGACTTAATTCTAGAAACAAATGCTTTAGAAAATTACTGGAGTGGAGTTTTAAAGAAAAAAGATAAGGATAAAGAACTTATATGTAGATATTGTTCTGGTACTTTTAATGGTACTCAAAAAAGATATCATATTAATGAAAAAGAATTATTAGCTGTTGTTAAGAGTTGTCCAAAATTTTATTACTTTTTATTGCCTAAAGATTCTTGTTAAGAACAGATAATACTCAAGTTAAAACTTTTATTAGAAATAATTTACCTTCTAAACCTGAGTATAAAAGATTAATTAGATGGAAAACTTTATTAACTAAATACCAGTTTGATATTGAGATTATCAAGACTAATAAAAATATCTTAGCAGATTTTTTAACCCGGGCCAGTCATAAACAAAGGATAATTAAGCTTTTAGAAGACATGGAGAAACAGGTTCTAAGCATCCAGGACAATATTTCAAATATCATAGATATTACTCTGCTTCCAGGTATTGTTGAAGAAGTTACAGATGTCTTAATGTCTGAAAGTAAGATGATTAAGACATGAATAAATAATTTTGAAATGAATCATAGATTAATAAAAAATATTTTGGATAAGACAAAAATACAAGATATGGGATCTTGTTCTAAGGCCCCACAAAAGGAGAAAGAAGAAGAGATTTCACTTAAACCACAAAAAGAGAAATTAGTTATGTTCTCTTCTAAAATCTCCCCAAAGATACTCCCTGTTGTGGAAATACAGCAATAGATAATGAGAGAACTCTATAGTTTCTCAAATACTGAGACTCGATACTTGGATTATACTAGAGTATATCCAAGAATAAATTATTTACAAGATTTCTCTCCCAGAGAGATAAGATATTGGCACGATTTCGGTGCCATTAATTTAATTTATTTATCACCACCAAGTTTTGAGGAAATATCCCAGTTACCCTTCTGGTACAAGAAGGGGTGAAAGATTTTTTATATCCACAATCCTACTATTACTCGAAATGATATTTTATACTTAAAAATTTGTCTCTATCGGCCCTAATTTTTACGAAGATGAAAGATATCTAGCATTCTACTTTATACAAGTTGGAAAGGCTTACCCATATTCTATTCAAACTAATAATGCCAAAGAATATCGAAGATTTGATGAATCTAATATTCACTATAAAAAGGGAAATTAGTATAAGAATAGTTTTGCAGAATTTGGAAAGTGCCTTCAAAAAAGAATTTCACACGTATGGAGGGAAAAAGATGCACTCATCAGTCATGATCAGTCCAACTAAGAAGACTCCCCTAAGTGCAAAATGATATTTACAAACAAAGATAAAATTCCTAAAAAAAGGAATTATACAGTCAAGTCCTCAGGTATAAGCCCGAATTTGTCAATTCAAGAAGAATGGGGAAGGGATTTTTTCCGGCATGCACTCCTAAAAAAGCAGTGGGTCCAGTGATGGAGACAAGCATTCAGAGACTAGCCATATGAGTGTACATCTTCTAGGAGGATCTAATGATGAATAGAAGACAGCTGGAGGATTTGATTGCTAGAAGACAAATGAATAAAATAAAGATAACAATAATTGCAAGAAGACAAATGACTCGACATAAGATAAGGATAACTCATCCTATATTGACATCTAAAATAGACTTCTTAAATGTAATAGATAAGGTTTGAAGTCCCAAATCCTATTAATACATGTTTATATATATATACTAATACATATTCATATATATTAATATATACATATTCAAATAAATATATTTACATATTAACGTATACATATTCATATATATTAATATATACATATTCAAATAAATATATTTACATATTAATGTATACATACATATATATATATATATTTTCATATTCATAAATACACACACACACACACACACACACACACACATATATATATATTGTGTAGTTTTAACCTGTAATGGTATTCATTTTTTCAAAAGTAGCATTTTACCTTTAGCACCCCAGAGTGCGCTGAGAAGTATCATGGACCCTTCACCTCCTACCTAAAAATCATACAGAAATAGAAACTCCACAACCAAATAAATTTGAAAATTGTAAGTGTCCCATACTTGGTGAATATAAACAAAATAAAGTAGATCAAATATTAGACATAGCTCACAGTGAATTTTTAGAACAAATAGATTCTCAATTAGAATGGTTAGATCTAGACATACAAATTGATTATTTATCTTTAGAAAAATTATATCATCTTTTAGAAACAAGAATTAGTGATATAGATAATATACCTAGTAAATTAGAAAAAGAGGAAATAATTGGAGAAAATCCTACAAAACATTGGCAAAAAGATAAACTATATTGTAAATTAGAAATCCCAAATCCTAATTTACATGTTACTACAGCTAAGATAGATGCTAGTAATGAGGAAATTAAAGAATTTGAAATGAACATAGGAGATTTATTAAAATTAGAAGTAATTAGAAACAGTACCAGTCCTTATAGAAGTGCTGCTTTTATTGTTAGAAAATATAATGAAATTGTTAGGGGAAAGAGTAGAATAGTAATAAATTATAAATGGTTAAATGATCATACATTAGAGGATAGCTATAATATTCTTGGCAAAGAGCAATTAATAAATAGAATTCAAGAATGTTATATATTTAGTAAATTTGACTGTAAATCAAGATTTTCGGCAAATTAGAATGCACCCAAATAGTGTGGCATGGACTGTTTTTACTTGCCTCTTAGAACATTTTGAATGGTTAGTTATAGCTTTTGGATTAAAAAATGCACCTGTAGTATTTCAAAGAAAAATGGATACAATTTTCAATAAATGCAATCATTTTGTTTTAGTATACATAGATGATATTTTGGTTTTTTCTAAAACTAAAAATGAACATATTAGTTATCTTAAAATTGTTTTGTCTAAATTCTTAAAGCATGGTACTGTAATTAGTAGTAAAAAGACTTAGTTATTTAAGAAAAATATACAATTCTTGTTGGAAAGTGTGCCCTCAAAGACTATGTATTCTATGTACATATATTGCAATAAAATATTTATTCATTCAACTTAGTTTGTTTCATATATTATTGCACATTTAAGGTTCAAGTGTGACAAGTAATGGTCTATGTGTTGGGTCATTCTTCACAGTAAGTATAGACTATATGTACTTGTCATACAAGTTAAATTTAGTTCTTAGTCGTTTGATGGAATTAAGCATTCTATCAAGGTAAGACTATTATAGGATGAGTTCCAATGAGGAATGATTTACGTTGAATTAGTGAGTAGTTCACTTATATAATTAGCATAAGCATATTTCGAATACGTAAAATAGGACCTGTAGTTGTGGTCTCTCTTAAAGTATTATAATTATAGAGGCCAAAACATTACTGTTACAATATGGGTGGATACTTTCATACTTGAGTATAAGTTGGTGGTCTGGCGAAGTAGGATCTTGTACTTTAATGCATGTTAGGTGAAATTTCTTTTGTGAAATCAATAACCTTGTACATTGGGTGTATTGCTCTAGCTAGTTAAGACAAACTTATGCAACAGAGTTTTTATGCTTCACTATGTGAAGTTAAATCACCCACTTGTGATTGTCCAGGATAATCTAATAATCCAGGGCCCTGGGAATGTGACTCTAGAATGTGAGCTTTTGGATAGTTTCCAATGATAAACAAGTACATTCAAGTGAGTCATAGATTATCGGACTAGAGATCTAAGGATGGTAGATGTTTTTGAGATGAGTGTTAGTACAGTTATCCTGTCTCATTGATGGGTGTTACATAGAAGGGTATTTCCATCATTTCACCTGTATGTCAGAGACATTACTTTAGTAATATTATTCTTGAGGTCAATATTTCCATATGGTGATAAATGAGAATATTTAAAATGGTAAAATGAAGTTATTTAATAGTAAGGGTATTTTAGTTATTTTAGTAGCCATAAATAATATGTCTCTTCGTCCCCAGAGTAGCTCAAGTTACCTTGGTGTTGTTTAGACACAATCTGGGCTTAATGGATAATTATTTAGAAGAGAAAGAAAATTTATTCTAAGAGTTCAATTAGAATTAATTAATTAGTCTTGCATTTTTTATAAGGCCCAAAAAAGATAATTAATTAATTAAGAGAATTAAACTGGAATAAATTAATTAATTAGGTTGATATATATTGATATATTTTTAAGAGTCTAATTAGAATTAATTAATTATTCATGGGTATTTAATGAAGCCCATAAAAGATAATTAATTAATAAAGAGGATTAGGCCAGTCTTGGATTGGTTTATGAGCAAAACACCAAGCCCACTAGGGCTTCGTGTTTTTCGGCCACTAGAGCTTCATTAAGCCCTAGGGCTGGCTGAAATTAGGAGGGCAAGAGAGGAAGGGTTTTAGCAAAACTCTCTCTCTTTGTGTGCTGCCACTCTTCCTCTTGGTTCTCTTCCTTCTCTTCTTTCTCCCTTAAAAAGCATCTTGATTTTCCAAAGAAGGAGCTTTCACTAAGCTAACCCAAGAGCAAAGTAGAGTCATACTTTGAAAGACGAAGAGAAGAAGCTTGGAGATGCTTGATGCGTAGGAGTAAAAGATTAGCGGGAATACTGGTCGAACCACAGGCAAGTTCTAGTGCAACGTGGCACCTTGTTGGTTATTCCAAGACCAATAAAGAAAAATAAGTACTCTCTCCTAGATGTGGCTCGGAAAACTAAAAAAATTTTCGCTGCATTTTCTTTGATGTTTTCTATTTTAATCCTTCAAGTAGTATCAGAGCCACAGTTTTTATGTAGAGAATGTGCTAAGGTTAAAAACTAAAAAATATGGTTCTTTAACTATTAAAAATGAATCTTTTGTGATTTCATGTGATCCCTCATACATTGGTTTCTAAAGTTCATGTACGCCTCGTGGTTAGAGGCATAGGATCATGTATTCTAATGTTTTCCCATTATTTTTCTGGTTTTGAGTAGATGCGATGTGCGTCTTGTGTTTAAAGGCATAGGTACTTGTAAGGACATGTTTTTATGCCCGGTTTTACATTTCTTTTAACCTGTAAATTTTGGGAACTGAAGAACGTGATTGCTAAAATTATTGAGGGGCGAAAAATGACTGAAAAGCAGGATTTTTCCATAAATTGGTGAACTCTATAATAGACCCGACGCCAGGTGGGCCTAATGGGTCCAACACCAGGTCCACTCTGCCCAGTCTAAGGTTTTGGAGAAACAGAGCCAACCCGGTGCCAAGTGGGCCCAATGGACCCAGTGCCAAGTCCACTCTGCCTAATTGGAGGTTTTGAAGAAACAGAGCATACCCGACACCAAGTGGGCCAAATGGACCAGACGCCAAGTACATTCTGCCTAGAGGTGGATGTGCAATTCTGTCCAAGAAAAGGAAGAGCACTGCTAAAGTTCTGTACCTCAATTTTTTCTTAATGTAATCATGTTTTGAAACCATTGTATGAGGTTAATTTTCTGCAATAGTTTTATTTATCTATGGATGAATAATTTGCATGAAAATGAGCAGTAAAGGATGGAACCACCTTAGGATTAAATAAGATCATTAATTTTTAATTCATGATGTTTAATCCATTATTTGGTCACTTAGGTATAAATGAATAGTTTGAGCATGAAAAGTTTACTTTTGTTATCATGCTTATTTCATTTTTGTGATCAAATGCGCAAGTTCTTGTGAGACCAAAGTCACACTAGATAGAACGGTTTTTTGATAAAACGTTTTAATCTAAGAAATTTTAAAATAAAAAAGTTCATGGTTTATTCTCTTAAAGGGTTTAATCCTTGACATAGAGAATAATGTTGAACTTAAGGTTATTTAATAAAGTTTTACTTGGTTATTAACTTAGAATAGTAAAAATAAATTCATAGTTTATTCTCTCAAATGATTTAATCCGTGACATAGAGAATAATATTGAATTTTAGCTTTTTTTTTACTAAAGTTAATGAAACCATGAGATTGTAGAAAATGTTTTTGCACCTAAAACTCTATTTTTAATAAAAGATTAAGTGGGAGAGGGGTTCCAACGACCCCATGGCTTCTATCACAATTCTCATTAAAGATAGTAGATTTTCTCGTGTCATCTTGAGCATGACCCCCTATAGGATGGATTTCTACAAGTATCTAGAACTAATGGAAGAGTAAAATTAAAAGTCTAGAGCATTTGTTGGGATTGAGTAACCTACATTGAAGGTTTTTAGCACTAGATTGCCCATAAGTGGTGTAAATCAGTGGCCATCCTATCGGTAGAACTTTTTCTAGACTATTACCTATTAAGGAAGTTTTGATTCGTGATGGTTATACATTTAACTTAGAATGCTATTAATCTTCTTATGAAGCTCTGTTAATTTTTCTAAGAGCCAAACTATTTATATTATTGATAATAGTTTTAAGAGTTATCTATTATCAAAAAAATAATATAAAGAATGTGCATTTTTTACAAACTAAATGAATGTTTTTCGCAATATTTCATAAATGTCTTGTTTTAGTCCATTGTCAATCATTCTTAAGGAGAATAAGTTGATAGGCCCAAATTATATGGACTGGAAGAGGAACCTGAATATAGTACTCACTGCAGAGGAGTACAAGTATGTTCTTGTGGATCCCTGTCCTGAGATTGGGAGAGAATCCACTAATAAGGAGTGAGAGGCTTAGAAAGCATGGAAGAAAGTTGACGAGATGGCTAAGTGCTATATGTTGGTTTCCATGTCTAGTGTGCTCCAATCTAACCATGAGCACATGGCCACTACGTACGACATGAATTTGTCATTGCATACCATATTTGCTGACATGAGCTGGCCCGCAAGGTAAGAAGCTCTTAGCGCAATCATGAACACTAGGATGGCTGAAGGGGCATTGATTTGAGAGCATCTACTCAAGATGATTACCTACTTCGAGAAGGCTGAGGTCCTAGGTGCAACAATAGATCCTAAGAGCCAAATTGACAAGGTTCTTGAAACTCTGCTTGATTAATATTCTCAGTTCAAATTGAACTACACAATGACCAAGTTGGATATGAATCTCACGGCGTTTATGAAAGAGCTCCAGGTAGCAAAAAAGATCATGAAGCCCGTGTTAAATGTTTTGGTCTCTCATTCTGCTTCTTCTTCTGGAATTAAGGCAAATCCTAAGAAATTCATGAAAAGGAAGGTACAGAACACTACATGGGCCCAACTCAAAGCATCTGGTTAGGCCAAGCCCAACAGGCAACCCAAAGGTAAATGCTTCAAGTGTGGCAAGAAGGGGCATTGGAAAAAAGATTGTCCGAACTTCTTAGCCAAGTCTACTTTAGATATTGCTCTATACCTAGAGTCTATTTTAATGGTTGGATCAACATCTTCCTGGATAATTAATTCTGGAGCCACTGACCATATCAGTAACTCCTTGTAGGGGTTCAGAAGGACAAGTAGACTCAGCAAGGGTGAGTATAGACTTCAAGTAGGCAATGGAGCAAGAATATGGGCTGAAGCAGTAGGAGATCTTGAGCTTATTTTTTATTGTAATAGGAAATTAATTTTAAAAGATATTTTATATGTTTCTTATTTTAAATAGAATTTGATTTCAATTTCTAAATTGATGAATTAAGGATATTCTGTTTCATTCCATTTTGGTGTTTCCATCAGTAGAGATTGTAATTTAATTTATACAGGAAACATGTATGGAAATCTCTTTTATATACATCCTATTAGAAATCAAGTAAATAATATTTAAACTGAACCTGATAATAAAAAGAGAAAGGCTATATCAAATGACTCGTATTTATGGCATCTAAGATTGAAACATATAAATCCCAATTGGATTCAGAAACTAATCCATGCTGGGCCTTTAGGTTTATTGAGATTGGAAGAATGGTCTCAGTGTAAATCTTGCCTTAAAGGTAAAATAACCAAAAGGTCCTTTACTAAAAAGGCGGATAGAGTCATGAAAAATACTAACACTAGTTTATACAAATATTTATGGTCTAATGACAACACCAGCTAAGGGAGGCTACGAGTACTTAATTACTTTCACAGATGATCACACTCATTTTAGTTATATTTATCTGATAAGACACAAGTTTGACTATTTTGATAAATTCAAGAAGTTTAAGAAATTAATTAAAACTTTGAGATCGGATAATGGTGGAGAGTACATCCTCGGTGAGTTTAAGGATTATTTGGTACATCACGGCATAGTATCTCAGTTAACTATGCCTGGACTCCCTAAAAAAAATAGAGTAGCTGAGAGAATAAATAGAACTTTGATAGAAATGGTCAAAAGCATGATAAATCATGTGTCTCTTCCTATTTCTTTTTGGGGATATGCCTTAGAAACAACAGCATATATTTTAAACTTGGTACCTTCCAAATCAGTACCTAGGACAACCTATGAGATATGGGCTGGAGGAAAGCCCAGTTTGAACCATATCAAGATACGGGGATGCCCAACTTATGTGCTGACAGAGGGAAGTAAGCTAGAACCAAGATCGGAGTTATGCTACTTCGTTGGGTACCCAAAAAGAACAAGATGTAGATATTTCTATCATCCTCGAGAGCATAAGATACTTGTTAGTACTAATGCTAGATAATTAGAGGATGAACAAGCTACATCCACCACGGGTTCAAGTAGAATAGACTTCGAAGAGAAGTTGGTCACTGATTTAACTTCAGGTACTTCTAACATCCAGATCGAGGAACCAAGAGAAATACTACCAGATGTTCCTATACAAATTAAGCCTTGTCATAGTGGGAGGATCACAAAAGTTCCAGAAAGGTGGACCGGAGAGATCTATGATCTAGTCTCTAATCATTGGAACAAAATCCTACTAGATAAGAGGAGGCCATTATTGATGCTGATGCAGATAAATGGCAGCTAGCCATGAATACCAAGATTAAGTCCATGTACCTCAATCAGGTCTGGAATCTTGTCATTACACCTGATGGGATAAAACCTATTAGGTATAAGTAGGTATACAAGAGGAAGAGAGGTGCGGATAGAAAGGTTGAAACCTATAAAGCAAGATTAGATGATAAAGGTTATACTCAGAAAGAATGGATCAATTATAAGAAAATCTTTTCACCAGTAGCCATACATAAGTCTATCCGAATTCTCTTAACCATCGCATGTCATTATGACTACGAGATATGGCAAATGGATATCAAGACGACCTTCATAAATGGCTATCTTAGTTAAGACATCTATATGTCCCAGCCAGAAGGTTTTGTTGCTAGAAGTCAAGAACAAATGGTCTATAAGCTTAAGAAGTCCATTTATGGACTTAAACAGGCGACGCGAGCATGGAACATACGTTTTGATAAAACTGTGAAGGCTTATGGTTTCATTCAAAACGTAGATGAACCATGTGTGTATAGGAAATCAGACACTGGCAAAGTGATTTTCTTGGTATTTTATGTAGATAACATTCTACTCATTGGAAATAATGTAGGAACATTGTCATCTGTTAAGGTTTGGCTATCTAGTCAATTTAGCATGAAAGATATCGGAGAAGCTAGCTACATTCTAGGTATTAAGCTTCTTAGAGATAAGAAGCAGAAAATGTTAGGCTTATCTCAATCTAGTTATATTGACAAGATGTTGGTCAAGTACATCATGGATCAATGTAAAGGGGCTATTATACCCTTTAGACATGGATTATCCTTATTTTCCAAGCAGTGTCCTCACACACAGGAAGACAAGCAGAAAATAAGCAGGATCTCTTATACTTCGATTGTAGGAAGTCTCATGTATGCTATGCTTTGTACTAGGCTAGATATCTACTTTATAGTAGGCATGGTTAGTAGATATCAGTCAAACCCAAGAGAGGCTCACTGGCAAGCCGTCAAGCATACACTCAAATATTTTAAGGAAATGAGAGATTATATGCATGTATATCGTGCTGATGATTTGGTTCCTACTGGTTACATAGACTCAAACTTCTTGGTGGATAAATATGAAAGAAAATTCACTAGTGGATATGTCTTCATTTTGTCTAAAAGAGCTATTTCATAAAAAAGTATCAACCAATCTTGCATTGCTAATTCTACCATGGAAGTTGAGTACGTTGCTGCTTCAGAAGCTTCTAAAGAAGCTATGTGGCTCTAGAAGTTCCTCATAGAACTTAGAGTAGTACCGCACATGGACATGCCTGTCACGATTTATTGTGACAATATTGGAACGGTGTTATAATACAAGGAACCTCAAAACTATACGAAGGGCAAGCACATAGAGATGAAATATCAACTCATCCAAGATTTCATCCAGAAATAAGAGATTGTGGTTGATCAGATTTCCTTTGTCAATAATCTGGAGGATCCTTTTACCAAGCCTTTAACAAAAAAAGTGTTTCACAAACACTAAGATGTCATAAGGGTAGGCACTTATGGACTTTCTTAGTCTTTATAGCGCAAGTGAGAGATTATTGGAAAGTATTCCCTCAAAGATTATGTATTCTGTGTACATATATTGCAATAAAATATTTATTCATTCAATTTAATTTGTTTTCTTATATTATTGTGCATTTAAGGTCTATGTGTGACAAGTAATGGTCTATGTGTTAGGTTGTTCTTCACAATAACGTATAAACCATGGGTACTTGTCATATAAGTTAAATTAAGTTCTTAGCCCTTTGATAGAATTGGGCATTTCATCAAGGTAAGACTATTATGCCATGTGTTCTAATGAGGAATGGTTTATTTTGAATCAGCTAGTAATTCACTCACATCATTGGTATAAACATATTTCGAATACATAAAATAGGACCTGTAGTGTGGTCTCTCTTAGAGTACTATAATTATAAAGACCAAACTATTACTACTACAGCATGGACAGATACCTTCATATTTGAGTATAAGTTGGTGGTTTGGCGAAGCTAAGGTCTTGTACTTTGATGTATGTTAGGTGAGATTTCTTTTGCGAGATCAATAACATTGTACGTTAGGTGTATTACTCTAGTTAGTTAAGATGGACTCATATAATAGAGTTTCTAGCTTCACTTTGTGAAGTTAAATCATCCCCCTGTGATTATCTAGGATAATCTAATAATCTAAGGCCCTAGGAATATGACTCTAGAATATATGTTTTTGGATAGCTTCCAATGATAAGCAAATACATTCAAGTGAGTCATGGATTATCAGACTAGAGATCTAAGAATGGTAGATGTTTTTGAGATGGGTGTTAGTATAGTTATCTTGTCTCATTGATAGGTGTTACATAGAGAGATATTTCCATCATTTCACCTATAGGTCGGAGACATTGCTTTAGCAATATTATTCTTGGGGTTAATATTTTCATATAGTGATAAATGGTAATATTTAAAATGGTAAAATAAAGCTATTTA
This sequence comes from Voacanga thouarsii, assembly GCA_026120185.1. Classification (NCBI taxonomy): domain Eukaryota; kingdom Viridiplantae; phylum Streptophyta; class Magnoliopsida; order Gentianales; family Apocynaceae; genus Voacanga; species Voacanga thouarsii. The sequence continues at coordinate 4,093,515 of JANUWF010002024.1, read as the reverse complement.
ATAGTAAGGGCACTTTGGTCATTTTAGTAGTCATGAATAATATATCTCTTGGTCTCCGAAGTAGCTCAAGTTACCTAAGTGTTGTTCAGACACAATCTGGGCTTAGTGGATAATTATCTAGAAGAGAAAAAATATTTATTTAAAGAGTTCAATTAGAATTAATTAATTAGTCTTGAGCTTTTTATAAGGCCCAGAAAAGATAATTAATTAATTAAGAGAATTGAGTTGGAATAAATTAATTAATTGGGCTGATATATGTTAACATATATTTAAGAGTTCAATTATAATTAATTAATTAGTCTTTGGCATTTAATGAAGCCCCAAAAAAGTTAATTAATTAATAAAGAGGATTGGGTCAGTCCTAGACTGGTTTATGAGCACAACACCAACCCCATTAGGGCTTAGTGTTTTTCGACCACTGGGGCTTCATTAAGCCCTAGGGTTGGCCAAAATTAGGAGGGCAAAAGAGGTAGGGTTTTGGCAAAACTCTCTCTCTCTTTGTGTGCAACCACTCTTCCTCTTGGTTCTCTTCTTTCTCTTCTTTCTCTCTTAGAGAGCAACTTGATTATCCAAAGAAGAAGCTTTCACCAAGCTAACCTAAGAGCAAGATAGAGTCATACTCCGAAGGACAAAGAGAAGAAGCTTAGAGACGCTTGATATGTAGGAGTAAAAGATTGGCGGGAATACCGGTCAAACCGTAAGCGCCTCCTTCTCTCTTTCCAACGCAAGTTCCAATGCAACTTGGCACCTTGTTAGTTAATCCGTGACCAATAAAGAAAAGTAAGTACTCTCTCCTAAATATGGCTTGGAAAACTGAAAAATTTTCCACTGCGTTTTATTTGATGTTTTCTGTTTTGATCCTTCAATTCTTAAGAACAGAAATAGGCCAAGGTAAAATAAAATTACAACCTCATATTAGTACAAAAGTATTAGAATTTCTTGATAAAATAGAAGATACAAAACAATTACAATAGTTTTTAGGAATATTAAATTATGCAAGCATTTATTAAGGATTTAAGTAAAATAATAGGACCATTATATAGTAAAACTAGTCATAATGGACAAAAATATTTTAATAAAGAAGATGCAGAATTAGTAAAACAAATAAAAGATAAAGTAAAATATTTACCAGATTTGAGGTTACCTTTAGACAGTGATTATTTAATTATAAAAACATATGGTTGTGACAAAGGATGGGGAGCCATTTTAAAATTTAAACCTCATAAATATAGTAATAAATTAGAAGATATCCACCAAATATTTTTAGACCGTCTTTGGGGTGCACAAAATGCAAGCCAAAAGATAAAAAGTTTAAATTCCCTAGCATTTTATCTTAGTAATCTACCAAGATAGAGTTATCCACATTATGTAGTAACACATGGTCGTCAACCTTTATACAAAGGCATGTGTTGAAATTTTCACAAACCTTTATACAAAGGCTTTAGAAATCTTCACGAAGCATTAGAATTTGTTAGAAGTAGAATTGGTTTAAATTTCTTTATTAACCTAGACTGTATAACTGAAATGAATAATTATTCTCCACAAGCTTTTCTTCAAGTAACTAATATACCTAGCATAAGTAATTCTCCAGTAGACATAAATGTACAAAAAAGTAGAATTTTGTAACCATTGTGATGTCTTAAGTAGAAATTTTAAACTGTTAAATGACAAGTGCAAATCTTACAATAAGGATATTAATTCTCAAAAAGAATTAATCCACTCATTGCAATAACAACATAAGTTGTACATGGGTATAATTTCTTCTCAAAATGAAGATATTGTGCGATTGACAGCTAAGTTGGAAGATTTTCAAAGTCAAGAACTCAAAATTGTTTTTATTCCAGAAAAATCAAAAGAGACCAAGCCTTTTGAATTTTTGGTACCCGAAATGTTTTTTAAAGCACAACAACTTTTAACAAGATTTCTAGATACTATTACAGAAATAATTTCCGAAAAATTTTAGGATAAATTTTTAGAAAAATTTACTCTTTTACAAGAATGGCTTAGAACTAGTATAGACCCTCATCCAACTCTTCATCCTGTATATTTAAACATCCTACAAAAGAGTGTAACCCGGACACTTGTAAAATTTGCCAACCCGATTGTGTAGCATACACTTTTGATTTTATCACATCTGGTTATTAATTAAAATATTTAATATTAACAGCTAATATAAACTTAGCATATTTTAGAAACTTTGAGTTAACCTTCCAAAATGGAAAAGTTTTTTTGTTCACACTACAAACAACTCTAGAACAAACAGATATTATTGAAAAATAGCTAGCACTTGCAATTTTGAAAGAATTTAAAATAGCAGGACCTATTATAAAAGTAGAAATCAGCTCAGCCCTGCCAGAATGGGATGGCCTTGAAATCATTCCTTCAATCCATCGTATCTTGATCACTTTGACAAGAACTTTACCAATCAATGCAAAATCAAGCTTTAGCAGACAAAATATTTGCTCTAAAAGCATTTCATGACAACTAAGACATTGAAGACTTAAAACTCTTGCCTTTAAACATGGCAAAATCATGAAAAGAGGACAGAGATTTCACCTGTTTGTAGAAAATATATGTACAACATCAATATTTTTTGAGACCAAGATAAAATTTTCAGACATTTGGCAATATTATCTGTATTTTTATGAAAAGAAGCTACAGGAAGAAGAAGAAGGATCTAGAACTGAAATATATGGAATCAAATCTGATGAAGATATGCTAGAAGATTAAAAGTGGCAACAGAGCATCCACTTATGCATATAGACAAAAGAAAAAGACTTCCATGAAAGTTTTGTGCAACTGATTTTGCAATAAGGACAAACAAAAAGATGTGGCATTATAAGGAGCACTAAAAAAGCATTCAGTTTTTTCATGTAATCTTACTTTTTGTTGTACCTAAATCTAATGAGTTGTACATCTATAATTAGCTAGACTTACAGGAATTTATCAATATATAAGTATCAGTCTCAGGAATATTGAGTATGTGCATATAGAAGCAAAAAAACATTAGTTCTTACATAGCTTCATAATCTCTAGTGAGTAAATATCACTCTTGTCAATATAATCCTTTTTTGCAGATATGTGTCAAGTAGCCATGTTTAGTTTCCAATTTTCCTATAGCTAAGGCTAAGAAAAAGAGTAAAAGAGAATTCCTAAGATTTATTCACTACACATCCTTAGCAGCCATAGGCAAAAGAGCTAAAGTACCCGCTCAGCCGTGAAACCATCGAAAAGGCGTTGAGGCATTTCAAGGGAAGAGGCATGAGCCATCCTAATGAATGAAATGATAAGTGAAAACACTACTAGGTAGGATTCTAAAACTCATTTCTTATTCTTTAGTAATTCTATATAGTATCTGAATCAATCCGTTATTATTAAGTTTTACAAGAATTAATTGTCCCTGGTACATATCATTACTTCAAAAAAATGGTAGACTCCTTAGAAATTATTTATCAGTGTTAAACTTATCTTGATATTATAGAATTTGAACTTCATAAAATTAGACAATACAGTCTGTGGTCTTATTTAATGTATATTAATCAAGCTAAAAAAGACTTAATTTGGCAAAGATATTTCGAAATAAAAGTTAATATTTGACTTACAACCCTTTTGGACATAGTAATCTTTCTTAAGCTCTTGCTTTATATATATATATATATATATATATATATATATATATATAGTTTTCTTGTTGCTATTGATTTACTTCAATACTTCTACTACACATCACTTATCAAGCACTAGTATTAATCTTGTCTTCTTTTCTTAAAACATAGAAGAAGTACTTTGTGTAGCACAAAAGTACTATTTTTAGCATAATCAATTTTTCTTTCTCTATAGCAAGTTTTCTTGTTTTGCATTTCTTAACTTTTGTTCAGCACTATTCTTAGCACTACTAATATAAAGTCCACATTTATATATATTATCTAATGTTTAGCTCCATCCAGCTCCAAAAGGGCAAGCCTTACATATATATATACATATATATGTATCTATATCTATACACACACACACACACACACACACAAACATAAGCATATCAAATTAATGATTCGATTGTCAGATTTGATAAGATCACTAAAGAACATATTGTGACCAAATTTAAAGGTAATCGGATATGTTTTGCCATAAAATCTAACATAATCTCTGTAAAATTGCCAAAAGCCTAACACATTTAGGAAGATATACATATCAAATTAACGATTTAACCTTTAGATTTGATAAAATTACTAAAAAAAAAGTTTTGTAACCAAATTTAAAGGTAATCGAATATGTTTTACCACAAAATATAGCATAATCTCAATAAAAAACTAACACATTTAGAAAGATAAGAATATCAAATTAATGATCCAACTGTTAGATTTGATACCACTAAACAAAGTATTATAACTAAATTTAAGGGTAATCGGATATGTTTTGCCACAGATTCTAGTTTAACCTCTATAAAAATGCTAAAAACCTAACGCATTTAGGAAGATAGATATATCAAATTAACGATCTAACCATTAGATTTGATAAAATCACTAAAAAAGTTATTATAATAAAATTTAAAGGTGATCGGATATCTTTTGCTATAGAATCTAGCTTAATCTTTGTAAAAATATTGAAAACATAACACATTTAGAAAGATAAGCATATCAAATTAACGATCTAACCGGTAGATTTGATAAAATCAATAAGAAAAGTGTCGTAACCAAATTTAAAGGTAATCAAATATGTTTTGCCATAAAATCTAACATAATCTCAATAAAAATGCTCGAAACCTAATACATTTAAAAAGATAAGCACATCAAATTAATGATCCAACTGTTGATTTCATAAAAATCACTAAGAAAAGTATTATGACTAAATTTAAAGATAATCGAATATATGTTACCACACAATCTAGCATAATCTCACAAAAATGCTCGAAACCTAACATATTTAGAAAGATAGTCATATTAAATTAACGATCCAACCATTATATTTGATAAAATTGCTATAAAAAATGTAATTATGACCAAATTTGATGATAATCAGATATGTTTTGCCACATAATCTAGCTTAATCTCAGTAAAAATACCGAAAACCTAACACATTTAGAAAGATAGGCGTATCAAATTAACAATAACCATTAGATTTGATAAGATCACTAAAAAAGATTTTGTAACCAAATGTAAAGGTAATCGGATATGTTTTGCCATAGAATCTAGCATAATCTCTATAAAATACCGAAATTCAAACACATTTAGAAAAATAAGCATATCAAATTAATGATCCAACCTCAGATTTGATAAAATCACTAAAAAACATATTGTAACCAAATTTAAAGATAATCAGATATGTTTTGCCACAGAATCTAACATAATCTCTATCAAATTGCCGAAAACCTAACACATTAAGGAAGATATACAAATCAAATTAATGATCCAATGGTTATATTTGATTAAATTACTAAAAAAAGTATCATGACAAAATTTAAAAGTAATCAGATGCGTTTTGCCACAGAATCTAGTTTAATCTCTGTAAAAAATGCTAAAACCCTAATACATTTAGGAAGATAGGCATATAAAATTAATGATCTAACCATTAGATTTGACTAAATTACTAAAAAAAAGTTTTATGACAAAATTTAAAGGTAACCGAATATCTTTTGCTAAAGAATCTAGCTTAATCTTTGTAAAAAATAGTGAAAACCTAACACATTTAGAAAGATAGGCATATCAAATTAATGATCCAACCATTGGATTTGATAAAATCACTAAACAAAGTATTGTGACCAAATTTAAAGGTAATCGGATATGTTTCTCCACAAAATCTAGCATATCTCAATAAAAATGCTCGAAACCTAACTCATTTAGAAAAATATGCACATGAAAATTAAGAATCCAACCATTAGATTTGATAAAATCACTAAGAAAAGTATTATGATCAAATTTAAAGGTAATCAGATATATTTTACTACACAATCTAGCATAATCTCAATAAAAATGCTCGAAATCTAATACATTTAGAAAGATAGGCCTATCAAATTAACAATCCAACCATTAGATTTGATAAAACTACTAAGAATGTATAAGACTAAATTTGATGGTAATCGGATATGTTTTGCTACGGAATATAGTTTAATCTCTGTAAAAATATCAAAAACCTAATACATTTAAAAGGATTGGCATATCAAATTAACGATCCAACCGTTAAATTTAATAAAATCACTAGAAAAAGTTGTGTGACCAAATTTAAAGGTAATCGGATATATGTTGCCACAAAATCTAGCATAATCTATTAAAAAAAATACCGAAAACTTAACACATTTAAAAAGATAGGCATATTAAATTAATGATCCAATCGTTAGATTTGATAAAGTCAATAAAAAAATTAATGTAACCAAATTTAAAGGTAATCGGATAAGTTTTACCACATAATTTAGCATAATCTCAATAAAAATATTAGAAACCTAATACATTTAGAATGATAAGCATATCACATTAATGATCTAACTGTAAGATTTGTTAAAATTACTAAAAAAATATATTATGACCAAATTTTAATGTAATCAAATATATTTTTCCATATAATCTTGCATAATCATTATAAAAATACCCAAAGCCTAATGCATTTATAAAGATAAGCATATCAAATTAATGATCGAACCGTTAGATTTATTGAATTTGCTAATTTGAAGGTAATTAGACATGTTTTGCTGCATAATCTAGCTTAATTTCTATAAATCAGTCCAAATCTATTGCATTTATAAATATTAAAAATTTAGGGACTAATTTGTAAATTTTTTGGAATTATATTTTAAATATTCTAAAATTTAATGACCAATTTATAATTTTTTGGTTATCATTTTATAATTTTACAAAATTTAAGAAGCATTTTGTAAAGTTTGGGGTCATGTTTTATATATTTAAAAATTTAGGGTCCAACTTATAAAATTTTTAGGGTTGTATTGTAAATATTTTAAAATTTAGAGACCAATTTATAAATTTTTGAGGTCAATTTGTAATTTTATAAAATTTTTGGGGCTATCCGATTTACAAAATTTTTAGAGTTATGTTGTAAATATTTAAAAATTTAAAGACAGGTATTAGCTAGGAAATATGAATTTTGTCACTAAAAGTATAGTTAATAGTAATAAAAGTTAATATTTTTAGCTAAAAAATAATTTTTCGTCGCTAATGATGCATTATTAGTGAGGAAAATTTAGTGGGGAAATGAATTTTCATCACTGATGATACATCATCAGCGAGGAAAGTTAAATTTCCTCACTAATACACTTATTATTACTTTTAGCTAGAAAATAAAAATTTTGTTGCCAAAAGTCTTAATCAATAGCAACAAAAAGTTTTTGTCGTTAAAGAAAAATTTTTCTCGCTAAAAGGTACTTTTAGCGACAAATTTTTTTTCCTAATTAAAGTTTTGTAGCCAATATATCATTTTCTTATAGTGTCTGGTGAAGCTAAACTTGTATACTTTGATGTATATTGGGTGAGGTCTTATTATAAAGCCAATAACCTTATACGTTAGGTGTATAACTCTAGGTAATTAAGACAAACTTATACAATTGAGTTTTTATACTTCATTACATAAAGAAATCACCCCCTTTGTGATTGTCCGGGATAATCTAAATAATCCAAGGCCCTAGAAAACATGACTAAGTATGTACACTTTTAGGTAGCTCTCTATGATAATTGATACATATTGAAAGTCATGGATTAGTGTATTTTTCATATCTCAATTATGAGTGTTACGTAGAAGGGTATTTTCATCATTATACCTATAGGTTGAAGACACTGCACTTGTAATATTATTCTCGAAGTCAATATTTTCATATGATGATGAATAGAATATTTAAAATAATAAAATACCACTATTTATTAGTAGGGATATTTTGGTCATTTTAGTAACAAAAAATAATATGTCTTTTTATCCCCAAAAGTAGCTCAAATAACCTTAGTAAATTTATTTATTATATGGACTTATTGGGTGAATTTATTATTAGAAAAATTATTCTAGGAGTCTAATTAATTATTTATTTGGGTTAGAATAATTAACTGTTAATTAATTGATTTATTAATTAATTATCTTGAATAATTTTATATTGGGCCCAAGTGGATTAATTAATTAATAAAAGAGCTAATTTAATTAGTCTTGGGATGGCCGTCTGCCACCATGTGGAAGAAAAGAAAATGAAAAAAAAAAAAGGAAAAGGAAAAGAAAAGGAAAAAATGGTGGACTTGTTTAAGAAAAGGAAAAGACGTGTGGCTAAAAAAAGGGGGTTGACCAAGTTCTCAAAGGCATAGCTTTCGGCTTTTTCCTTAGACAAACCAATGCCACCATTTTCTTGTCGTTTTTCCTTCGTTTTTTCTTTAACATTTAGCTCTTCCATTTTTCGTCCAATCTTCTTTACCCTAGTTCTACTTTCACCAGTAGAAGTCCATAAGAGGAGGTTCAAGAATACTCTGGAAGGTCAAGAGCTAGCAAAAGTTGTACGTGTTTGATGCGTAGGAGCCGGCGGTTAGCTGGTATACCTGTGGAACAAGTAGACGTTCCAATTCAAGAAGCACCGTCAAACCTGAATCCAACTCCAATTATTTAAGTAAAATGCCCTAGAAGTAAGTATTCCTAAACTTTTGGTTTGGAAAAAAAAAATTAAATTGCAATTTCTGCTATGTATTTATTTTCCCGCGGTCCTTCAAGAGGTATCAAAACTATAGTTAAAAGTTAGGAGAATGCCTAGGGTTAATAACCGGAAAAGGTGGTTCTTTTACTAATAAAAATATGATCTTTGTAATTGTGTGGATCCCTTGTGGTTTTTTATATGGGTAGATTTTGTGTAAGCCTTACACGTGAAGGCATAGGTACTTGTAATTTATTATTAATCACTTTCTGTAGAATTCGTGTACACCTTGTTTTGAAAGGCAAAGTGATGCGTGTTTTTTTGTGTAAAAAATATTACAAACAAAGTCTACAATCAATCAAGCTTTAATTAAAATACTAACCACTAAAACAACACATATGGGCAAGTATACCCATCGTATAGTATAGGGAATAGCAAGTATTGAATCCATGAAAATTTAGGCTCCCACCTTACGTTACCCAAATCTTTATTGTTTAGCCAATAAAATAGAGAAATATAAGTAAATAACCTACTAACCTGATATACTAGAGAAAATTAAGTTACACAAGAAAAGTCACAAGGATAATCACGGAGTAAGAACAAGGAGAAAAGACATGTAAATAGATAGAAATCCTTAAATACACAATAATAATTGACTAGCAATTCTCTCAATTTATTATTATCTTGGCATCATGAAGGATTAAATTAAACCCACTTCATTTGCAATCCATGGAATCACTATCTTCCACTTAAATTAGTGAACATATTTTGTTTCAACCAATTTACCCAAAAGATGCATTAAAATCAATCCTCACACAAATCCCTATATTCTAGGTGATTTAAGCATAAAATTAGCCAATGAATCTATATTTTAACAATCATCAACTAATAATTGATTACTTAGTCTTTACCATTAACTTCTTTTTCAAGAAAGTTAAGAATAACAAGTATTGAATTAATTAGTTGGCCATTCTCTCCTAACATCATTTAAAGTTAATTAGAAGAGAACTAATCAATCCAACAAGATATTATGCTCAAGTAATCAAATACCAGGAGTAGCAATAAATTGATCAAAGAACTAAAATCAATACAAAATCATGAATCCAAAAGAATATCCTCTAAAGACAAACATTAATCTCAAATTGTTAATAAATTACAAAGAAGAGAAAAAGAAACCGCTCATAAACAAGTAAGCCTTCTTCTTCTTCCTTGAAATCTTCTTGATCAACCTCTTCTTCTTCTCCAAGAATTCTCCTTTAATCCTCCTAAATCTTGGTGTTTCTCTAAGAGTTTTCTAAAGATATTAAAAGAATTGAAAACTATGAAAAAACTTTGAAAACTAGTTTGTACAATGTTATTCTCTTTTATTTATAGGAGTTCTAATTGCCAAAAAGTGTATACAAGAGTCCTTTTTTCGTGGTTGAAAGAGTTCCCAAAAGAATTAAACTGAAATTGCTAAAATCTCCTCTAAAAATAAAAACCCATCGCCATTGATCAGAATGGACCTGGCGCCAGGTCCAATGTGTTTCTCCTCAAAATTACTGCTTTTCCAGAGCAGGCCTAGCACTTGGAGCCTTACCTGGACCTAGCGCCAAGTCCAATCTAGAATCTTTCACTTTTTACTCGAAATCTACTTAAATATGTATAAATTTGTCAAAAACACTTCTTACAAGTAAAATATCAAATAGGAAGGAATGCGCCTAGTTATTACATAAAAAATATCACAAAATACTCTCAAATAACTACAAAATAGTGATAAATTTAGCATCTATCACATGAGGGATTGATATTGTATTTTAATTCAATCTATGAATTTTTGTACAAAAATTGGTGCCTAGATCAACACATGAACACCCTAAAGAAAACCTGAAAGAAATTGTAGAAAAAATGGAAGAAAAATAGAGTAGGTAAAAGAAGAGCCACCCAGTCGCTTGCTAGCCATGGCTAGCTTGGGAGATTTGTCTCCCACAAGCCACGGCTGGCTAAGCTATAGTTGTGGCTAGCTTGAGGATACTTTCCCTAGAAGCCGCACAGGGCTTCATCAATGCTGTGGCCAGTTCACTAGAAGCTATGGCTAGCTTCTTTGAGAAGGTGGACTGGTTTTTCATTGGGTTTGATTTAAGTAGTTCGGATCCAGCACAGTTTGGGTCGTTGTTGGTTTTTCCTGTTCGGCATTGAAGACAATTTAGTTTTCCAATTTCTTTGTAATTTGTTTTTCTTTTGTGGCCCACATCATACAAGGTTATCTTGTAATGGTTTATTTATGGAGTTAAATAATTTTGCATGAAAATGGTTAGTAAAGACAGAACCACTTTAGGATTAAACAAGATCATTTTAATTTTATTATTATTATGATGTTTAATCTATTGTTTGGTCACATAAGAATTAAATGTTAGAAATAGCATGTAAAAAGTTTTAAAAAGTTTATTTAATTTTGTGATCAAATGCACAAAGGTTTTTGAGAAATTAATTTTTCTCTAGAAAAAATAATTAAGGAAAACATTTTAAAATGGAACTCAGTAATTTTAAAAAATAAATTCATGGTTTATTCTTCCAAAGGGTTTTATCCTTGACATGGAGAATAATTTTGAATTTAAATGATTTAAATTGAGTTCCCAGAAAAATGGTTTTAACTTAAGTAATGAAATAAAAATTCATAGTTTATTCTCTTAAAAGGTTTTATCCTTCACATACGGAATATGTTAGGGATATGCCCTAAAACAATTTGTACTTATACTATTGTCATTATATATTAAGTAATAATACGAGGTATTTCTTTCCATAAATAGTGCATTTAGTTTTTTGGTCATCAAGTTCATGACTTAATAGTAAAACCCTATAACAAATACAATGACTATTCTTAAATTGTCCCTAATCGATTATTATTAGCGGAACAATAATAAATTAAGATTAGTATATTTGTGACTTGATGGCTATGTTTTACTAGTCATGGATATATATGATATCAAGTCAAAATATAAATAAATATTAAAGAACATTGTATTGGACATGACCCACTATAAGAGTACTTTATAGAACATGTCATAAATACTTTCTAGCCATAATGATATTAGAAGTTCTTTGACCTGAATTTATCATAGTTTCCTACTTGGTAAATTATATATTTTGACGTTGTCTAAAGTTATCTTTAACTAGATAATAAATTAGACCACAGTTGGATATAAAATAAACTAGGGAGAGGAATATGATTGATAGTGAAGAAATTTGTCCCTCTTAATTTTGGGGGAGATGTCCATGGACCCCTTGATAAGTTAGACTGTTAAAATACACAACCTTGCTCAAATATATCAATTTGAGATATTGATATCATTTGTTTGAACAGTTTACTATGAGATCAAGAAATAGTTGATTAAGTTTAATAAGGATGATATACTCTGTGCCTTATGCTTAATCTGGATATTGTGTAACAAAAGGACTAAATATAAAGTTATGATTTAGTTCAAAGAGATCAATGATCTTTATTTAACCTGAATAGTTATAATGTTTTGCTAGAAAATTGCTTATAACTTGTTGACCATTTAAATGTGATTTGGACACACTGCCAGTGTTAAATGAACATATAGGGTCACACATTAAGCGAACACGTTAGGTTATGTTTTTTGGTAACTAGGTTTGATGTATCTGGAAATATGTCTAGGTTAATCAAACCTAGAAAAATGACTAAGTACAATAAATATGGAAATATGTCCACATTCGATGTATCTGGAGGATGTCCATATTATAAGAATCTAACTAGATAAATTAATTAGTTAAATTACCAAGATAATGGTAGAATCTTATCATATCAATTTTAATTTAATTTGAACTTAAAATAAAATATGATAAAATATTATGAGAATTGGACTCCAAAAGTTTAGGTGATTTTAAAAGAAAACCCTAACCATCTTCTTGTAGAGACCTCTCCTAAAACATTCTTACCTCTATTACAAGGAAAAATTAAGCCTCTCAAAACCTAGGCGCTAGCACTCCCGAGTAACGAGCTTGTATGGCCTCTTCTTCTGATAGAGTTTGTTCGCACATTGCAGCATTTGGTGATCGTTCAACTTACACGTACACCTCAAGAAAGAAGACAGAGATTTTGATTACGACGAATAGAGGTAATTCTGTAACCTCTAGATCGTCTTAATCGTTTGGTTTGGGTTCTCGAAAGGGATTCGTGGATGTTTTTCACGTTTAGGAATCCACAAATCCTAACAGTGGTATCAAAGATAGGTTGCTAAATGAATAGGTTGATTCATCTGTGTTAATCGTATTGTTAAATATATGTATGATATATATGTGAATGAATTTCATTTAATTTGAACGGTGTATATCAGCATGTTCATATGATTATAATTTTAGAATACTTAGCATGTGAACTGCCTAAAATTTCGTTTGTTTTGTGCGTCTTAATTGTTTGATCAGACCAGATTATTTGCAGATTGTCTGTAAACTGGTCTATTTTAATATGATATGGTATCGTAAGCATGCTATCTGTCATTCTAAGTTGCAAATTGTTTGTATTAATTTGCTATGATAATTTGTTATCTGTATCAATATGGTTAAAAGGAAACACAGATTGTCTGTAATATGGTAATTCGCGGCGACTGTTACTAAGGGGTCCGAACGTTAATCTAATTAATATTTGAAAATTAGAAGGAAAAATCCCATTCAATGAGAGAAGAAAAAATCATTTTTCCTTCCAAGGGCACTGCCCTTGGAGACCTTTGCAAGGGGTGCTACCCCTTTGACCCCTGCCCACTGATCGGCCAACGGGACCTCTGCCAGGGGCGCTGCCTCTTGGAACCCTGACTAACTATTCATTGTGTGTTATTCGTTAGAGTATTTTGATTGTAATTGTGGATTGTTCTGAACAGTGCATAGCATGGCCCATTCTATCCTAATATGATTGGTAGGTTTTATTCTGATTATTTTGAGTTGTAAATTTTAAATACGGCTTGCGTGTCGTTTTTCATTATTGTAAAATTGTAGTTGCTTCCTAGAATAGGAATTATTTTGTTTTACTATCCAATATAAAAGAAGACGAAGGCCTACAATTACAACCAAGGAGGAGTATGCTTAAGGCATTAGAGAATGCTCAAGGAGTTCATATACCTAGATTAACCACCTTGATCTTCACTTTACTCATGATAATCAATATAGGTTATGGGCAAGCTATGTCACTTTTATTTATGTTTTGCATGCATATTTGATATATTTATTTCATGTTTACTACAATCAAATTTTTATTTTTTTAAAAAAAATTAAGTTTTAAATGCCTTTTAAAATCAAACACTTGTTATTACTTGGATCATCATATAATCATTCCTGCCAAAGTAGGATGCTTTTGATTATCTAAGTGAGACAAGATGGAAAATGGTTTTCCATATGTTTGATATGGTTTGACTTAACTGAGCTATCAAAATGGTTTTGGGTCTGGGGCATTATATGAAATTTTTAGCTAGGACATTTGATGTCTATCTCATTAAATTTGATTTTTATTTAATTATAAGATTAAAACCAAAGCTTACTTATGATCAAAATAAAATATTTATAAAAAAAAGTTTTTTTACCCACTAAGAAACATCAAAATGTTGAAGTTTCAAAAGTTTAAATGCTTTTAGTGGGAGTTTTTCCATTAAGGCCTCAAAATTAATTACTTTACATATTTTGTATGTAGATAATGGCAACAAACAATTGGAATAACTCATTGCGATCTGTGCTCGAGAGAGACAACCTTAGCAGGACTAACTTTCTTGCTTGGGCACGTAACTTAAGAATCGTTCTTAAGCAAGAAAAAAAGCTCTATGTTCTTGAAAATCCTATTCCCCCTGCTCCAGCAAATAACGCCCTAAGAGTTGAAAAAGATGCTTATAGTAAGCATAAAGATTACTCTAATGATGTTACTTGCCTTATGCTAACAACCATGAACTCTGAACTTCAAAAGCAGTTTGAAGAAGCAGAGGCATATGACATGATTATGCATCTCAAGAAAATATTTCAAGAGTAAGCACGACGAAAGAGATTTGAAACTCATAAGGTGTTAAATGCATGTAAAATGGTTTTTTGCACCTCGGCAAGTGCTCATGTCCTTAAAATGAAGAGCTATCTTGATCATCTTGAAAAGCTTGGTACTCATGTTAATAATGACATGGCCACGGATTTGCTCTTGGGCTCATTACCTCCTGAGTATGACCAATTTGTCATGAATTTTAACATGCATAATATGGAGAAATCCATTACTGAATTGCATCGGATGCTAAAACAAGCTAAACTGAACATTAAGAAGAATACTTCTAGTGTTTTAATGGTTCAAAAAAGGAAAGGGAAAAAGAACAATCAAAAGGGTAAAGTCATGGCTACTAAGGGCAATGCAAGGCTAAGTCAAAGTTCAAGCCCAAACCTAAGACCAAGACACCAACCATTGTGGTGAATAAGGATATTAGTTAAGAAATTACAAGCTCTATTTGGAATAAAAGAAGAAGAAGGATAGTGAAACTGCCACTTCAAGTATTTATGTTATAGAAATTAATTTATATACTTCTGATTCATGGGTATTAGATACCAATTGTGGATCTCACATTTGTGTAAATGTAAAGGATCTAAAAAATAGTAGAGCCTTGTCAAAAGGCGAGATGGACCTACGAGTTACGAATGGAGAAAAAGTTGTTGCAGTAGTTGTAAGAACTTTTGAATTAATTTTGTCTAGTGAGCTTGTTTTAGAACTGAATGAATGTTTTTATATTCCTACTATGAGTAGGAATATTATTTCGGTTTCTTGTTTAGATTTAGAAAGTTTTGAATTTGTTATTAGGAATAACATTTGCTCCGTTAATAAAAATGATATTTATTACAGAGATGCCTCATTATCAAATGGGCTCTATATTCTTAATCTTCGTGGACCTTCGAACAAGTCTATCTATAACATCAATACTAAGAGATTGAAATCCAATGGTTTAAATCAAACTTACTTCTGGCATTGTCGTTTGGGCCATATAAATGAGAAACGCATTACAATGCTTCATAATGATGGGCTTCTAAATTCGTTTGATTTAGAATCTTACGAAACATGTAATTCTTGTTTATTAGGCAAAATGACTAAGGCACTTTTTAAGGGACAAAATGAAAGGGCAACTAATGTATTGGATCTAATACATACTAATGTATGTGGACTAATGAATATACATGTTAGAGGAGGATTTCAGTACTTCATTACATTTACGGATGATTTCAGCAGATATGGCTACCTATATCTGATGAAATATAAATTTGAATCGTTTCAAAAATTCAAAGAATTTCAAAATAAAGTACAAAATCAACTTGGTAAAAGTATCAAAACACTTCGACCAGATCAAGGTGGTGAATACTTAAGTCACGAATTAACCAGCATCTTAAGAATTGTGAAATTATCTCTCAATTAACTCCACATAGAACACTTCAATGGAATGGTGTATCTGAATAAAGAAATTGGACTTTACTAGATATGGTTCGATCCATGATGAGTCAAATTAATCTTCCAATCTCCTTTTGGGGTTGTGCCCTAGAGATTGCTGCGTTCGTACTAAATTGGGTTCCATCTAAATCGATTCAGAAAACGCCATATGAGATATAGATTGGGAGATGACCTAGTTTGTCGTTTCTCAAGATTTAGGGTTGCGAAGTTTATGTAAAGAATTTATTATCTGATAAACTTGCACCCAAATCAGATAAATGCATATTTGTGGGGTATCATAAGAAAACAATACCAATTTTATCTCCCCAAAAGAAAATAGAGTAATTGTTGCACGAAATGGATTCTTTCTTGAAAAGGAATTTATTTCCAAAAGAATCAGTGGGAGTAAAATACATCTCGATGAGATTCAAGAGCCACAATTAGCATCTAAACCGAACAATGAACCTCGATTAGATGTCTCACAAGTCCAAGGTGAACCTACTTTTATAGAACAAGGACCTTGAAAATATGATAGGGTTTATCAACAACTTGAGAGATATGGATTCCTCATCACTAACGATCACAATATGGAGCTCATGGTCAATGATGAGCCCACTTTCTATCAAGAAGCTATTAAGAGTTCTGACTTTGAAAAATGGCTAGAGGCCATGAAGTCTGAGATAAAATCTATGTATGATAACCAAGTCTAAACTTTGGTTAATCCACCTGAAGGTTCAAAAACCATTAAGTGTAAATGGGTTTTCAAAAAGAAAATAGATATGGAGGGAAATGTGCATACTTACAAAGCACGACTGGTAGCAAAAGATTATAGACAAATTCATGGTATAGACTATGATGAAACATTTTCACCAGTTGTAATGCTTAAATCTATTAGAATTCTTCTTGCTATAGCAGCATATTATGATTATGAGATTTGGCAAATGAATGTCAAAACCACGTTCCTTAATGGAAACTTACTTGAGGATGTGTACATAACATCGCCTAAGGGTTTTGATGACCCTTTGAATTCTAATAAAGTGTCCAAGCTTCAAAGATCCATTTATGGATTGAAGCAAGTATCTCGAAGCTAGAATCTTCATTTTGATTAAGCAATTAAAGAATTTAACTTTATCAAATAGAAGATGAGCCTTATGTCTATAAGAAAACCAGTGGGAATACAATAGTCTTTTTAGTACTTTATGTTGATGGCATCTTATTCATTGGAAACGACGTCCCAACTCTATAACATGTAAAAACATGGTTGGGAAATTGTTTCTCAATAAAAGATTTAGGTGAAGCTGTCTATATTTTAGGTGTAAAGATCTATAGAGATAGATCTAGAAAGCTAATTGGCCTAAGTTAAAGTGTGTACATTAACAAGGTAATGAAAAGGTTTAGTATGTAAGACTCTAAGAGAGGATTCTTGCCAATGTCACATGGCATTAAACTCAGCAAAACTCAAAATCCTTCCACGAAGGATGAAGAAGAGTGCATGAACAAGATACCATACGCTTCTGCTATAAGATCTATCATGTATGCCATGTTATGTACTCGACCCGATATCTCATATGCATCGAGCATAACGAGCAGGTTCCAATCAAATCCTGGAGAGCTACACTGGATTGTTGTCAAAAACATACTAAAGTACTTGTAAAGAACTAAATATATGTTCTTAGTTTATGGAGGACAAGAAGACGAGGTAGTTGTAAATGGTTACACTGATGCTAGTTTTCAGTCCCACATAGATGATTACAAATCGCAATTAAGTTTTCTATTTTGTTTGAATGGAGGTGTTGTAAGCTGGAAAAGTTCAAAGCAAAACACCATGGCCAATTCTACTACAGAAGTTGAGTATGAAGCTGCCTCAACTACAGCTAAAGAAGCAGTTTGGATCAAAAAGTTCATTACAAAACTAGATGTAGTTCCTAGTGTTGTGAACCCAGTGGATCTTTATTGTGATAACAATGGAGCCATTGCACAAGCTAAGGAACCAAGATCATATCAGCGATCTAAACATATACTTAGACATTTTCATCTCATTCAAGAAATTGTTGATAAAGGAGATGTAAAAGTATGCAAGGTATCAACTGATGATAATATTGCAGATTTACTGACAAAGCCTCTCCTATCATCTAAACATGATAGTCATACTAGATCAATGGGATTACGGTTTATGTCAAATTGGTCTTAGTGCAAGTGGAAAATTATTAGGGATATGCCCTAAAACAATTTGTACTTATACTATTATCATTATGTATTATGTAATAATATGACGCATTTCTTTCCATAAATAGTGCATTTAGTTTTGTGGTCATCAAGTACGTGACTTGATAGTAAAACCCTATAATAAATACAATGACAATTCTTAAATTGTCCCTAATCGATTATTATTAGTGGAACAATAATAAATTAAGATTAGTATGTTTGTGACTTAATGACAATATTATACTAGTCATGGATATATGTGATATCAAATCAAAACATAAATAAATGTTAGAGAACATTGTATTGGACATGACCCACTATGAGAATACTTCATAGAACATGTCATAAATACTTTCTAGCCATAATGATATTAGAAGTTCTTTGACCTGAATTTATCATAGTTTTCTACTTGGTAAATTCTATATTTTGACGTTGTCTAAAGTTATCTTTAACTAGATAATAAATTAGACCACAGTTGGATATAGAATAAACCAGAGAGAGGAATATGATTGATAGTGAAGGAATTTGTCCTTCTCAATTTTGGGAGAGATGTCCATAGACCCCTTGATAAGTTAGACTGTTAAAATACACAACCTTGCTCAAATATATCAATTTGAGATATTGATATCATTTGTTTGAACAGTTTACTATGAGATCAAGAAATAGTTGATCAAGTTTAATAAGGATGACATACTCCGTGCCTTATGCTTAATCTGGATATTGTGTAACAAAAGGACTAAATATAAAGTTATGATTTAGTTCAAAAAAATCATTGATCTTCATTTAACCTGAATAGTTATAATGTTTTGCTAGAAAATTGCTTATAACTTGTTGACCATTTAAATGTGATTTGGGCACACTGCCAGTGTTAAATGAACATATAGGATCACACATTAAGCGAACATGTTAGGTTATGTTTTTGGTAACTAGGTTCGATGTATCTGGAAATATGTCTAGGTTAATCAAACCTAGAAAAATGACCAAGTACAATAAATATGGAAATATGTCCACATTCGATGTATCTGGAGGATGTCCATATTATAAGAATCTAACTCAATAAATTAATTAGTTAAATTACCGAGATAATGATAGAATCTTATTATATCAATTTTAATTTAATTTGAACTTAAAATAAAATATGATAAAATATTATGAGAGTTGGACTCCAAAAGTTCAGGTGATTTTAAAAAAAAACCCTAACCATGTTCTTGTAGAGACCTCTCCTAAAACATTCTTGCCTCCATTACAAGGAAAAATTAAGCCTCTCAAAACCTAGGCGCTAGCACTCCTGAGTAATGAGCTTGTTTCGTCACGTGTATCCGATAGAGGACGTTTGCACATTGCAGCATCTGGTGATCGTTCGAGTTGCATGTACACTTGAAGGAGGAAGACATGGATCTTAATTACGACGAACAGAGGCAATTCTGTAACCCCTAGATCATCTTAGTCATTTGGCTTGGATCCCCAAAAGGGATTCGTGGATGTTTTTCACATTTAGGAGTCTATGAATCCTAACAGAATAATAGTTGATTTTTTAGGTTTTTAGTAAAGTTAATAAAAACCAATTAATTTTAAGGAAATGTCTTTTCAAAAAGCTATTTTTCTCAAAAGATTAAATGGGAGAAGGGTTCCAATAGCCCCACAGCTTCCATCACGGATTCCTATTAGAGATTATAGTTATCCTCGCATAATTCTGAGCATGACCCACTATAGGATAGATTTTCACGAGAATCTAGAACAAATGGAAGAATTATAATTAAAGCCTAGGATATGCGTTAGGGTCGGCCAGCCTATCGTTAGAGGCATTAATGTTGGATTGTTCGTAGGTAGTGAGAGTACTGATCATCTTATCAATGAAACTATTTCTAGATCATTACCTATTAAGGTAGTTTAATTTGTTTGGTTTTACACTTAACTTAGAAATTTGTTAACCTTCCTATGAAGCTCTGTCAATTTTTCTAAGAGCCAAATTTTTCATATTTTATATAATCGTTTAAATAGGTTAACCATATCATAGAAATAATATGATGTTTTAAATGTGCATTTTTATATGTTTTTTCCAAAACAAATATTTTTCTGAATGAAGTTTTTTTTTTTTCAATCAACAAAAATATCTAGTTTCAGTCCTTTGTCCATTATTCTTAAAGAGAATAAGTTAACTAGACCTAACTATATGGACTAGAAAAGGAATCTAAATATAGAACTCACTGCGAAAAAGTACAAGTATGTTCTGATCGACCCATATCCTGAAATTTGAGAAGATTCTACAGACCAGGATTGTAAGGCTGAGAGGGCATAAAAGAAAGCCAATAAAACTGTATGATGTTATATATTAGCTTCCAATTCCAATGTTCTTTAGTCTAAACACGAGAACATGCCTACTACATACGACATCGATGTATCATTGTGCACCATATTTGCTGACAAGAGCCGGCCCGCAAGGTGGGAAACTCTTAGAGCAATCATGAACACTAGGATAGCTGAGAGAGCATCGGTTCACTAGCATATGCTCAAGATGATTGCTCACTTCGAGGAGGTCGAGGTCCCAGGGACAACAATCGATGCTGAGAACTAAATTGACATAGTCCTTGAGACTTTGCTGAATTCATATTCTCAATTCAAGTTAAATTATAATATGAACAAGTCGAATATGTATTTGACAGAGTTAATGAAAGAACTCTAGGTTGTTGAGAAAATTATAAAGCCTAAGTCAAAGATTTTAGTTACTCGTTCTAGTCCATATTCTAGAACTGTGGCCTAGCCAAGAAGTTCAAGAAGAAGAAGGCCCAAAACAACATAGGGGCCCAACCTAAGGGATCCAAGCCCAGTCTGCCCAAGCCCAACGCTAAGCCCAAGGGCAAGTATGACAAGAAGGAGCACTTGAAAAAGGATTGTCCAGAATTCTTGGTCAAGTCCTCCTAGAGTATTGCTCTATACTTAGAGTTTTTATTGATGGTTAGGTCATTATCCACTTAGATTGTTGATTCTGGAGCCACTGATCATATTTATAACTCCTTGCAGAGGTTTAGCAAGATAAGATGACTCAGTAAAGGAGAATATGGATTTAGAGTGGGCAATAGAGTACAAGTGTGGGCTAAAGCAGTAGGAGACTTATAGCTTTTATTTTATTGTAATAGGATTTTATTTTTAAAAGATATTTTACATGTTTCTAGCTTTAAACAAAATTTGACTTCAATTTCAAAATTGATTAATCAATGATATCCTGTTTTTTTTTTTCTATTATGGTATTTCAATCAGTAGAAATAGAAATACTATTTGTTCTGGAAACATGTATGGGAATCTTTTCTATATTAATCCTATTAATTGTCAAATAAATAATACTCAAACAAAACCTAATAATAAGAAGAGAAAGGCCACATCAAATAACTCTTATTTATGACACTAGAGATTAGGACATATAAACCCTAATCGAATTCAGAGGTTAATCCAATGTGGGTATTGGACTTATTAAAATTGGAGAAATTGCCTCAATATGAATCTTGTCTTATGGATAAAATAACCAAAAGGTCCTTTATTAAAAAGACGAAAAGGGCTAAGAAAATATTAGAGATAGTTTATACTGATGATTGCATTCCTATATTTACATTTACTAGAGGAGGTTATGAGTACTTTATCACATTCACAGATGATCACATGTGTTTTAGGTATGTTTACTTGATGAGGTGCATTCTAACTCTTTTGATAAATTCAAGGAGTTTAAAGTTGAGATAGAGCGTCAAATAGGTAAACTAATCAAAAAGTTAAGATCGGATCGTGGTGGAGAGTATCTCCTTAGTGAATTCAATGACTACTTGGCACATCAGGGTATAATATCTCAACTAATTACACTTAGGACTCCCCAGTAGAATGGAGTAGCTAAGAGAAGAAATAGAACATTGATGGAAATGGTTAGAAGCATGATGAGTCATGCAACTCTTTCTATTTCTTTTTAAAGATATGCTTTTTAAATAGTAGCATATATTCTGAACTTAGTACCTTCCAAGTTAGTGCCCTAGACAGCCTATGAGATGTGGATTAGACGAAAGGCCAATATGAATCATCTCAAGGTATGGGTTGTCTAGCTTATGTACTGACTAAAGGAAGCAAACTAGTCCCAAGATCAGAATTATGCTACTTCATAGGGTATCCAAAAGAAACAAAGGAATGATACTTTTATCATCCCAAGAACAAAAGGTACTTATTAGTATTCATGCTAAAAACTTAGAGGATGAACAAAGTGTGCCCACTAAGGTTTCAAGTAAGGTGGAATTGGAAGAGAAGTTGAGTGACACTTCAACTTCTAGTACCCTAATTAAGGAACCTAAAGAAACAAAGCTAGATATTCCTATTCAAAATGAACTACATCACAGTGGAAGGATATCTAAGGTTCCAGAAAGATGAACTAAAGAAATCTTTGAGATAGTCTCCGACCATTAGGTACAAGATCCTACTAGATACGATGAGGCCATTACTGATGTTGATGCAGACAAATGACAAGTAGCAATGGACGTCGAAATTGAGTCTATGTATTTCAATTAAGTTTGGGATCTTGTTACTGTACCTAAAAGAATTAAACCCATAGAGTATAAGTGGGTATACAAGAGGAAAAAAATGTGCAGATGGAAAGGTGGAAACCTTTAAAGTAAATTTGGTATCAAAAGGTTATACTCAGAAAGTTATGAAGATTCCTTTTTACCTATTTCCATGCTTAACTCCATTCATTCTTGGCCATTGCATGTCATTATGACTATGAGATATGGTAAATAGATGTCAAGATAGCCTTTCTTAATAGCTATGTTAGCAAAGACATTTACATGACCTAGCCTGAAGGCTTTATTGTGAAAAGCCAACAACATATAGTCTGTAAGCTTAAGAAGTCTATTTATGGACTTAAGCAAGCACCATGAGTATGGAACATACAATTTGCTTACATTGACAAGATATTGGTCAAGTTTAGCATGGATTAGTATAAAGGGACAATCATATCCTTTAGACATGTATTGGCCTTATTTTTCAAACAATGTCCTAAGACACAGGAAGAAAAAGAAAGGATGAGTAGGATTCTCTATGTCTCAGTAGTAAGAAGTCTCATGTGTGCTATGATTTATACAAGGCCGGATATCTGCTTTGCATAGGTATAGTTAGCAGGTATCAGTTAAACCTAAGAGAAGAACGTTGACAAGCTGTAAAGCATATTCTCAAGTACTTGAAAGGAATGAGGGATTATATGTTTTTTTTCAGAGTCGATGACTTAGTTCTTACCGGTTACATGGACTTAGACTTCCAGGTGGATAAAGATGAAAGAAAATCCACTAGTGGATATGTTTTCACTTTGTCTGGAGGGGCTAGTTCATAGAGGAGTGTTAAGCAATCTTTTATTGCTGATTCTACTATGGAAGTTGAGTATATGGTAACTTCAAAACCTTCTAAAGAAGCAGATTGGCTCCAGAAGTTTCCCATAGAACTTAGAGTTGGGCCACACATGGACAGGTACATTACTATGTATTGTGACAATTCTGGAGCTGAATCACAATGTAAAGAGCCAAGAAATCACAAGAAGGGTAAGCACATTAAGCTGAAGTATCACTTAAACCGAGAGTTTATCCAGAAATGAGAGATAGCGGTTGACCAGATTTCCTCTACAAATAATCTGGCAGACCCATTTACCATGCCTTTGACAGAGAAGGTGTTTCGAAGACACTTAGATGTCATAGAGGTAGGTACATATGGACTATCATACTCCATTTAGTGCAAGTAGAAGATTGTTGGAATGTATGCCCAAAATGACCTATGTTTTTCTGTATTTTAGAAATTAATAAAAGTTTTATTTATTAATGGTTGTTTGTTTACATATATTTCACATCAAGGTCTAAATGTGTTACTAAGTAATCTACGTGATTGGGTCGTACTTTCACAGTAAGGTATATATTAATGGGCAACTAATACACAAACGAAAAAAACTCTTGATCAATTAATGGAGTTGGGTACTTCATCAAGGTTTAGATCATTTACACTATGCTTTCTAAATGGGAAATAGTTTACCTTTAACCAGTAAATAGTCCACTCACATCAATAATATAAGCATATTTGAAATACGTAGAATTGGACTACACGATAACAATCTTTATAAAAGTACTTAAATAAATAAAGATTGGTTTATCGCAGCTACTGCGTGGATGAGTACCCTAAGATTTAAGTATAAGTTGATGGTCTAGTGAAGTTGGACTTGTACACTTTGATATATGTTGGGGAGGTCTTATCGCAAGGCCAATAACCTTGAACGTTGGATGTATAACTTTAGTTAATTAAGATAGACTTATACAATAGAGTTTTTATACTTCATTACGTGAAGAAATCACCCTCTTGTGATTGTTTAGGATAATCTAAATAATCTAAAACCCTGAAAAATGTGACTAAGTATGTACACTTTTGAGTAGCTCCATGTGATAAGTGGATATATATTAAATGTAATGAATTATTAGACTAGCTATCAAAGGATAGTAAATGTCATTGAAAAAGGTGTTGGTACATTTTTTCTATCTCAATAATAGGTGTTACATAAAGGGGTATTTTCGTCATTATACCTATAGGTCGAAGACGCTGCACTTGTAATATTAATCTTGAAGTTAATATTTTCATATGGTGATAAATGAAATATTTAAAATGATAAAATGCCACTATTTGTTAATAAGGATATTTTAGTCATTTTATGAGTCAAGAATAATATGTCTTTTAGTCCCCAGTAGCTCAAATAAACTTAGTAAATTTATTTGCTATATAGGCTTATTAGGTGAATTTATTACTAGGAGAATTATTCTAGGAGTCCAATTAATTATTTATTTGGGATAGAATAATAGGCCATTTTTAATTAATTAGTTTACTAACTAATTATCTTGTGTAATTTTATATTGGGCCTGATATGGCCTAAATTAGTCATATTTTTCCTAGTTATTTGAGGCTAAATTAAGATATTTTTTATACAATAACTAGTCATATTTCTTTTTATTTGATATTCCCCTTATAAAAATTCTTTTTTTGTAATTTTATGCGAAAATAGGAAAAATTTGGAACTAATTGTATAATTTTCCAACAAAAGACCAGTACCAACCCAGGAAGGGGAGCCGGCACTAGTCTTCCACTGGAAAGAATAGAGAAAAGCGCATAGAATTGAATGAAACATGGGAATAATTGAAATTGAAATTGGAAAGGAAATAAGCAATTGGCTTTAGCAATTTCATGGCTCAATTGAGCTGACAGCAAGAAAAGGACAACAGCAAAACAAAGAAAGAATTTCGGCTAGGCTAAAGAACAAAAGCAGAAGGATACAAGCTAAACAAATTTGGTAGCACCAAGGCAACAAGAAAAGTCAACAAAGTGGCTAGAAAAAGGACAAAAGGAAATCAAAGGAGGCAGCAAAATTCGGTGGCTTGTATTGCGGCTCAACTAAGCCGATTGCAACAGAATGACAAAAGAAAGGAAAAGGTAGTCGGCTTAGCAAATCTCGGTGGCTTCAGCAGATTTCAATTGGCTCAATTTGAAGCCAATTTCAGCAAATCCAATTTTACATCAATTGAAATCCTTCAGCAAAAAACGAAAAATTCAAGTCCAAATCAAATTCTCAACTTCAAAAGTCAAAGACGGTGGACTACTTAGTTTTTTCTTAGGCTTTTATTTAGATTTTATTATTCTTTTTTGGTTTTGAATTTTTTAGGTAATTACTTCTTTATTTAGTCTTCTTTTAGGAAATTTGTAAGCCTATAAATAAAGGCCAATGTGCATAGGAAAAAGGGAGGTGCACAATGTAGAGACTTAGATTTATTTTGGAATGCATCACTAATATTTTCTCGAGATAAATAATTCAAGGAGGGTTGATTCTTGGAAGAGTTTTCATTGGAAATTGAAAGGCTTGTCTATGAGTATCTATCTCTTTCCTTTGTTTTCTTTTTTCTTGAACAATGATATGTTAATTGTTTAATTGCAATTTGACATTGTTTTAGGTATTCATGATTTTTAGAGTTATTTGATCTTTTGATTAATTGATTGTTCTTCTTGGTATTTAATTACTTATGCGTATTATGAGATTAATTGGTTGTCTATTTTCATTAACTTACTAGACCAAAGGAGTTAATGGTGGTTTCAATTTATTAATTTCATATTTGATTGGCGATTAAATTACTAGACCAAGAGGGTTAATTGCTGAGGACTGAGTAATTAAAGGTAATTGATGTCTGCCAAACCAAGGATTCATTGATTAATTTCATGCTTTAAATTTGCCAGACCAAGGAAATTTAATCAAGGACTGTGTTTAAAGAGTCTTTTGGGTGAATTAGTTGAGACAGACCAAGTGATGCTAATTTATCTAGAAGATAGTGATTTCATGGATTGACCAAAGAAGTGAATCTATCTTAGTTCTTCATAATGCCAAGAGAATGATTAGTTATGATAATGATTGAATACTTTAAGATCATGTTTGTCAAAATAATAGTTTAAGTTACATACTTCTTCATCCTTGACATGTATATATTCTTTTATTTTATTTTATTTTATTTTCCTTTTTATTTCTTTTTCACTTTATTGAGTCGGTTAAATAATAAAAGAAGTTATTAATGCATACTTGTTCCTTGAGGATAGACACTCATTTGAACCCTATGCTATGTTGATGATGGGTATGCTTGCTCATATGTGTAATTTGGGGTTAACGTTTTAATTTAAACTGGATTGGGAATGTACTTATTTTTATATAATTTTTATACCCAAATAAATATGCATTAGGCCTAAGTGGATTAATTAATTAATAAAAGAGCTAATTTAATTAGTCTTAGACTAATTAAGTAAACATGGCCTATCATGGTTTGATGGTAGCAGCTACAAGTTATTTGGAAACCTTGGGTGGCCACCAGCCACCATGTGGGAAAAAAAAAGAAAAGGAAATGAAATAAAGAAAAAGAAAAGAAAAGGAAAAGAAAAGGAAAAAATGGTGGACTTGTTTGAGAAAAGGAAATGAAGTTGTTATATATATATAAACAGCTTCATGTGTGTCTAAAAAAAAGGGGGGGGGGGGGGGTGAAGACAATGAATACAGAGGAAGCCATGCATGCAATGAAAATAAAACCAGAAAAGGCACCAAACACGGTGCAGCGGAAGGCAACAAAAGTATACCTCTTCTGGATGTTGCTTTGTTTAGCTGCGAGGAAGATGATGGAATGATGGTCATGTCTCCCTCACCTGTTAAAACTTCCGATTGATGACCAGTGATCCTTAGGCTTCTCTTTGGCATGTACACGAAGCTTTTCACTTCTCAGAATATTCTTCCGCCCAATCTGTGTTGATGAAACAATCTAGGCGAAGAATGGTCCTTCTTAATCCTTTACTATTAGTTAGCAAAGACAAGAAGATGAAAGAGGAAGAAGAGAAAACAAGAGAGAATAACAGAGAGAAGATCACGATTTTTTTTTCTGTGTTGTGAGTTTGCTGTGAAGGAGAAGAGCCACCGGCTCTTCCCCATCCATGACTCCTATTTAATATTTCAAAAACACTAGTGTTTAATATTTCAAAACATCCGGAAGTTATCAACAGAAGAGGTTTGGGAAATCCTTAACTCTTATGCACCGTAAATAAAAATAACCCTTTAGTCTAGGCTATTGTGTCAAAATAATTTATTATTTTTCTTGGGCCAAATGAGCCCAAAAATAATAACTATTAATTATTTATTTCCTAGGCCTATTAAAATAACCCAATAAATAATTAATGAGCCTAAATGAACTAAAATAATTATTTAAGCCTTTTATTAACTAGTTTAAGCCTAGGTTAATTTTTTCAATTATTCAATCTGGGCTTAGGCCCTAAATAATTTATTAATCAATTAAACTAGATAATAAAATTAATTTTTCTCGTTCTTTTATTTTATTCCAGTTTAAAAAATAAATTAAACTTCCTGAATAAAATAAAATCCTTTTTATTGTGAGCATTTAATTGAAATAATTAGGGCTTACGGGCTATTCTGATGACCAAAAAGACACTTCACCTTGGCTACTAAAATAACCAAAATACCCTTGCTATATAAATAGTTATATTTTACATTTTAAATATTTTCTAATATCATCAAAAGAAAATATTGATCCCAAAAACAATGTTGCGTTAGCTATGTCTTCGACCCACAGGTGAAATGATTAAAATACCCATCTACACATCGTCGTGCATTTAAGAGGAAATAGTGTACTAACACCTCTCTAAAAGACATCTACCATCCTTAGGCTTCTAGTCCAATGATCCACGACATTTTAGAATATTTTCGCTTTCCAATGGAGCTATCCTAAAGCCAATATCCAAGTCATGTTTCCTATAGCCCTGGATAATTAGATTATTTGGACAGCCACAAGGGGTAATATAGTGTAGACACTATCTTTTACAAGTCTGTTTTGACTAACTAGTCACATATACCTAACATACAAATATATTGGTCTTTCTAAAGAACCTCAATTATAGTATATCAAAGAATACGCTTCTAGCTTCATCAGACCACCAACTTATACTCAAGCTGTAGAGTACAAGTCCATGTTGTAGCAGTAGTAGTCTGAGTTTCTATCATATAGAACTTTTAGAAACCACTACTACAGGTCCTATTCTACGTATTCGAAATATGCTTGTATTATGAAATGAGTAGACTACTAATTAGCTAAAGGTAAGACATTCCCTATTTAAAATTCATAACATAATAACCTTGCCATGATGAGATTCCCATTCTCATCATCCGGTTAAGAATAACAATTTATGTGTTAAGTATCCAATGGTCCATACCTTACTGTGAAAGACCTCCGTTCAGATGAACCATTTACCTAAACATAATGGGTCTTTTCTAATAAAATCGTGCATAAATATAAAGAAAATTTCACAAATAAATTCTGAGAAAAATATTTTTATCAATACAAGTCAAAATTACATCAGAAACCTAGTCTAAGAGGACATACATTCCAACAGGGGGTTAACTGAATTCTCAAAGAAACAACTTTTGGCTTTTTCCTTAGACAAACCAAGGCCACCGTTTTCTTATCGTTTTTCCTCCATTTTTCATTTAACGTTTAGCTCTTCCATTTTTCTTCCAATTTTCTTCACCCTAGTTCTACTTATTGGAATGTATACCCTCTTAGACTAGATTTTTTATATAATTTTAACTTGTATTAATAAAAGTATTTTTCTCAGAATTTGTTTGTGAAATCTTCTTTATATTTGTGCACATTTTTATTGAAAAAGATGAATTATGTTTAAGTAAATAGTTCATGTGAATGGATATCTTTCACAATAAGGTATGAACCATGCGATACTTGACACATAAACTATTGTTCTTAATCGGATAATAATGATGGAAATCTCATCATGTTAAGGTTATTGTGTTATGAATTCTGAATAGAGAATAGCTTATATTTAGCCAATGAGTAGTCTACTCATTTCATAACATAAGCATATTTTGAATACATAGAACAGGACCTGTAGTAGTGGTTTCTAAAAGTACTATGTGATTGAAACCCAAACTACTACTACTACAGCGTGGACTTGTACTCTACAGCTTAAGTATAAGTTGGTGGTTTGACGAAGCTGGAAGCATATGCTTTGTATACTATAGTTGAGGTTCTTAAGAAGGACCAATATACTTGCATGTTAGGTATATATGACTAGTTAGTTAAGACAGACTTGTACAAGATAGTGTCTACACTACGTCGCCCCTTGTGGCTGTCCGAATAATCTAATTATCCAGGGTCCTGGGGAACATAACTTGGACACTGGCTTTAGGGTAGCTCCCTTAGAAAGCTAGAATATTCCAAGAAGTCATGGATCATTGGACTAGAAG
This sequence comes from Voacanga thouarsii, assembly GCA_026120185.1. Classification (NCBI taxonomy): domain Eukaryota; kingdom Viridiplantae; phylum Streptophyta; class Magnoliopsida; order Gentianales; family Apocynaceae; genus Voacanga; species Voacanga thouarsii. The sequence goes on along the minus strand of JANUWF010002024.1, from coordinate 4,063,428 downwards.
CCTAAGGATGGTAGATATCTTTTAGAGAGGTGTTAGTACACTCTTTCCTTTCTAAATGAACGGCAATGTGTAGAAGGATATTTTAGTCATTTCACCTATGGGTCGAAGATATAGTGATGAGACTCCGCTTCATCATGGAGGTCAAGGACCGATGACAAAGAGCTAGATCCAAGAAGCTTCAAGATGATTTTCAATTGATCATCAAACTATGCATGAGGATGAAAGAGGATTGGAAGGTTGAGAAAGCTAGCCAAGAGTTTATTTTGATGACCATCCACGAAGGACCCCAACAAGAACTCAAACCGGCAGCAAAGGCGAACGAAACTTGACCAATGGAGGCCTTCTAGTAGACAGCCGGCGCCGGCCCCAAGCAACTAAACCGGCGCCGGCTCTAATCTGCCCAACAACACCTCAATAGAAACTTGAACTGGCTCGAAGGCAGTGCACAACCGGCGCCGGCTTCAAGGCACCTAGCCAGCGCTGACTTCCCACTGGGCAGCCAACGACTGCTCCGCGTTTTTAGTGTTTTCTCCAGTTTTCTTCAATTTTAAATGCTTGTAAAGACTTATTATGACCCTAAACTATAATAGAACCTCAGGGATTACTTAGCTAGGGCTAAGATAGTATAAATAGCACCTTTATTAATTTGACAACACAAATTCATACACTTTAATTCAAATTTGAGAGAGAACCTTGAAAGGCCCTAGCCTCCTTATTCATCTTGTTCAAGACCATGCTTAAGGGTTAGTCCTCCTTATGAATGAGTCTATAAATCTTTTGGATAATCCAACGTTGTTTTCTTTGAATGGGTCTTAGTTTCTTTTTTCTTCTAAGGTTTGTTTGAATTTTAATATTTGGGTGCCTATTTTCTCTATTCTATTTGTTCTTGTTTGCCTTTGTTGCTTCAAGGATATTAAGGTGAGATTATAATAGAACTTTCTACTATTCTTGAGGATCTTTGAAGCTTAGTTCTTTAAGGGTTTGATAGAGTGTAGGTTGTTATTTTGTTTTCTTCCCTTTGTCACAAGAATCTCTGTTTTGGTCCTTTTTAGTTGAGCTGAACACATAGCCAACTAAAACACCTACAACACCAAGAAAAAACCACACAAGATTCGTATCAAAGAGTTTGGTATCAGAGAAGGAAAAGCTTGATTCCAATCAAAGATTGAAAGTGAGAAAATGAGCCCTACAAAGTTGAAGAAAAAGAAAACAGAGAAAATCTCGTAACTCAAAAACATGCTCCAAAAAGGTCATGAAATTTTTGCTATTTCTTGATTTTTCTCTTGGAAAATTGCTTCTTGATGTTAATATAATCATTGGGAACAAATTTTTCTTGTGTTTGTGGTGAAATTTAGCTTGAATATGAGTGAAAATGTTGGTTGTTCTCAAGTGACGGGATTGCAACCAAGGTGTTTGATAAATGTTCCATGAGAATACTTTTGGCTATAGTTGGAAACTTTGGTTTTTTATTCTTATTCCTTGGGATATTGGAACTTAGTATATCACTCTATTGTTAAATTCCATGCTCATTGAACTCAACTTATTTAGTGCACACTTGTGATCATCTTGTTCTTCATAATTCTAGTTCTAATTGTTCTTGTTTCTTTATTCTAGCTAATTCTTGTTCGTTTCTTGCTTAAAAGTGTTTCTTGTGTGTCTAGTGTTTGTTCTTGTGTTGATTGAGTCCACATTTCTTGAAATTCTTGATTAAAACTTGTTTGCTTAAGGTGCCCAACAAGTGTTTGTTGAAATTCCCCTAAGACCCCCTAATTGGAAAATTCTTTTGATTTATGTGATTCACTAAGTTGGACTAAAACTTTAGCTATTGGGGAGAATTGTGGTTGAACAAGAAGGCTTGAGTATTAAGAAAAAGGCAAGAGGGTGAGCCTGTTATTAAAAAAGCTTAAGAGAGCAAACACGAGCGTGGAGTGATTAACCTTGAGAGCCAACACGCAAGGAAATGAAGTAAGGATCTATTTTTCTTTCTAATCTCTTTTGTTTTGCAAGTATAAGTAAGTAAATATTCCATCACCATGGCCCATGATCAAGAGATCTCTAAGCCTATCCCAAGTGGCCCTAGTAGACCTCAAGAAGAACAAATTGATACTAGAGTTTTGCGTGAAGACTTGTAAGTTATGATGAGGACTATGCAAAGTGAGTTCCAAAACATGACAAGGGAGTTGATAAAGCATCTTGGACAGTCTTCTACTATTGCAAAAAGGAGAGGCCAAGAGCGATTTGAAGTGCCTAGCCCTAGGATGAGAGATGGTGATGCCCATACTCCTTCGTTAAATGCCCAACAAGGGGAAGAGTGGGATGAGCACTCAATTGGGAGATTCCAACAATCTCCTATAAGAGGGGGAAGACATGGCATGAGAGGAGGACAAGGTAGGGGCCAAGGAAGGAATGGTAGGATTAACATAAGGGGGCTAGAAAAAGAGTTGGAGGGAGTTGATAAATGGTATGAGGGGGAACAAGTTGAAGCCTTTAGGGAACACCATAAAGGATGGGGCAATAGAAGAGAAATGAGAGAAGGAAATGATGAGGAGAGGGAGTTGAACCACATCAAATTGAAAGTACCCACATTCTATGGCAAGAGTGACCCCGAAGCTTATTTCAAGTGGGAAAGCAAGATGGAGATATTCCTAGAAAGTCATACCTATAGTGATAAGTCAAAAGTGAGGTTGGCTATTTTGGGGATTTTCGGAGTATGCTTTGGTTTGGTGGGAGCAAGTTAGTGCACAAAGGAGACAAATGAGAGTGGAAACCGTGGCTAGTTGGAATTTGTTGAAAGATATGATGAGGACAAGGTTTATACCACACCATTACTACAATGATCTTTATCAAATGCTCCAATCACTCAAGCAATGGAACAAGAGTGTGGAAGATTACCATAAAAAAATGGAAGTAATGTTGATGAAAGCTCAAATCAATAAGGATCCTAGAGCAACAAGCAAGGTTCTTGGGAGGATTAAATAGGAAAATTACCAATTTGGTAGAATTGCATCCCTATGATCGATTGGAGGATTGGGTACTGTCGGCCCCTTGGCGCCCGTGACTCCATGAGGCATGGCGTGTGCTGGGCTAGCAGTGAGCTAGGATCAGGCTAGCCAAGTGGAATCGAGATGGAACCAAGACCCTTGAGATAGGACCAACGAGCTGGGGTCGAAGGCTGGCAGACAGAGCTAAGGCCAAGTGTTGCACTAGACTGAGAGGCCGAACCTAGTCAGGTACGAAGGTTAGTGCTTAGGCTGATTAGTCAAACCAAGAAAGACACGCAGGCTTGTGCTAAGACCACATGGATGGGACTTGGATTGTGCCCAATTGGCTAAGATGAACCTAGACGACTTTTGTGATTGTGGGAATGTCATAGGCAGTTGACATGATGGTTATGGCAGTTCCGTTTAGTGGCCCCGACTTCAGTGGGAAGCCTGCAAGAAGATTGGCTCAGTCCCTAGTGGGTAGTTACCTCAATTGCCTATTTGTAAACCTTCTGGGCATGTTGCCAGGGGTTGAGAGTTTTGGGAAATGATGGGTGTATGGGATTACTCATTATAATAGCCAGTAACGGGGAGTAGGAACAAGGCTCTGGTCTTGGCTTGTGTAATCACATACCTTGTAACGTTCTTGTTAATAGTACTTGAAGCAATGAAAGCAGGGGATGCCATGCATGCTAGGAAGCTATTAACAAGAAAACAAAGAAACGGCACAGCAGAAGGTGAAAATCAATACCTTTACGTGTCCTTTGTCTGTTTGGCTGAGAAGAACAGGCACTAACCATGGAAGTGGCTACTTGTCTCGACGACAATTCCGACGAGAAACCGGCGATCCATCGACTTCTTCTTGGCATGTACGCGAAGCTTTTCGCTTCTCAGAATATTCCTTCGCCTAATCTATATTGGTGAAACAACCTAGGCGAAGAAAGACACTTCTCGATTCCTTGCTATTGATTAGCAAAATCAAGAAGAACACAGAAGGAAAAGAGATGAATGAGGGAGAGAGAACAGAGACAACAACTCTGGCTTTTTTTTCCACTGTGTCGTGAGTATTCTATTCTACAGAACTGAACTACCCCACGACTCCTATTCACATCACCAGATAATCCAACCCCGGTGTTTTGATATTTCAAACATCCGGAGGTTATCAACAGAAGAGCTTTGGGTAATCTTTAACTCTTCTGTACCATGAATAATAAAAAATCATTTAGTCCAGGCTATTGGGCCAAAATAATTTATTATTTTTTCGTCCAATGAGCTTAAAAATAATAACCATTAATTATTTATTTCATGTGCCTATTAAAATAACCTAATAAATAATTAATGAGTCCAAATGAACTAAAATAATTATTAAGGCTTTTATTAACTAGTTTAAGCCCAGGGTAAGTTGATGTAGTAGCTTTCTCGCGGAAGCTGTTGTATCAAGTAAGCGGATCGTGGGCACTAGCCCGCAAACCATGGTCCATGGGTCTTCCCATAGGGGCCATGATCCAGTGTGGCGGAAGCACTAGACTAGAGAATTTTTTTTTTTATTATTTTTGGTCTCATACAAGGCGAAGTTATTTCTATTGCAATAGTTAATATTCATTGAATATTTTGCATGAAAAATAATAGTAAAGGATATTAGGATTAAACAAGATCATTAATTGATTTAATTAATGTATTTAATTCTTTTATTTGTGCACTTAGGATTAAAAATAAAGAAGTATGAAAACGTTTACAATTTTCTAGCATGCTAATTATTTTAAGTCCTGTGTGCACTTTTCTCAAAGACCAAAGTCTTTGGAAAATTTTATTTGACAAGGAAAAATATTTTTCTTTAATTAAAACAAAAATTTATCCTTGGTTATTTTTTAAAAAGTTTTTTATCCTTGAAATAGAAAATATTTTAGATTTAGAATTTTTTGTAGGTTAAAATGGAAAGCTATTCTAATTCATTTTAGTAAAGGAAAAATTATTATTATTATTATTATTATTATTATTATTATTATTATTATTATTATTATTATTATTATTATTATTATTTGTCAAATAAAACCTTGAGATCAAAATCTCTAGGAATTTTTAAATGGAAAGGTTTTGAACTTATTAAGTTTTTTGACTTAAATAAAATTAATCCATAAGGAAAGATTTTTCAAAAAGTATAAACCTTAACATAGAAATTTTTTTATGGATTTAGACATTTTATTTTAAGTTAAAGGAGAACGTGATTGAAAATTTTCAAATGATATTTTTTCAAGAAAATCCTTATTTAAAAAACCTAAGTGGGAGCATCACGATCCTTATTAGAGATCGTGGGCTCCTCGAGTCACCCTGGGAGTGAACCCGTATAGGATGGAAATACCACAAGGATCTAAAACTAATAGAATGATGTAATTAATAACCCGGGACACGTACTATGATCGGCCAGCTCATGTTGGAGGTTATAGTACGAGATATGCCCATATGAAATGAGAAGAAACGGCAATCCCCTCGATGTAATTATCTTTTAGATCATTACCTAGAAAGAAAATTAATTTGTAGTGGTTAACACCCTTTGCTTAGGAAACTGTTAATTTTCCCAAGAAGCTATATCAGTTTTCCTAAGAGCCAAATTATTCATGTTAAAGATAATAATAATAATGGGATTAGCTATTATCAAGTTTAATATGAGGATAAAGTACACAAAATTATTTTTGTTTTACAAATACTAAGAATTTTTTTTATTTTTTAAAATTTCAGAAATGATTGGTGGGGGTTCTTTCAATCCCTTAGCCATTATTCTCTCTGAGAATAAGCTAATGAGTCTAAACTATGTGGATTGTAAAAGGAACCTGAACATAATACTCACGGTTGAAGAGTATAAATATGTCCTATACGAAACCTGTCCAGTAATTGGGAAAGGTTCCACTACAGAGGAGCGTGAGGCTGAAAAAACATGGAAGAAGGTTGATGAAATGGCCCGATGCTATATGTTAGCCTCCATGTCAAATGTACTTCAATCCAAACACGAGCACATGGCTACTGTATATGACATTAGCACATCACTAGCCATAATATTCGTAGATAAGAGCCAGCCCGCAAGGCAGGAGGCTCTTAGAATGATCATAAATACCAAGATGGCTGAGGAAGCACCAATAAGAGAGCACATGCTCAAGATTATTACTACTTTCAAGAAAACAGAAGTCTTGGGGGCTATCATTGATCCCAAAAGCCGAGTGAACATAGTTCTCGAATCTTTTCCAGGCTTCGTCACTCAGTTCAAATTGAATTACAACATAAACAAGTTAAACATGAGTTTAACGGAGTTGATTAAGGAGCTCCATATCTCAGAGAAGGTCATGAAACCACAGGCTAGAGCTATGATGGCCTCTTCTTCGAGAATAGGGCCCAAGCCCAGAAAGTTCAAGAAGAAGAAGGTAATGTAGTGCATCAACCCAAGTCCCAACCCAAAGATAAATCCAAGGGCAAGTGCTTCAAATGTGGGAAGAAGGGACATTGGAAAAAGAAGTGTCCAGATCTTCAGGCTAAGAAAAACAGTACAGGTAATATTCTCTATCTAGAGTTTATACTAATGGTTGGATCAACTTCTACTTAGATTGTTGATTCAGGAGCCACTAATCATATCTATAACTCCTTACTGGGGTTTAGGAAGGTTAGAAGACTCTAGAAGGGCAAACATAGATTACGCGTAGGAAATAGAGCACAAGTTTGAGCCCTTGCTGTGGAAGAATTGAAACTTACTTTTGATTATAATAGAATAGTTATTTTGAAGGATATTTTATTTTTTCTTGGTTTTAGACAAAATTTGGTTTAAAAAATAATAAATTAAGGATATTTTGTTTCCTTCCATTCTGGTATTACTATCAATAGAAATGGAGAAATTATATGTACTGGGTACATAAAAAACCTATTATTCATTAATCCTATTAAAAATCAATTGAATAATGCTTAATTTAAACATTTAAATAGGAAGAGAAAGACCAATGTCGATGACTCATATATTTGGCATCTAAGGTTGGGTCAATTAACTCAACCAGGATTCAGAGGCTAATTCATGATGGGCCATTAGACTTATTGAGATTAGAAAGTTGGCCTCAGTGTGGATCCTATCTTATGAGGAAAATGACCAAAAGGTCATTTACCCAAAAGGCGGATAGAGCCAAAGAAGCATTGAGTTTTGTTCACACTAATATATGTGGTCCTTTGTCTACACCAGCAAGAGGGGAGTTTGAGTACTTCATCACTTTCACAAATGATTGTATAAGGTATAGTTACATTTATCTGATAAGATGCAAGTCTGACTCTTTTGGCAAGTTCAAAGAGTTTAAAGTTGAAGTGAAGCGTCAAACAGGTAACTAATCATGACCTTACGATCGAATCGTGGTGGAGAATACCTCTTTTGTAGATTCAAGGACTACATGGTACATCATGAGATAGTATCCAAATTCTCTACCCTAGGGACACCCCAGTAAAATGGAGTAGCTGAGAGAAGGAACAGGACATTGATAAAAATGGTCCGAAGCATGATGTCTCATGCTACTCTTCCAGTATCTTTTTAGAGATATGCCCTAGAAACAACGGTATATATTCTGAATTTGGTGCCTTCTGAGTCAGTACCTAAGACTTCCTATGGCAAATAGATGTTAAGACGGCATTTTTAAATGGCCATCTTAGTGAAGACATCTATATGTCCCAACCAGAAGACTTTATTGCTAAAGGCCAAGAACATATGGTTTGTAAGCTTAAAAAATCCATTTATAGACTTAAGCAGGCATCCTTTTGCATGGAACATTCGTTTTGATGAGATTGTAAAGTCTTATGATTTCATTCAAAATGAGGATGAACCATGTCTGTGTAGGAAATTGGAAGGCATAAATGTGGTTTTTCTTATCTTGTATATAGATGACATTCTACTCATTGAAAATGATGTAGGGACACTGTCATCTATTAAGGTTTGGCTATTTAGTCAATTTAATATGAATGACTTGGGTGAAGCCAGTTGCATTCTCAGAATAAAGCTTCCTAGAAAGAGGAAACAGAGAATGTTAGGTTTATCTCAAACTACATACATTGACAAGTTGTTGGCCAAATATAGCATGGACTCATGCAATGGGGCATTGATCCCTTGCAGACATGGGCTGTCTTTTTCTTCAAAGGACTGTCCAAAGTCTTAAGAAGAAAAAGATAGAATGAGTAATATTCCCTATACTTCAGTTGTAGGAAGTCTCATGTATGTTATGCTGTGTACTAGGCCAGATATCTACTTTGTCGTAGGCTTAGTCAGCTGATATCAGTCAAACTTCGAGGAGGTTTATTGGCAGGCTATAAAGCATATTCTCTAGTATCTCAAAGGTACGAGAGATTATATGTTGGTTTACAGGACTGATGATTTGGTTCCTATAGGATACACAGACTCAAACTTCCAGGCGGATAAGGATGAGAGAGAATCCATTAGTGGATATGTCTTCACCTTATTGGGGGGAGCTATTTCATGGAGGAGTATTAAGAAATCTTGCATTGTTGACTCAACCATGGAAGCTGAGTATGTGACAGCTTCGGAGGCGTCTAATGAAGTAGTTTGGCTCTGGAAGTTCCTTTTGGAACTTGGAGTCGTGCCACGAATAGACAAACCAATTGTGATGTATTGCGACAATACTGGTGTAGTCTCACAATCTAAAGAACCAAGAAATCACAAAAAGGGGAAGCACATAGAAAGGAAGTACCACCTGATTCGGGATTTCATCCAGAGACGGGAAGTCGTGGTGGAACAAATTCCTCGAAAAACAATCTAGCAGATCTTTTCACCAAGCTTTTGGCGGAGAGAGTCTTTAGAAGACACTTAGACGCCATAAGGGTGGGTACCTATAGACTTAGTCTTAGAGTGCAAGTGGGAGATTATTGGAATGTATGCCATCTTAAACTAGGTTTCTGGTGTAATTTTGATTTGTATTAATAAACGTATTTTTCTCAGAATTTGTTTGTGAAATCTTCTTTATATTTGTGAACATTTTTATTGGAAAAGACCCTTTGTGTTTAAGTAAATGGTTCATGTGAATAGAGATCTTTCACAGTAAGGTATAGACCATAAGATACTTAATACATAAACTATTGTTCTTCACTGGATGATGAGGATGGGAATCTCATCATGGTAAGGTTATTGTGTTATGAATTCTGAATAGAGAATGGCTTATCTTTAGCCACTGAGTAGTCTACTCATTTCATAACACAAGCGTATTTTAAATATGTAGAACAGGACCTATAGTAGTAGTTTCTAAAAGTACTATGTGATAGAAACCTAGACTACTACTGCTACAGCATGGACTTGTACTCTACAGCTTGAGTATAAGTTGGTGGTCTAACGAAGCTAGAAGCGTATGCTTTGATATACTATAGTTGAGGTTCTTGAGAAGGACCGATATACTTGCATGTTAAGTATATGTGACTAGTTAGTTAAGACAAACTTGTACAAAATAGTGTCTACACTATATTGCCCCTTGTGGTTATCTGAATGATCTAATTATCCAGGGCCCTGGGGAACATGACTTGGATACTGGCTTTAAGGTAGCTCCCTTAGAAAGCAGGAATATTCCAAGAAGTGATAGATCATTGGACTAGAAGCTAAATGATGGTAGATGTCTTTTAGAGATGTGTTAATACACTCTTTCCTCTCTAAATGAACGGCAATATGTAGAAGGGTATTTTAGTTATTTCACCTATGGGTCGAAGACATAGCTAATGCAGCAATATCTTTGGAGTCAATATTTTCTTATGGTGATATTAGAAAATATTTAAAATGCAAAATATAACTATTTATATAGCAAGGGTATTTTGGTCATTTTAGTAGCCAATGCGATGTGTCTTTTTGGTCCTTGGAATAACCCGTAAATCCTAATTATTTTAGGTCAAGGAAATGGTCACAATAAAAAAGAATTTTATTTTATTCAGGAAGTCTAATTTATTTTAGATTGGAATAAAATAAAGGAACGAGATAAATTAAATTTATTATCTAACTTAATTGGTTAATTAATTATTTAGGGTCTAAACCTAGATTGAATAATTAGAAAAATTAATCTAGGTTTAAACTAGTTAATAAAAGGCTTAATAATTATTCTAATTCATTTGAGCTCATTACTTATTTATTAGGTTATTTTAATAGGCCCAAGAAATAAATTATTAATGGTTATTATTTATGAACTCATTGGGTCCAAGGAAAAATAATAAATTATTTTGAACCAATAGCCTAGACTAAAGGATTTTTTATTATTCACGGTACAGAAGAGTTAAGGACTACCTAAACCTCTTCTGCTGATAACCTCCGCATGTTTGAAATATCAAAACACCGGGGTTGGGTTATTTGGTGATCTGAATAGGAGTCATGGGGTAGTTCAGTTCTGTAGAATAGAACACTCATGACACAGTGGAAAAAAAGCCAGAGTTGTTGTCTCTGTTCTCTCTCCCTCATTCATCTCTTTTCCTTCTGTGTTCTTCTTGATTTTACTAATCAATAGCAAGGAATTGAGAAGTGTTTTTTTCACCTTGGTTGTTTCACCAACATGGATTAGGCAGAGGAATATTTTAAGAAGAGAAAAGCTTTGCGTACATGCCAAGAAGAAGCCGACGGATCGCTGGTTTCTCGTCAAAATCGTCATCGAAATAAGTAGTCGCTCCCATGGTTGGTGCCCGTTCTTCTCAGCCAAACAAACAGAGGACACGTAAAGGTATTAATTTTCACCTTCCGTTGTGTCGTGTCTTTGTTTCCTTGTTAATAGCTTTCTCGCGTGCATGGCATCCCCTGCTTTCATTGCTTTACTACTTTCACTGGTAGAAATTCATAGGAGGTTCGAGAATACTCTAGAAGGTCAAGAGTTAGCAAACGTGGTAAGTATTTGATGCGTAGCAGCCGACAATTAGCTGGTATACCCACAGAACATGTAGACGTTCCAATTCAAGAAGCCTCGTCAAACCCAAATCCAACTTTGGTTATTCAAGTAAAATACCCTATAAGTAAGTATTCTCAGACTTTGGCTCGAAAAAAAATTTAAACTGCAACTTCTGTTGCGTATTTATTTTTTCACAATCCTTCATGAAGACCCACGGCGAAGGGTGATGAGGCTAAAATCATTATTATTTTACTAGTTATTTGAGGTTATTTTAAGATACTTTTGTTGTAATAACTAGGCATATTCCTTCCTATTAACATTTTGCTTGTAAAAAATGTTTTTGACAAATTTGTGCAGATTTGAGTAGATTTCGAGCAAAAAGTGAACGATTCCAGATTGGACCCTATGCCAAGTCCAGAAAATGCACCAGGCACCAGGTCTGCTCTGGAAAATAGAAAATTAAGTCCAAAAATAGATTAGACCCAGTGCCAGGTGGCCCGACTAAACCCGGCGCTAGGTCTATTCTACTCAGAGGTAGTTGTGTGCAAATTTGGTATTTTCTGAATCCTACTCAAACTAGACTTCTCAAATAACGAATTTTGATACCAAGAAGGCTTATAAGTACAAGAAAAACACAAGAGAAATGTGTGATTTGATGGATCCAAACTAGCTACTCAATCACCACTCAAATGAGCACTGTTCAAATGAGTTTTTCTAGAGAAGAAGAAGTGCTTGTCAATGAGTTTTATTTTTTATCCTTTGTTTACTTTTCTAAAACAATGATGTGCTTAATGTTTTTATTATAATTGGATATTATTTTGGAGATTATGATTTTGAGTTAATTGAAATTTTTTATCAATCTATTGTTATCTTTGGTATTTGATTACTTATTATCATTAGTTATTGATGCAAGTTCTTCTAATTGACTTGGGACAACGATGTTAGGAGTTTCATTGCATTGATTTCGTATTTGTCTAATCTTAATGGACTTGAGTGACAAAGTTAAGATTATAGGACTAATAATCAAAGATTAGTTAATTTCACCTCGAGTAAAAGGTCATTAGCTAATTTCATGCTTATAAGGAATTGAGCTTAATGCATGCTTTAGTTATGTTAGCTTGATTAACAAATCTGTTAATATGAATCAAAATATAGTGATTCCATGGATTGACAAATGAAGTGAAATTTATCTAAGTAAATTCATGACTTGGGAAACGATTGAATTTTACTTTATATTCTTTCATGATGCCAAGATGACAATTTATTGGGATGAATGCTAAGTGATTCAATATTGTGATTTCAAGATAATTGTCTAATTACATGAAATTGCATCATTGAGTTATATCTATTTTTGTCTTTATTTATTTTTCTTTTTATTCTCTTCTTATTTTATTGGCTAAACGATAAAGATTTTGGTAAAGTAAGATGGGAGCCTAAGTTCTCATGGATTTGATACTTGTTATTCCCTATACTATACGATAGGTATACTTGTCCGTATATGTGGTTTTAATGGTTAGAATTTTAATTAAAGCTTGATTGATTGTGTAATTTGTTGGTAATATTTTCTACACTAAAAAATATGCATCAAGTTTTTGGCGCCGTTGTCAGGGATGGACACTATCAGAAACACTCAAATCTTATTGATTTAGCCTTTGTTGTATTTGTATTTGTATAAATTACTAACTTTTGTGTTTAGATAATTTGTGAATATATCTACTTTGTGTAATTTTTTTCTTTATTTTTCTATTATTTTTATTTTTATTTTCAATTTGATTTTTGTTTTTCTTTGAGTGGGAGATTTAGAACATTATCATGGACAATTATTCATGGCACAATGTTAACGGAGCTATAATAATGATACGTTGGCATGGTTGCAAGTTCGGATTTATGCTTTTAGTAAGACATCACTTGAAGCTTCAATCCAATCCTTTGTTGCCAATACTACCACGTCCCTTAGTTGGCATGAAGAAGCATCCCAATGAATGATACTACAAAAAAAAAATGGCTTTTGGTAAAACTTTTATTTGCAACATAGTAAAATTTGTGGTGAAAACTTAGTTTTTACTACAGTTTCCAATTCCGTGGCATATAAACTTTTTTCGTAACACTTTATTTTGCCACGAACTGCGTTTCTGTAGGTAAAAGTTCTTTTTTATCATAGATTTAAAAATTGTGTGGGTAAAAATAACTTTTTGCCACAGATATTTAAAATTGTTGGTAAAAGAATTTAATTACCCATAGCTTTACTAAACTGTGGAAAAAGAATACTTTTTATTCTCTTATCAAATATTAAAAAATGTTAATATAAAATGAAAGTTATCATTAGGCACCATGGTTGAGGTAATCATTTATATTCCAGTGGTTGTGTGTTCAAATTTTTATATTTACTATTTTAATAATTTTTATATAACTTTTTGGACAAACTATCTATGCACACTTTTTGCCTTACTTTATTTCACTGGAACAAAATCTAGTTTCTACAATAAAAAAAAAAGAAATAAAAGTAGAAAGTGGAAGAAATAAGTTGTGCATTTTTTAATTTTTGGATGGGGCGGCAGGTTTAGATGGATGAAAAAAATATTATTTTATATTTGCAAAATTTTATTTTTTAAAAAATAATTTTACCAAGAGAGGAGAAATAAATAGGATTTAATCGGATGCTGAATCTGAGACTTTCATCTTAGGTAACAACTCTCCTACCACTATAAAAAACTATTTCAACTATAAAATTGTTATTGTGTTTAAGCATATTTTGCATATTATGAGTTTAGATGTTCAAAACTTTATTTTTCTTAAATGAAGTTCTTAATAATAATAATAATAATAATAATAATAATAATAATAATAATAATAATAATAATAATAATAATAATAATAATAATAATAATAATAATAATAATAATAATAATAAGGTTCTAATTAATGTTTTTTTTTCTATTTTTTTAGGGTACATACCTAACTTCTTTATTATTATCAACAAATAGCAAAGAATCATTTACTTAATATTTTTTTTGTTTGGTTCAGTGGTTCAAATGTCTTGATTCATTTTCTCAACTTCATTGCCTAAGGTCTTTTTTCTTTGTTATGGTACTTAATTCTTTTTATTTTATTTTTAAGAATAAATCTTCATTCTTTTTCCTATTTTGATTTTTTTTTTAATAGATAACATTTTATCTTATTTAAGAAGTTAGGTATGTACCCTAAAAAAAATAGGAAAAAAACATTAATGGTGGAATAAAATTTTTTTTAATTACTATCACAATTATGGGCCAAATACCATGACAATCATTAGGAGTATTTTGCCGGATGAAATAAAATTGACTTCCTACAAACAATCAAAGAAAAATAAAATTAGAAAATAGAAATATGTAAACTTTAACGGACTCCTTGTGATTTTTGCCTGTGACCAAGGTATAATATTTTAAAATTTTCAAATTGTAATGCCTTTTTTTGGGGGGTTTACATGGATAAAATCGATATCATTTTATATTTTATTTTAGTCCCATGGATAATAACTAATATATATTATTTTTTAAAAATCGTAATTATTTTATTATATTGTGATTTTGAATGTTCAAAACACTACACGATTTTATTATACAACATTAATATATACAACTTTATTATTTTATTATTTTATACAACTTTTCATATATAGAATTGATCAAAAAGTATTTAGGAGATCTAATTAAACTTTTCAACTATTAGTTTGAATTTTTAAGGAAGTGAAAATTAATTAGATATATTAATGTTGAGAAATTTAAGATTTGGTATTCTTTTCAAAAATCACATAAATTAAAAAATTTATTCAGCAATGTGAAAAATTTTTATAATATGTACCAAATTGAAGTTACCACAGTGAAAATGAAAAGCTGGCCTCTCCAGTAGTAGTACATCACAAATCTTGTCCCCTATCAAAACCCTCGAGCTTCTCTCAAAATTCCAACGATGGCAATCACAAGTCTATAGAGATTGGTCTCTCAAATTTCCAAAACCCATCCTTGTCAATCGCCTCCCTTGCTATAATCTCCCTTTCTTCTCTATAACCTTGATGCCAATCTCTGTAACCCTTGCTGCCAACCTCACAAAACTCTTCCCTATCTTTCACCAAATTAGTCATTCGTTTTTTTCTTGGTTGTCTGAAGAGTTCCTTCGCTCCTCCTTAGTCAAGATAAGTTCTTCCATCTATTTTTCTCGTCTATGTTGCTTTGAATTTAAGGTCTATTAAGCTTTTGTACATGGAAGGCGGTGGTGAAGCATTTTGAATAGAAAGATTAGTAAAGACAACTTGAGAAGGGAAAATTAAAAGAGGACACTTTGATATGTCCGGACTTAGGTGTAAAAATCATACAAAAACTATACACATTCCCAATCAAGTTTAAATTAAAACGTTCAACCCAAATCACACATATGAGCAAGCGTACTCATCATTAACCGAGCATAGGGTTCAAACAAGTATCGATCCTCAAGGAACAAGTAGACATTAATCACCTTTCTTTCATTGTTTAACTGCCTCGATAAAATGAAAAAAAAAATAAAAATAAAAATATATACATGTCAAGGATGTAGAATTATGCAATTCAAACCATTGTTTAGACAACCATGATCTTAAAGAACCCAACCATTATCATAACTAATCATTCTTTTGGCATCATAAAGGATTAAAGTAGACTCACTTCTTTCCCAATCCATGAACCCCTATCTTCTAGGTAACTTGGCATCACATACTCTGTCTCAACCAGTCTTACCCAAAAGATGCATTAACCACAATCCTTAATTCAAGTTCCATTCTCAGGCAAACTTAAAACATGAAATTAACCAATGAATCCATACTCTAGCAATCATCAATTAACCTTTAATTACTTTGGTCTTAGCAATTAACCCCATTCTTAGGCAAGTTAAAAGACAACAAATATAAAATCAATAAATTGACACCATTAACCCTATTATCAAGCAAGTTAATGGAAAACAATCAATTAATCTCGCAATCAACCCAAGTAATTAAATACTAAGAGTAACAGTCAATTAATCAAAAGATTAAATACCTCTAAAAATCATGAATATCTAAAACAATGTCAAATTACAATAAAACAATTAACACATCATTGTTCAAGAAAAGAAAACAAAGTAAAAGAAAGAACTCATAGACAAGCCTCCTTCTTCTTCCTTTGAAGACCTTCTTGCACAACCCTCCTTGAATTTGAGTGATTTTCTGTTATGATCAATGAATTCTCTCATTTTTTCTTATGTTTTCCATCTATTTATAGGCTTAGGAAGTGCCTAAACTCGTAGGTACAATGTTCTTAGCCGAGTAGAAGTTGGAAGATACTAAGACTCCAAAGATTACCAAAAATCGTGTAGAAAAAATCAAGCACCGCCTTAGCTTCAGGGCACAACCGGCGCCGCCTTGGCTTTCGAAGCCGGCGCCGGTTGTGTTCTGCTTCTCTACTTGTTCATTGATTTTTCTCCAAATTTCACATGATAAAGACCAGAATGCAGCCGGCGCCGGTTTGACTTTGTTTTGCTCTGTTTCACCAATTTTTCCATTGCTTCGAAGTTTGCATCAACAGTGTATGGCCAGCACCGGTTCTAGGGCCCTAGCTGGCGCCGTCTCTCCTCTGTTTTGCAACGTTTCTGTTTCGTTTTACCCCAAAAATCTACAATAATAAACAAAACACCTTTTCAAGGATAAAATCCCAAATATGACTAGTTATTGAACAAAATGTATCACAAAAGAGCCTCAAATAACTAGGAAAAATATAACTAATTTAGCCGCTATCACACTTCGTTATACAAGAACAATTTGTGTACATTTTCGGTAGAGGTGAACAACTCTGTGGTTTCAGTATCAAGGTTATTTTGAGATTTTTGGGGATGGTTAAAAAGCTTAAAATTTCCATTAGAAGTGGTAATGGAAATGCAGATGGTGGAATTTAGGTGAAGTTGCTGATAGCAATAATAAGGAGAAGAATAAAAAATAAAATAGCAATAATCATTGTGCCTTATAATTGTGACCCTTTTGTGCATTCCATTTCCTCTTTATCTCTCTAGCTGTGCATATATTTTACAAAAGAAATAAAATGCTTTATGAATTGTGCCATCTGCTCATTATAAGTTATTGTCCTCCATGAGAATCTAGCTTATCTAATGGAAAAAGTTTTGTGAGAATGCAAAAGTTTTGTTTCTTTACCTTCTTTCTTCATCCTGTGGTTCTTGAGAAGTGGGTTCAATATGATTCAATACCTCTTCATTTATCTACTTGTCTTGATAAGGTTTTTGTTTGGTATTAGCATTATTTGGGGTAAAATCATGAAAGTAAAACTTTTCTGTCGTGGAATGACAGTGCTCAAGAACATTGGATATAAAAGAAATCCTGTGTCACTTAATAGCAAAAATCAAATGAAATCTAAGAATAAGCAGCAGTTCCAAATTCTTTCCACTTTGAATTATTGAAAGTGTTTTGAGATGTCCCTCTTAATGCATACAAATCATTCAGACCTGAGCCATTTTGCTTACATCACACCATTAATATTGAATTCTATATTAGCAAAGAGAATTCCAATCTTACATAATTTATTGAGGTTTATTATTCATATCAATTAATCTCCATAGGATTTGAGTTAATGCTTAATAGATTGTGAAGGAGATTACACAGAATATTCTTCTTAAAATTTGTTACAGGTTTCTTCAAAGGAGTTAATTGTTTAGGATTCTGATGGATGCAAATTTGAATTTTAGCTAATTCTAATGTCCAATGCCTCTCTAATTACAAGGAATTATCATGTCAAAACATATATGGGTAGATTAGCTAGTAGCTTGACAACACACTGGCTTGCCTTCTCAGTGACATTACCCCCCCCCTTGGTTCTTATTTCGTGTTGAGTTCTAAAAGAACAGTTGAATAGCTGAACATTTACATGGGAAACATAGATTGTTAATGTTACTAGGAGAAGAAAATTATTTCATGTGATTTTCTTTCTCTTATATTTATGATGGTAGGTTCAGAGTCAACCATCTCTAAATTGCACTGTCAAAAGGAATAAAACAATTAAAGTTGGCCAAGGAAATCTTAAATTGCTCTATAATGCAAATAAAGTAAAGCTTATAAATTACAGTAATAGCAGAAATCCAGTATGCTATGTTTAGATCTCCTAATTTGATTGTGTGATAGCAAAATTTTCTATCTACTACTCTGTCTATGCCAAAATCTTCTTATTTTCTCTCTCAGCTTGATCACTAAAAAAATGCTTTATTTGAATAAATTTTATTAATAAAGAATTCCATGAGCAACTTTCACATCCTTTTAGTCATCTTGGAAACAATTTTACAATAGCCCTTATGTAAAAGAAGGCCATCATTATATCTGCTTGTAGTTTTTCTTATTTTTTGGAATTTTACAAAATAGAATTTCTTTCTGATGAAAGTTAGTGTGTTTTTTAGTTTTCTTTACCAATGAAGGTCAATGCATGTACTGAACAATCGTAAAGCTATTACTCTGCTTTTAATGGTACTAAGAGTTAATCAGGTATTTTTGTGCTTGTAAAAATAAACATTAAATGCTATTTCACTTCATTCTCTGCATGCCTTTCTATTCATTTTTAATCAATAAAGCATTAGGTTTACTTGTGTGCATTCCTTTCTTTATTTGATTGAAAACTATTGTAGATTCTCCTCAAATTTAATCTCATCATTCATGCTACCACTTACCATAAGCAGTTTGTTGTCCACTTTAATATTATTATTTAAATTACAACCTTTGTCCCACTCCAATTCCCCATCATGATTTATGATACCATCTACCAGAAGTAACTTTTCGACTTTAATATCAATGGCAACATCACCACCTTCCTACCACTCCAATTCACTGGCATATTTCATGCATCCATTTGCCCCAAGCAGTTTGCAATCAACTTTGATGTCATCTCTAAGGTAGCACCTTCCTCCCACTCATATTCTGAAGCAAAAACTGAGCATTGTTAGATTTGATACAACTGTTGTTGTGATATGGTTCATTTTGGTTAATTTCTAGCATTTTTATTGATGAACTTAAAATCTCTCTTCCTTTTACAAAAATGATAATAATTTCATTATTATAGAGCTCAAAACTTGTCAAACTTCTACTGTACTTTAATTTAATTGAGCTATATTGCTTATACCTGCATTGTTACCTTGGTACGAATAGCAAACTTAGTAGTTGACAGTTAAACTTTTATGTCTTTTCCTGAATAAGAACAAGATTTTCAGTTGAACTAATATATTGAATATGCTTAACTGTGCAAATGCTGAGTAGTGATGCTGAAAATGTTGAGTAGTAAGATTTTCATATTTGGAACATATTCTTTTCTCTTTTTCCATTTTTGTGAACTGTAATTCTAATAATTAATTAGGTGTGGTGACACATAGCATTTTAAGTTTCATTTTATGTCAATGCAGATTAGATTTCTTCAAAGCTGCTTATGTGCTTTATGATTCCAAATTTTATGTTAAAGTGGATGATTACATGTATCTGAGACAAGTTTTGTAGTAACTTTAGAAGTTTAGATTATAGCTTTATTAAGAAGTAATCTTGTCCTTTTTTTTCTTAATGATAGGAGGAATGAAGATCAAGGTGGTTGAAGGTTCATATAACTATGGTATTATTTTTTGTCCTCAATGAATTTTTTTGACTTCTGATGGATGTCATGGTTAGAATTATGGTTTTGTTTTGGACTATTTTGAACTAATATTAAGGATTAGATTCATGACACTTATTAGATGCCATTTAATTTTTTCGGTGTATATTAAGTTATTATTAATGGAAGATGGCATTTTGAATGTTTATTCAATGGATGATAGTTGACTGTTAATATTAGAGATTTTCATAGTTCTATATGTATAGTAGATGATCTTGTTAAAGTAAAAGGAAAAAAAAATTGTCAATATCATCAGATTGAATTCAATGTTCATTCACTATGGATGTAAAAACTATGGAAATTTGTCCAAAAATCAAACACATTTTTCTAAAGTTTTAAAGTGTAGCAAAAAGTATTAATTACAATAGTAAGGAAATCATAGCGAATGGGCATTACCCATGGTTATGTCAATTTAGAAAAGAACCGTGACAAAAAGGATTATTTCCCACAGAAATTTAATTGTAACAAATAATATTCCCCACAGTTGTAAAATGTTAGAAAAATCGTGATAAAAAAATTGAAATCTTTGCCCACAATTAATAACCATTGGGAAAAGCTGTGGCAAAAGTCCATGAACAAATACCACACATTATTTACAACGATTCCAAAAACTGTGGTAAATCTATGGCAAAAGGTATTCCCCACAGCTACACAATGGTGCCAAACTTTTTGCAATGGGTGTAACGCCCACATCTTGAAAACTATGGCGTTTCCGTGGCAAAAACGTATTTGCCATAGTTTTGGCCATTTTCACCACACTTTCTCTGGCATTGCCAAAAGTCACTTTTTTTGTAATGTGAACTCGACAAGAACACAACTAGCCAAGTTAGTTGTATTGGAATGTATGCCCTCTAGACTAGTTTCTGATGTAATTATCAATTTTATTAATAAAAGAATTTATTCTCAAAATTTATTTATGAATTTACATTTTATTTGTGCATGATTTACATTTGGAAAAAACCCATTGTATTTAAGTAAGTGATCTATGTAAATGGTGGTCTTTCACAGTAAGGTATAGACCACGAGTTATTTAACACATAAACGTTTGTTCTTAACCGATTAATGAGAATGGGTATCTTATCATATTTAGGCTATTGTGTTATGAATTCCAAATGGGGAATGGCTTACCTTTAGCTAGTGAGTAGTCCACGTACTTCATAGCATGAGCGTATTTCGAATACGTAGAACATGACCTATAATAGTGATTTCTAAAAGTACTATTTAGAATAAACCCAGACTATTATTGCTACAGTGTGGACTAATATTCTATCGCTTGAGTATGGGTTGGTGGTCTGACGAAGCTAAAAGCATGTATTTTGATATGCTGTAGTTGAAGTTCTATCGTAGAGCTGATATACTTATATGTTGGGTATATGTGACTAGTTAGTTAAGATAGACTTGTACAAGATAGCTTCTGTGCTATATCGCCCATTGTGACTGTTCAAATGATCTAAATATCCAGGGCCCTGGGGAACATGACTTGGATGTTAGCTTTAGGATAGCTTTCTTGGAAAACAGAAACATTCTAGTAGTCGTAGATCATTGGACTAAAGGTCTAAGGATGGTAGATGTCTTTTAGAGAGGTGTTAGTACACTCTTCCTCTCTAAAATGTACGGCGATGCATAGAGAGGTATTTTAGTCATTACACCTGTAGGTCGAAAACTTTGCTAACGCAGCATTGTCTTTAGGGTCAATATTTTCTTATGGTAATATTAGAAAATATTTAAAATATAAAATACAGCTATTTTTATAACAGGGGTATTTTGGTCATTTTAGTAGCCAAAGCGAGATGTCTTTTGGTCCTTGGAATAGCCCATAAGTCTTAACGGTTTGGGGTTGAGGGATTGGTCTTGTATAAAATGGATTTTATTTTATTCGAGTAGCCTGATTTATTTATTGGGCTAGAATAAAATAAAGGTCCAAAGAGAGAGAATTATTTATTGGACCATTTGGGTTATTTAATTAATTTAATTATTGGACTTGTATTAGTCTAGAAATAATTAAATTGAATTAAAGGCTTAACCCAATGAACTGGTCCAAGGCTTGAGGTTTATATTGGTTCATTGGGTTATTTAATTAATTTAATTATTGGGCTTGTTTCAGTCCAAGAATAATTAAATTAAATTAAAAGGCTTAACCCAATGAACTGGGCCATAGGTCCAAAGGTCTATTTAATGGCTTAAACATGACATGGGTCTTAGAGCTTCTGTTTGATTTTTGAATGCCCAGATAATAACCTATCATTAAGGTTGTTGGGACCAAGAAGGAACAACAGAGGTTCACAGTAGCATGTTCTTCTTGTTTTTTTTCCTACTGAAGCCTCACGTTCTCTCCTCTCTTTCGTGCATTCTCTGTGCTTGAAAATAACAAGAACAGAGATGCTAAACTCTTTTGATTAATGCTCAATAGCATTTAGCTGGAGTAGGAAGATCACTCTCTTGATCCATAAGCTTTCACCACGCATTTCTGGCGGGGTTATATTCCGAAAGCCAAAAGGATTCGTGTTGATGCCCAGAAGAAGCCGTTGGCTTGCGGGACAACAACCTAAAGAATCAATCTCGAAACCAAAATCTGTTCGAGCAAAGGTGCCGGCACCCCCTAGACCAGTGAGAGAACACAGAGGTAAACAGCTTCCATACAATGCTCTATTTTCGTTTTGTTCTATAAGCATGCTTTGATTTCATCATTTTTGCCATATTAACCAACAAGTAGTATCAAAGAATGGCTTATATGGCAATATAAGTTGCATGTTAGTGAATAAAACTGGTCAGATGATTATATTTTATGATCCTTCATATTTTCTGGTATGGATAGAATCACTCTAAGTCTTACGGATAAGACATAAGATCATTGTAAATGTTGTTTTTGAAGCTTTCATAGTGTTCGTGTAAGCTTAAAATTAAAGGCATAGGTGTGTGGATTGTTTTGGATGACTTTTAGTTGAAATCATTGAAAAAAACCAGACCCAAACGTCTGCAATGCACAGAGGAATGCTGAAGACAAAGGTACTGTTCATCGGCTCAAGGAGCCAAGCTAAGCCGCAAAATCGAGCCGCGCTGCATTCTATGAGAGAAGCCAAAGCTGTCCAAGCCAGCCGCGACTCCGAGCCCGAGCTAGCCTCAGCTCCATGGCGAGCGCGAGGAAGGTTTCCTCGCGGAAGGGGTAGGCTTCCGTACTCCTCGCACAAGCCCGGTTTGCGCAACAACTTCCTCGCAGAAGCTGTTGCGTGAGGACCTGGGTCACAGGCACCCACCCAGATTGCGGTCCATAGGTTTTTCCTATGGGCCATGATCCAATGTGGCAGGTGCACTGAACCAGCCAAAAAAAAAAAAAATTGGGTTTTTAGTCCCATACCAGGCGAAGTTATTTTTATTGCAATAGTTAATATTCTTTGAATGTTTTGCATGAAAAATAATAGTAAAGAAATTTTATGATTAAACAAGACCATTAATTAATTAATGTGTTTAATTTTATTACGTGGACACTTAGGTTAAAAGAATAGAAAAATATGAAAACGTTTACAATTTCTAACATGCTTATTTCTTTTTGTAGCCTATGTGCGCGTTTTCTCAAAAACTACAGTCTTTGGGAAATTTATAACAAGAAAAACATTTTTCAAATTAAAAATGGTCATTTTGAACTTGGACAAAAATTAATCCTTAGATATTTTCTCAAAAGATTTAATCTTTGACATAGAAAATATTTTGAATTTAGATATTTTTGTAAGTTAAAATGGAAAGCCATTTTTGTTTTATTTTTTGCACTAGAAAATTATTTTTGTCAAATTAAACTTGAGACCAAAGTTTCTAGAAAGTTTAAAAGGAAATTTTTGGAAATCATTAAGTTCTTAATTGTGTAAAATAAATTCATAGAAAATCTCTTAAAGGATTTTTAGCTTAATATAGAGATCCATGAATTTAGATATTTCACAAAGAGTTAAGGGATACTTAATGGGATTTTTTCAAAAAGATATTTTCTTTAAAAACCCTTGTTTTAAAAGACTAAATGGGAGAGGGGTTTCAACAACCCCACGGCTTCCATCACAATCCTCATTAGAGATCATGAGTCCCATCGCATTACCCTGGGAGTGAACCCGTATAGAATGGAGATATCACAAGGATCTAGAACTAATAGATGGATATAATTAATAACCTGCGACATGTGCTATGATCAGCCAACCCACGTTGGAGGTTATAGTGCAAAGAATGTCCATAAGAAATAAGAAGAAACGGTCATCTCACGATAGAGTTATCTTCTAGATTGTTACCTAGAAGGAAAATTAATTTGCGGTAGTTAATACACTTAACTTAAGAAACTGTTAATCTTCTCAAGAAGTTATATTAGTTTTCCTAATAACCAAATTAATCATATTAAAGATAATAGCGATAGGGTTAACTATTATCGGATTTAATATGAGGATAAAGTGCACAAATTATTTTTGTTTTTTCACAAACTGAGATTTTTTTTTTATTTTCAATTTTTTAGAAATGGTTGGTGGAGGTTCTTTTAGTCCTTTAGCCGTTATTCTCTGTGAGAATAAGCTAACGGGTCTGAATTGTGTAGACTGAAAAGAAACTTGGACATAATACTCACAGTCGAGGAGTATAAGTATGTCCTGTATGAAACCTGCCCTGTTATTGGAGAGGATTCCACCGTTGAAGAACGAGAGGCTGAAAAAGCATTCAAGAAGACCGACGAGATGGCTTGTTGCTACATATTGGCCTCCATGTCTAGTGTGCTCTAGTCTAAACACGAGCACATGGCCTCTATATATGACATTAGCCAATCACTAGCCACGATATTTGTAGATAAGAGCTGACCCGTAAGGCAAGACGCTCTTAGGACAATTATCAACACTAAGATGGCTAAGGGAACATCAGTTAGAAAGCATATGTTCAAGATGATTGTTATTTTCTTGGAAGCAGAAGTCTTAGGGGTTGTTATTGACTCCGAGAGCCAAGTTGTAACACCCTACTACCTAGGCCCCATAGGGCCAAGGATGTCGCCCTGTCCATAAGACAAGGGGTCTTTATAACTAGGTCACATAAAAGAAAATAAAAGTAATACTTTAAAATTAAATTTATTACAACCCAAAAATACATGAACAAATCCAAAATAAATTGTTTGCAACAATCTCTCAAAACATCACATAAGGGAAATAACAAAGAGTCCTCAAATCATAGGCAACAAATCTAGCTATTGACCTCCACAGCAGGACTGCCCTAAAAACATGGCATAAAAGGTTGTGAGATAAAAATCTCAGAAAGCCCGTGTGTGCTTTGAGTGTTCAAGTAAAACAGTACATGTATGCAAGTCGCAAGAATTTCATAAGAGAAAATTCTAGTAAGCATTAAATAAATGTTAAAAATAAAGAGTAGCATTTTTTCTTTTCAAACCATACATGTGCACAATAAATACAACCACTCAAAGAGGTAGCCACGGGTTACCACACGTTGGGCCCTACGACCATATGGTCAGTATGCCACACGTTGAGTATACTGTCGGTCAGACTACCACACGTTAAGCATGCTGACAAAAGGTAATTGTACGGCCTACCGGGTGCGATACTCCTCCATCTCTATACCCAAACTTACCGGTTGTCCACTCTGGAAACACACAGTCCATATGACTGAAACTTGCTAGCTCAGACCGGCATGACCTACCGGATTGGCATCTTATCCGGGAAGGATTCACCCCTCAGAGGTGGCCATCTACTGAGAGACTTACCCTAACCCTTCAAAGACTAGTCCTAGTAGTCTACCCTTATTGAGTACTAAACGTTGATTGTCCCACTTGGGAGAAAATCAATCATACATTGATTTACTTGGAAATAGCAATTAAGGGTTTCTAAAATTCTTGTCAAAGTTGGGTTTAGAAAGAGTTTAACATTTTGTGTAAAACTGTTGTTTGATTTTCAAATGATTTGCTTGACTGAAATAAAAAAGAAAACAGTCCTTAATTGCCTTTACGAAATGAATGTCCATACACATCACATTTGATTGCCACAACAAGTTTTGGTCTTCAAATAATTCCCTGCAGGAGCTTACCTGATCCTTTGCTTGCTCGAATTCAAAAATCTTCTAAGGTTGACCCAACCCTGCCTTGGGTAAACACAAGACATAAGGTTATACTCAAGTTATATTCACTTACATAAACAATTCCTAGTTCAACTAATTTCAATCATGACCTTAATGTCCTAAGCCTTAAGACTAGATGATAAAGAATTTTATAAAATAAATCTAGTTTGATAAATTAAAATAGCTAGGGGTTCTAAAATAATTACTAAAAAGTTATAGGTTCAAATAATAAATCTTGAGTATTACTATTAATAAATAAACTAAGATTCGAATATTGAATAACACTAAGTCCTAAATAATATTAATAAATTGTAATTTTTAAATAGTATTATTATAAATTAATTAATTAATAGATAATATACAATTATTAATAAATAAAATTAATAATAAATGAATTTTGATTAATAGATAACAAATAAATTTTAATATAAATAATATTTATGAATATAGGTAAAAGTTTGAACTATGGTCTATAAGGTCATTAATATTTTATTTTTTTATAATATTTGTATAAAAGATTTTATTTACTATTGTGTGTGTGTGTGTGTGTGTGTGTTATTTTTAATAAAAGATATCATTTATTTGACTAATAAAATATCAATATTTGATTTAATTTTTCATTTCCAAAACTTG
The DNA here is from genome assembly GCA_026120185.1 of Voacanga thouarsii. NCBI lineage: Eukaryota > Viridiplantae > Streptophyta > Magnoliopsida > Gentianales > Apocynaceae > Voacanga > Voacanga thouarsii. The sequence goes on along the minus strand of JANUWF010002024.1, from coordinate 4,037,187 downwards.
CTTAGGCATTTCGAAACCTTTAGAGAAAATATAGTAATACTTTTAATTAAGGTCATAAAATTTATTAATTAAAATAACTGTGGATCAACAAGAACATAATCATGGTTTTCCTATTGCTAAACAAGAATCATGAACACATTCTCCAATATCAAACAATAAACTAATCCATTCATGAATATAGGCTTAAATTAGCACATACTATCACATAGCCAAATCTCTACTAGATATAATCATAATTATGGCTTCAATGGAGATAAGAATATAAAAATCATATTCACCAAAGGTGTCATAACATCTAGCATGCTTTAAACATCCATAATTCTCTTAAGATAGGATGAACATACATTGGTTCTCAAGAAAATCTATATAGCTTAAACATGAACAATCATTCTCATGTCCTAATCTCAACCCCTTCATTTATATGCATATACTCAATTTTCCATTCATATTCTATTCTTCCTATCAATATCCAAGAGATATGAATTCAGAATTAAGAGGAAGGATTAAGGAGAAATACTTGTTTGACTATTACTTCAATGAAGATTTAAGAAGGTTCACGCGATTGAGAGTCTTGAATTGTCCAAGAGGAAGAAAAACAGCCATGGTTGTTGATCAACCATTTCGGTAGAGAGAGAGAAAGAAAGAGAGGGAGAGTAAGATACATTGAAGGTTGTATGGGAAGATGAACAAAGGAGTTGCTCTTATTTACCTTAATGATGTTCATGAGACCTTCAAGAAAAAACTGATTTTTTATCCAAATGCACTTTCTTGTTTTCAAGATTCGGTGTTATAAATTCCAGAAATGAACTCTAGGGAGTATGTAGGAGTAATCTGGAGTGTTTGAGGGGAATTGGAAGTGTTTAGAGTGGGTTTTGGCTTGAAAAAAGGTAGTGTGTGTGTGTGTTCTTGGTATTCTTGGTGTTCTTGGTGAAAATTGAGAGAGTTTGAGGGAAAAATGCTGCACGAAATCTGGGAATGCTGGCCGAATGGTTTAGGGAGTTTAGGAGTTTTGGTTTTCAGCTTAGAGAGGAAGAGAAAATTTTGATTGTTTGAAATTCAAATGGAGAGATTTAAGGAGTGGTTTGAAGTATAGGATATGTTAATGGTGTTTGATTGATAGAGGTTTCTTGGAGCTGCAATGGAGCCGGCTAGACTGTTATGTTTTGTTGAAATGAATGAAGATTGATGGAGCTTTAAGGCTAGCCAAAATTCAGAGCTCAATGGCAGAGGAATTTTTGGTTATGAAGCTTAGTACAAGAGTGTTTTCATGGAGCAAAATGTTGTGAATTTTTTAAGTTCAAATTGTAGTTTGAATAGAGTGATCTTAAGAGATATTTGAGGTGTGGTTATGGAGTCCAAGTTTTCAAGGTAAGTGGAGAGGTTAATGGTATTCAGTTCATGGCTGAACAAGGGTCATTTTACAGAGGTTTGAGGGTGGCTTCTTCGGCCTAGGCCTAAAGGAACAAAGCTGGAAATTTTTTGGTTTCATGGTGTTCAAGGTTCGAATGGTTGCTGCAATTTTCTATGCAGTTTTTCTACAATATTCCAGCCCAATTTGTAGAGGTTTTTGAGAGGTGTTTAAGGGTCTTTTAAGGCTGGTTTTTAGCCTTCTTTATGGAGGAAAAGCGGAGGAGTTTTGCTGGCTTGAAGGCAGAAGAAAACAGCTTTGTTTTCTGGTTGAAGATTAGCGAAACTGCCCAGAAATTTTTTCCTGGTTTTTGCAGTTTTGTGCAATCCGATTTTACATAGGAATTTCAGTCTTCAAGCTGAATAAATTGGTCATTTTTCTAGCAGCAAATGAGTAAGAAATCTAGCTGTATTTTTCGAAGGTTAGGCTGCTCAAGAATCTGGAAAATTTTTAGGTTTCTTTCATGAAGAACATGATCACTATGAAGATGAGCTGGAAGGTTCAACCATGGTGATTAATTTCTCTTGGGAACCCTTCCTAACTCCTCTCCTATTTTCAATCAATCCTCCAACTTCCAAGATCTATTTTTTAAATTCAAAGCCAAGAAATCCTTACTGAATTTTCTGGAATTAAAAAGATGAATTTTGATAAATTTAACTTATGAATGTGTTAGGACAAACTAGAGGTAATAAAAGGACAAAAATTCCTTTAGAATTCTTTTTAAGACATGATGATAGGATTAGGACATTCTCTTCATGTCTCCCCTAGGACAACATTCCTATCTTTAAGGAATGTAAGAAAATAAAAATTCAAACTTAACTAAGATAATCATGATAAAAACTTAAATGATGTTATTTGAACTCATGACCTTAGAGATTAATTCTAAAGCTCTAACCACTAAACCATAACAACTCTTGTTCTTATTTTCTCACCTAAATATTCTTCCTATTTAATCCTCAAGCTATCTTCCTATTTTGTCCTCAAGCAAAATTACAATTTTACCATTCCTACTCAATAAGCATTACTAAGCCTTTTAACCTATAAATTATAATTCTAAAGTACATAAAATCATTCAAAAACATATATATTCATGCAAAATGATATGATATGCATCCTAATCCCCTTACTCTAGGATTGGCTTTAGGTGGGGTTTCACACAAGTGGACATGGTTCTCGAATCTCTTCCGAATTCTTTTACTCAATTCAAGTTAAATTATAACATGAACAAGTTAAACATGTGTTTAACCAAGTTAATAAAAGAGTTCCAAGTGGTAGAGAGGGTTATGAAGTCACAGTCCAAGACTATGATTACTAGGGCTTCTTCTTCCAGAACTAGGCCCAAGTAAAGAAAGTTCAAGAAGAACAAGGGAAATGCACTGGCCTAGTCCAAGAACTAGCCCAACAAGCCCAAGTGCTTCAAGTGCAGGCAAAAGGGACACTGGAAAAAGGAGTGTCCAGAGCTTCAAGTCAAGAAAAGTCCTACAGGTATTGTTCTCTATCTAGAGTCAGTTTCAATGGTTGGATCAACTTCCATTTAGATTGTTGATTTTAGAGTCACTGATGATATTTGTAACTTCTTGTAGGGGTTTAAGAAGATAAGAAGACTCCAGAAGGGCGAATATGGACTACAGTAGGAAATGGAGCACAAGTGTGGGCCCTTGCAGTGGGAGAACTAGAGCTTAAATTTGATTGTAATAGAATAGTGATTTTAAATGATATTTTATATGTACTCGGTTTTAGACAGAATTTGGTTTCAATTGCAAAACTTATAGATCAAGGATATTCTGTTTCTTTCCATTCTAGTATTACTATCAGTAGAAATGGAGAAGTTCTTTGTTCTGGGCACATGTATAAAAACTTATTCTTCTTAAATCCTATAAACAATCAAATAAATAACGCTCAAACTGAATCTTTAAGTAAAAAGAGAAAGACCAACGTCAATGACTTATATCTTTAGCATCTAAGATTAGGTCATATTAACTCAATCAGGATTCAGAGGTTAATCCATGATGAGCCCTTGAGCTCATTAAGATTGAAAAGTTGGCCTCAGTATGAATCCTACCTTATGGGAAAAATGACCAAAAGGTCATTCACCCAAAAAGCTGATTGAGCTAAGGGGATATTAGGCCTTGTTCACACTGATGTGTGTAGTCCTTTGTCTACACCAGCTAGAGGGGGTTTTAAGTACTTCATCACTTTCACGGATGATTATACAAGATTTGGTTATGTCTACCTGATGAGGTGCAAGTCTGACTCTTTTGACAAGTTCAAAGAATTTAAGGTTGAAGTAGAGCTTCGGATAGGTAAACTAATCAAAACCTTATGATCAGATCATGGTGGAGAGTACCTTCTTGGTGAATTCAAGGATTACATGGTACATCATAGGATAGTATCCCAACTTTCTGCGCTGGAGACACCCCAACAAAATGGAGTAGCTGAAAGAAGGAACAGGACATTGATAAAAATGGTCCGGAGTATGATGTCTCATGCTACTCTTCCGGTTTCTTTTTGGGGATATGCCCTGGAAACAGCGACATACATTCTGAACTTAATGCCTCCCAAGTCAGTACCTAGGACGCTTTATGAGATGTGGACTGGGCGTAAGCCAAGTCTGAATCATCTTAGGATATGGGGTTGTTTATCTTACGTACTGATCAAGAGAGATAAGTTAGAATCAAGATCGAAATTTTGCTATTTTGTTGGGTATCCAAAAGGAACAAAAGGAGGTTACTTTTATCATCTCAAGGAGCAGAAAGTACTAGTAAGTACTAATGCTAGATACTTGGAGGATGATCAAAGTACTTCCACTAAAGGTTCAATAAGGTTAGAACCCGAGGAGAAGTTATCTTCAAAATCAACTTTTTCAGACCCGATTATAGAACAAGAAGAAACACACCCTCAAGAACCTGTGCAAACGGAGCCCTGTCGTAGTGGGAGGGTATCTAGGGTTCCAAAAAGATGGACTGAAGAGTCTTTCGAGTTGGTCTCTAACCATCAAGAACAAGATCTCACTAGACACGAAGAGGCTATTGCTGATGCCGATGCCGATGCAAATCTATGGCATGAAGTAATGAAAGTTGAGATTGAGTCAATGTACTTCAATTAGGTTTGGGATCTTGTAGCTTCAATTGAAGGGATGAAACCCATTGGGTGTAAGTGGGTATACAAGAGGAAGAGGGGAGTGGATGGGAAGGTGGAAACCTTCAAAGCTAGACTTGTGGTGAAAGGGTATACTCAGAAAAAGAGAATCGACTATGAGGAAACTTTTTCGCCAGTAGCTATGTTTAAGTCCATCCGTATCCTCCTTGCCATCGCATGTCATTATGACTACGAGATATGACAAATAGATATCAAGATGGCATTTCTTAATGGCCATCTTAGTGAAGACATCTATATGTCCTAACCAGAATGTTTTATTACTAAAGACCAGAAACATATGGTTTGTAAGCTTAAAAAGTTTATTTATGGACTTAAGTAGACATATAGAGCATGGAACACGTTTTGACGAAACTGTAAAGTCTTACGGTTTTATTCAAAACGAGGATGAACTATGTGTGTACAGGAAATTGGAAGGCATAAATGTAGTTTTTCTTGTCCTATATATAGATGACATTTTACTTATTGGGAATGATGTAAGAGTATTGTCATCTACTAAGGTTTAGCTGTCTAGGCAATTCAGTATGAAAGACTTAGGAGAAGCCAGTTACATTCTCAAAATTAAGCTTCTCAGAAATAGGAAGAAGAGAATGTTAGGATTATCCTAAGTGACATACATTGACAAGATACTGGCCAAGTTCAACATGGACTAATGTAAGAGAGCTCTAATCCTTTGCAGACATGGGTTATCTTTTTGTTCAAAGGACTGTCCTAAGTCCCAAAAAGAAAAAGACAGAATAAGTAGGATTCCCTACACTTTAGTTGTGGGAAGTCTCATGTACACCATACTGTGCACTAGGCCAGATATTTACTTTATCATAGGCTTAGTCAGCAGATATCAGTTAAATCTTGGGAAGGTTCATTGACAAGCTTTAAAGCATATTTTCAAGTACCTCAAAAGTACGAGGGATTACATGCTGGTTTACAGGGCTGATGACTTAGTCCCTACTGGATACACAGACTCAGACTTCTAGGCAGATAAGGATAAGAGAAAATTCACTAGTAGATATGTCTTCACCTTGTCTGGATGAGCTTTTCATGGAGGTGTATCAAGCAATCTTGCATAGCTGACTCAACCATAGAAGATGAGTATATGGCGGCTTCGGAGGTATCCAAGAAAGTAGTCTGGCTCCGGAAGTTCCTTTCAGAACTTAGAGTTATGTCACACATAGACAAACCGATTATGGTGTATTGCAACAATACTGGAACAGTCTCGCAATCTAAAGAACCTAGGAACTACAAGGGGAAGCACATCGAGAGAAAGTACCACCTGATCTGGAATTTCAACCAGAGACGAAAAATCGTGGTAGAACAGATAGCCGCGGAGAACAACCTGACAGATCCCTTTACCAAGCCTTTGGCTAAGAAAGTCTTTAAGAGACACTTAGACACCATAGGGGTGGGCACCTATGGACTTTCTTAGTCTTAGAGTGCAAGTGGGAGATTGTTGGAATGTATGCCTTTTAGACTAGTTTTTTGATGTAATTATCGATTTTATTAATAAAAAAATTTATTCTCAAAATTTATTTGTAAATTTACATTTTATTTGTGCATGATTTACATTTGAAAAAGACCCAGTGTGTTTAAGTAAGTGATCCATATGAATGGTGGTCTTTCACAGTAAAGTATAGATCACGAGTTACTTAACACATAAATATTTGTTCTTAATCGATTGATGAGAGTGGGAATATCATTATATTTAGGTTATTGTGTTATAAATTCCAAATGGGGAATGACTTACCTTTAGCCAGTGAGTAGTCCACTCATTTCATAGCATGAGCGTATTTCAAATACATAAAATATGACCTGTAATAGTGATTTTTAAAAGTACTATTTAGAAGAAACCCAAACTATTACTGCTATAGCGTGGACTAATACTCTACCGTTTAAGTATAGGTTAGTGGTCTAACAAAGCTGGAAGCATGTACTTTGATATGCTGTAATTGAGGTTCTATCGTAAAGCCAATATACTTGTATTTTAGATATATGTGACTAGTTAGTTAAGACAGACTTGTACAAGATAACTTCTACGCTATATCGCCTCTTATGACTGTTCAAATGATCTAAATATCCAAGGCCTTGGAGAACCTGACTTAGATGTTAGCTTTAGGGTAGCTCCCTTGGAAAGCAGAAACATTTCAGGAGTCGTGGATCATTGGACTAGAGGTTTAAGGATGGTAAATGTCTTTTAGAGAGGTGTTAGTACACTCTTCCTCTCTAAAATATACGGCGATGCGTAGAGGGGTATTTTAGTCATTACACCTGTAGGTTGAAAACTTTGCTAACGCAGCATTGTCCTTAGGGTCAATATTTCCTTATGGTGATATTAGAAAATATTTAAAATGCAAAATATAGCTATTTCTATAATAGGGGTATTTTGGTCATTTTAGTAGCCAAGGCGATGTGTCTTTTGGTCCTCGGAATAGCTCATAAGTCCTGATGGTTTTGGGCTGAGGGATTAGTCGTGTATAAAATGGATTTATTTTATTCGAGTAGCCTGACTTATTTATTGGGATAGAATAAAATAAAAGGTCCAAAGAGAGAGAATTATTTATTGGCCCATTTGAGTTATTTAATTAATTTAATTATTGGACTTGTATTAGTTAAAAATAATTAAATTGAATAAAAGGCTTAACCTAATGAACTGGGTTAAGGCTTGAGGTTTACGTTGGTCTATTGGGTTATTTAATTAATTTAATTATTGAGCTTATTTCAATTCAAGAATAATTAAATTAAATTAAAATGTTTAACCCAATGAATTGGGTCACAGGTCCAAAAGTCTGTTTAATGGCTTAAACATGACATGGGCCTTAGGGCTTCTGTTTGATATTTGAATGCCTGGATAATAACATATCATTAAGGTTGTTGGGATCAAGAAAGAACAACAGAGGTTCACAGTAGCACGTTCTTCTTGTTTTTTTTCCTCCTGAAGCCTCACGTTCTCTCCTCTCTCTCGTGTGTTCTCTGTGCTTGGAAAACAACAAGAACAGAGATGCTAAACTCATCTAATTAATGCTCAATAGCATTTAGTCCGAGTAGGAAGGTCACTCTCTTGATCTATAAGCTTTCACCACGTATTTCAGGCGGGGTTATATTCTGAAAGCCAAGAGGATTCGCATTGATACCCAGAAGAAGCTGTCGGCTTGTGGGACAATAGCCTGAAGAATTAATTTTGGAACCAGAATCAGTTCGATCAAAGGCACCAGCACCCCCTAGACCAGTGAGGAAACGCAGAGGTAAATATTTTCCATGCGATGCTTTGTTTTCGTTTTTTTCTATAAGCATGCTTCAGTTTCATCGTTTTTGCCATATTAACCTACAAGTCAAGGATGCCATAAAGGCTCATATACTTGAACAAGAGAATCTCTTAGGAAAGGAGAAAGGATATGAGAAACAATTGCCTAATGTGAAAAGGGAGGTATTTGATTCTACTTTATGTGCTAATATTTTTAATCTCTCTTTGTTATATGATTTCTTAGGTTCCTCTCTATTCTTGGAGGAGAATGGTCCAAATAATTATATATGGAATTTAACATGTCTCAAGAAGTTGGATCTTTCACTAATACATCATATGAAACCCTTGGAGGATGTTGAGAAAATCTACCCTTCACCCCAATTTCAGGGAGGTAACTTGGTATTTGTAGAGGCATTGAAAAGTAAGAATTTCTTGATCCCATCTTTGAAAACTCAAATAATAAGTTTTAAGAAAAATTTCAATTGTGACAAATCTTTTGAAGAATTAAGTGGTGATTCTCATGTTTACACACTTTTTGGACATAATTTACATCTTTTTGTTGAAAACTTGATTTGCATGTCTAAAAGAGTGTTATGGAAGGGGGGTCCTGCATGTATATTCATTGCAACTAATATTCTCCATGAACCCTCTATTTTTCAGAACCCTCTCTTAATTCTACTTTCATCATGCCTATTTTTTTCAATGAGCTCTAATCTCTTTTACAAATGTTTGATGAGAAAGCATGATAAGTGGAAAGAGTTTATCTCTTTGTCTTAGGTTGGGTTTTCTTTAGTCGGTTAAGTGTCTTTTCCCTCCCCAAATAAGGAAAATATTTTTCATCTTAAGTGTGGGGGAGTAAATCGTGTCTTTATTTACTTTCTTAGGATTTTTAGTTTATTTTCTTTTATTTAGGTGTGTCTTTCTTTTATTATTATTTTCTTTGTACTTTTATTTGTATTTTGTTTTATAGGTAGGAATAAAGTCCTCTTAGACAAGCCTTTCTCGCGATTCTAAGTTTTCATATTGATTGGAGCATTATTACACTTGGAGAGTATTGCTTAAACTTTCTACTTCCTTTATCATTTTTGGTCCCTTTAGAGATACCTTTTTATGTTTATTTTTTGCCAATGAGGATATTGTCCAGTTTAAGTGTGAGAGAGTGGTTTAGTAATATACTTTGTCCAAGTTTGTATTGATGATCTTGGTATTTTCTTGGTATCAAACAATTTTGTTAAAAATTGAAAATTGAAAAGAGCTTATTTGTCTATAATAGAGTGATTATTTTCTTACTAATTTTGGATATAGATTTGTCATTCAGTATGGTTAGATTTTTATTAAAAAGTAAACTTGTGTATTAAGTTGGATTTTGCTAAGTCTTGAGAATTTAAGTTAACCTTGGTTATATTTAGTATTTGAGTTTTGTTTTATTCTTTAACTTTGAATGTGGATGATATGAGAAAATATGGGAAGAGTTGTTGATTAATTCTTGTATTATAGATTTAAAATTTGCTTGATTTTGAGTTGTGAATAAGGAAGGTAAGGAAAACATGGAGTTGAAAAAAATTACTTTCATCTGATAAGACAAATAAAGAGAGAGAGAGAGAGAGAGAGAGAGAGAGACCTTTTACTGAAAATGGGTCAATCTGGTGAGTGGAAGAGAAGAAACAAAGAAGTATCATACTCTCTTGAGACTATCCCAAAAGCAAGAAGGTAAGGAAAGAAAGAAGAAAGAAAAAGAAAAATGATAAATTATAACTATAAGGGGGCCAATATGGTGTGTAAAGAGAAATCTATACACTTGAGACTATTAATTCCCAAAGTCATAAAAAAAAAAAAAGAAAGAAAGAAATTTAAGTGGTTTCCTTGTTTCACTATCTGGAGTTGTGTAAATTTGAGTTTATAATGCTAAAATTAATTAAATGGCTTGACTTATATGATTTATGTTATCTATGTTTTTTCTTGAGGAGTAGGATGATTTTTTTGTACTAAATATAAGCTTATTTAATTTAACTTTGATGGCCTTGAGATTGTTTAATTTAATACATAAGTTTGCAAATGTTTTGAAATGGTTAAATGAATGACGAATTTATGTTTAAGGTTGGAAGAAGGTTATGTCTTCAATATGGATGGATTTGCTAAGGATAAAATTTGCTAAATTATTTTTTTGTCTTGTTCTAAACGCTTAATGTTTTAAATCTTGTTTGCTTAAAGACAGGCAGAAGCTCAAGTGTGGGGGTATGTGATAAGAGCTAAAATCATCATTATTTTATTACTTATTTGAAGTTGTTTTGAGATACTTTTATTATAATAACTAGGCAGATTTCTTCCTATTTGACATTTTGATTGTAAAAAGTGTTTTTAATGAATTTGTGCAAATTTGAGTAGATTTCAAGCAAAAAGTGAACGATTCCAGATTGGACTTGTCACCAAGTCCAAATAATGCACTAGGCGCCAGGTCTGCTTTGGAAAAAAGGAAATTAAGTCCAAATACAAATTGGACCTGGCGCCAGGTCCACTCTGCTCAGAGGCGGTTGTGTGCAAATTTGGTATTTTTCAAAAAAAATTGGTATTTTCTAAATCCTACTAGGATTAGACTTCTCAAACAACGAATTTTGATATCAAGAACGCTTATAAATACAAGAAAAGCACAAGAGAAATGTGCGATTTAAAGTATCCAAGCTAGCTACTCAATCACCACTCAAATGAGCATTGTTCAAATGAGGTTTTCTAGAGAAGAAGAAGGGCTTGTCAATGAGTTTTATCTTTTATCCTTTGTTTACTTTTCTAAAACAATTATATGCTTAATTGTTTGATTGTAATTGGATATTACTTTGGAGATTATGATTTTGAGTTAATTGAAATTTTTTATCAATCTATTGTTATCTTTGATATTTGATTACTTGTTATCATTGATTATTGATGCGAGTTCTTCTAATTGACTTAGGACAACGATATTAGGAGTTTTATTGCATTGATTTCGTATTTGTCTAATCTTAATGGACTTGAACGAAGAAGTTAAGATTATAGGACTAATAATCAAAGATTAGTTGATTTCACCTCAAGCTAAAGGTTATTAGCTAATTTCATGCTTATAAGGAATTGAGCTTAATGCATGTTTTAATTATGTTAGCTTGATTGACAAATCTGTTAATATGAATCAAAATATAGTGATTCCATGGATTGACAAACGAAGTGAAATTTATCTAAGTAAATTCATGACTTGGGAAATAGTTGAATTTTACTTTATATTCTTTCATGATGCCAAGATGACAATTGATTGGGATGAATGGTAAGTGATTCAATATTATGTTTTCAAGATAATTGTTTAGTTACATGAAATTGCATCTTTGAGTTATATCTATTTTTATCTTTATTTATTTTCTTTTTTATTCTCTTCTTATTTTATTGGCTAAACAATAAAGATTTGGGTAAAGTAAAATAGGAACCTAAGTTCTCGTGGATTCGATACTTGCTATTCCCTATACTATACGATGGGTATACTTGCCCATACGTGTAGTTTTAGTGGTTAACATTTTAATTAAAGCTTGATTGATTGTGTAATTTGTTAATAATATTTTTTACACTAAAAAACATGCATCAAAGGGATAAATGTACCACTACTAACTCTTTTTCTATTGTTTAACCTAACGAATTAATGAAATAATACTAATTACAATGGGCGCAAATAAGGAGAATAAACACAACCCCCACAAGAATGGCCATAAGAAAATCAAAGATATGAAATGGAGGTAAAGACATGAACTTGTCAAGAATCTTCCTAAATTACCCAAGTATCAAATAAAACCCATGTTAGATAAATTCCCAACTCTAAAACCAATAGAGGTCACAAATGTAAAACCCACACTCTCTCGAGTAAATGGATTCTATATTCTTGAGCCAATTAAAGGGCATCTCCACCTCTCCAATTGAACCCAAGAAGCATTAAGCACAAACCCCTAATTATCTAGAAAAACCCAATACCCCTATCTCTAGGTGATATCAAATCCCTAGTGATTACCAAGTTCTAATTCTCCAACCTCTCTCTCGAGTTAATCGAAGGAAAACCCATTAATTGGAACTCAACTCCTAACCCTATCTCTCGAATTCATTAGGAGAAAGTAACCCAAAAAAACAAATCTAACATAATAAAATCAAGTAATTATTCTTTAGGAATTGGAAATCAACAAATCAAGAGTAGATTTAGTACAAAAGTAACTAGGGTTCAACCCTTCAAGAATAATTAAAGCAATAGATATAAATTGACAAAGAAAACTAAAGAAAGGACAAGAAATTTCTCATAGACAAGTTGATTTCTTCATCTTCAATCTTCACTTGGCAACCTCCAATCTTTTCTTTTTTCTTCTCTTCTTGAAGTGGGTGTTTTCCTTTACGGTTGGCCGCCCACAATAGTCTCATAAAGTTCTATTTAAAGCCCTATAAGTCACTTAAAATTTGATCTACATTTCTATTCTACGAACTTGCACGGCGCCGTCAGAGATGATTTGCACGGCATCGTTCATAATCGCACGGCGTCGTCTAACATTATCTGCATGGCACCGTGCACTCTCAGCATCTCTAAGTCTAACCAGTCAATACTTTCTTTTTGTTGTCTTCTTTTTCTCTATCATCTTTCTTAAATTTTCGTCCGTTTTCACTCTTTTCTTCATTCAACCGTCATTTATTTAATCCTACACAAAACAATATAAAATTATGAGAATGAATAATTATTTAGATATTATTTTACAATAAATGCAGTATAATTTAGATAGAAAATAAGTTCATAATGAGCACTTACCAAAGAGCTCGGCCTTCTCTTAAACAAAGCACACACACATAGAGCTCAAGGCCATTCGGCCTTCCCTAAGCAACAACACCGAAAAATATCTCACACCACTCTTCTTTCATTTCTTTGCCAACCAAAGCAATCTTGCACATAGCAAGACCTTTTCCTTCTTGTCTTGGTCATATTAGAAACTGAGAACCTTTCTCTTTCTCTTTTCAAATTTGGAAATCTTCTGCTTTCATTTTCTCCATCGCCATAACCGAACCAAACTACATTCTCCTCTTGAATCACCTCCCTTAATTTCTTCCATAAGTTAGGCACCTTCCTTCTTTCTTCCATCAATCACTTTTCCTTATTACACCATCAAAGGAACTAAAATCCTCACGTCCTAAGCTTTCCTAATCTCTCGGCCTCCCTTCTCACACCAGCTTTCTCTCCAACCAAAAAAAACACTCACATACACAAAGAAATCCCTTTCGACCTTCTCTCTCTTTTTACACTCAAAGAAACTATTCTTTCTTCTTCTTCTTACCACGACACCTATTTCTCTCTCTCTCTCTTCAACTATTCTCAAAAGAAGCACTCAATCCCCACTCTTCAACACCAAGGTTAGGTAAGTTCTTTCTCATTATTTTTTATTCACGAATCTCCCTCCTTTCTTCTTTACTTAAGCAAGTCAAGACCACCATTGTCATAGTTTTGTTAGAAATATGCCCTAAAAAAGCATAAAAATTCTGTAAAAATGTATGTCTTGAAATAATAAAAATATTTATTTTAATAATTTTTATATTCGCATTTCTTTTATTCAATAAGGTCTAAGTGTATTAATAAGTGATCTACATGTTGGGTGGTGTTTCATAGTAAGGTATAGATTATGGGTTACTAAAATACAAACAAAAACATTCTTGATCAATTGATGAAGTTGGGCACTTCATCAAGGTTTATATCATTATACTATGATTTCTAAGTGGGGTATGGTTTTCCTTTGACTACTGAGTAGTCCTCTCATACCAATAGTGTAAGAATGTTTTAAATGTGTAGAATTGGACCGTGCGATAGTAGTCTTTACAAAAGTCCTATGATAAATAAAGATTGAGCTATTACTGCTACTGCGTAGACGAATACTCTATAGTTTGAGTATGAGTTGGCGGTCTGGTGAAGTTAGACGTATATGACTTGATATACTATAAGTGAGATCTCCTCCATGAGATCAAGATCCTTGTATATTGGGTATATATCTTTAATTTGATCAAGACGAACTTGTATAATATAGCTTATTTATCTTTTTTTAAGAAAGGAGCGATCACCTCCTCGTGACGGTCTAAGATAATCTGTAAAATCTAAGGCTATGGGAAATGACTAAAAGTGTTGCTTTAAGGGTCGCTCCCTTTAAATAAGTGATTATACTCTTGGAGGTCATAGATTATTGATTAGAAGTTAAAAAATGGCAGATGTCATTGAGAGAACGTGATAGTACCAACTAATCCTATCTCAATGATGGGTATAATATAGAGAGGTATTTTTATCATTACACCTGTAGGCCAGAGATAACGCTTGTGCAATATTATCCTCGGAGTTAATATCTTCATGTAGTGATGGATGAAGATATTTAAAAAACAAAATGCTACTATTTATTAAGTATGGGCATTTTGGTCTTTTTAGAAATCAAGGATAATATGTCTTTTCGTCTTCAAGGTAATTCTAGAAACCAAAATGACTATTTTAGTCATTACACAAATTGTTTAGAATATTTGAGGCATGAGAAAATTTATTTTATTCTAGAAAGTCCATTTGGCTAGAATAATTAATTAAGTCCAAAAGTAATTCATGGGCTAGATTAATAATTAATTTTAGAAAGTCCAAGCGAATATATGAGCTTGAATAAAATAAATAAGGATTGTCCTAATAATTATTTTGGGTTATGTATTTATTATTTTGGGCTTTAGTTTAATAAAGACCCAAATAAAATAATAAATATAGTGAATTAAGTTTTTATTATTTTGGATTTTATAAAAAGAATGAAGACAAATAATAGAAAGTCCCAATTACTAGAATAGCCCTAGTCTATCTTGGATTAGGGCAGCTAACTTGAACTTATAAAATCGTTATAGAGGCTAACTAGGTTGAAAGGAATTAATCCCTAGCAAGCTAGCTACCAATTGTCTCCTTGCTCTCTTTCAGTTTTTCCTCAAAAAAATAATCCTGGACTTGGAAGGTCAAAAGCTCCAGCATTTGAAGCGTTTTATGCATAGGAGAAGGTGTTTGATAGGACTTCCAGTTAGCAATACACCAAAGGTTATAATTCAGACGAATTCTAGACAGCCGAACAGTTAGTAAATTCCAGTTATTACCACAGTTATTCTAATTCTAGGAGAAAAAGTAAGCATGCGATTCTAAACTGTGATTTATTTTTAAATTCTGCTACGCTTGTATAATTCTTGTTCCTACACGTTTCACCTTCACACTCTAACCCATATTACTTGATTCTTGTCAAGCCTAGTTGCAAAAGGCAACCATTTTGTGAAGCATGTCCACGGACTACTCAAGACCGGACAAAAACCACTCTTACTCAAGTAAATCTCAACTCATCTCTCTCACTAGTTATGGAATAGGAGTTGGAAAATCTTCTATGTTAGTCAAGATAATGGCATACTTTTCGTGGAAATGTTTGATGCTCACTTATGATCTTGCATAATTTACTTCTTTTGTAGTGATCAACATAGAGGTGTTAATTAAGGATGAGATTTATTATAGTGTATTCATGTACATAGAATTAGGATTTAATACAATTTGCATCTAACTATGTGTGATCTTTGGCTTGATATGATTATTATGCTACTTTTATATAGATATTATAAAGCTTATCTCTATTGGTAATTTATTCTATTCTGATTGCATATATTACTAAGGATGGATATGTGTTAATTTCATGCTAGAACCCTAATATAGTTGCATTGATAAGTCAACCTCACATTTGCTTCACCAGAATGTGATACTAGAGATATTATTGCACATCGAGGAGATGGTATTATATGCAATCTTGGTGAAAACTCTTGCAGTGATGTATGTTAGTATAGGATCCCTAGTATGAGGGTATATAGTATTATGCTAGAGGAATATTGCAAGATAAGGTCAAGACACTTATGTGATATGCTCAATCTTATGAGTAGTATAAATTGTTACTTAAGCCTTTAAATTTCTTGTTAGGTAATATTGCAACCCAAGGCTCTGTCAGTCAGTAATTCGTTCTGACAAAGGAATCTAGCAAATAAGTCCTTGCATAACCTCTTTTTATTAAGTGCTGCACAAACTTACAAGTTAATGTGCTTTTATGTACTTTTATCTCAGAATTGCAATTTTGATGAGCAAATATGGATAAACCACCTCTTTGTGAACTAAACATTATTTTGATCAAATAAATATTTCTAAAGACACAATATACTTTTAAAACCATCTTTGGAAAAAATTTATACATATCCATGTTTGAGCAATTTTGCAGTTCTGAATGTGTTATTTGAACATATCCTAAATTAGGTAAAAGATTTGTTAGGTACTCAATTAGGGTAGGCTTCTAGTACTCACTTCTAAGAGCTATGGCTAGTCTCATGGTAGGCAGCCACCTTCGAGAGATGAACTTTTTTAGGAAAAGGCACTAGTACTAGCAAGTCAGGCCAATCCACGCTAGCACCCAATCTTGGTGAGATTGATATCCGAAAATGGAAAACCAATAGGTTTGGGTAGGAGAGGGAAAAGAATCCTACCCAATTGGTCGATCATCTACTTCACTATGATGCAGGGTTTCACAGTGATTGGTCATGATGCAGAGTTTCATAACCTCTTTAGTTTATGATGAATGTGTTGTAATTACATCTTAAGTGGTTTTGGCTTTGAAGTTTTTTTAATTTTGAACTCCTAAAACTAAATGGACTGATTTGTGAAATAATATAAATAGAAACCACTCAATGTTTGTTCTCGGATTGATGACTTGCAAATATTTTCCTGCTAATGTCTTTGTAAAAATTGCATCATGAATTATTACAAGTTCATCATGAGCACACACAAGACTTACTAGGAAATTTTTCTCACATATTTTCTCTGTCATGTTTCAGAAAGTACTAGCCTCAGTAAGATGGGAAATTGTTAGAGATTAAGACTTTGGTTGAACTTTTATTTGTGATATTGCTTTAGGACTTATAATAGTTTAACTTTATTTTGAAGACTTCCATAATAATTTTACAGGGTTATATTTAAGTTCGAATTTCATTTTTATTTTCTACTCTTGCCTAATTATAAAGACTCCAAGTCCTAAGAATGGGCCTACATCCTTGACCCTTTTTAGGTCATAGTGGGGTGTTATATGTGATATCAGAGCTTAGGTTTAGGCTTTACTTTCTATCTTTGGGATTTATTACTTGAAGCATTTTGATTTGATACCGACCCAAGTGTGTCTTTTATGTTAAGGATAGTCAGAAGGTACGTACACGCAGTGAGATCACAACTCCCTATATGTGGTAACCCTCCTACACCACTGCCACCACCTGAGCAACCACCCTTATTTAACTCGGAGTCGGGGTCCAAGCGAGAGATGCCTAAGCAGAAGAGTAAGGATGAAAAAGTAGAGGTGGTAGAACTTATCCCAGTCCAACCCGTGCAGGAAGTAGATCTGATAGTAGGTAGCGAAGACCTAGGACAGTTAGACTTTAAGGCACCCAAGAATGACCTAGAGGAGTACATAGCTAGACAGCGTGAGTAGGCTAGAATAGCCAAGCTCAAAAGAAAGCATAAAGTGTGAAAGAGTTCTAGGGGACTAACGGGGTATAGGAAGAACCCTGGTGGGTCAGGGAGGGGTTTGAGACCCTAATGTTTGTAGATGATAAGGATATAGATTTCTCTAACAGCACTAGGCGTTGGTTGTATGAGCCCCGCTCTGAGGATTTGGATAATAATTAGACTATGAGGAACTATCCAGAGTGCTATAACCGTAAGGACCCTTAGTGATCTTCTCTTATTTATGTTTTCAATAAATCTAGCACTAAGACTATTGTGATTTATTTCAGTTATTTTTCCTAATATACTACTTTATGTAAATAAGGATGGCCTAGACGTCTGACTTTTCCTTGTAAAAGTATTTTCCTTGCGAATATATGTACGAATAAATTTCCTTGCTATATCGTCCTTACATGCACATTTTCTTTTACATACTACTTATGCTTTAACGCTAAAAACCTTGTTAATGCATTGCATGGGGCACAAACTTATCTGAGATGAATTAGAATATCTGTATATATTTTTGCTCTTACTCCATTTGATAAGTTCATTATGATGTGAAGATAGCACCAAGACGTGGAGTCATACCCGTGAAAAGGGGAGGCACGCAGCTATACCCTACACCACCTTCTATACCAGAAGAAGAAATGGTAGTCAATTAAGGGTAGGGATGGCAATGGGGGCGGGCCGGGTTGGGGACTAGTGATCCCGGCCTCGCCCCGCATACCCCCCATTTCCCCATCCCTGGCCCGTCCCCACCACGGGAAAAGGTGGGGATCCCCACCCTCGGCCTGTTGGGGACAAAATAATCCCCAATCCCAGCCCAGCAGGAAAACGGGGACCCCTTTAAGCCCGGAAATATTTATAAAAAATTTTTTAGAAATTTTTTTTGCCTCCGATATATTTTTATTCAAAACTTTTTAATCATTTTGAAAACTTTTGTGGTGTTTCCAACGGTTCATGTACTTATGATATCATAAAATTAGTAAGAGTAAAATTGATAATTTTTAATTTTTTCTTTTTTTTTATTTTTCCTCTTCTTTTCTATTTTATTTTACTTTATATACATATATAATCTAACTATAATTTATATATATATATATATATAATCTACTTATATATACATATAATACATAATATATATATAATATAAAAATATATGTAGCGGGCTGAGAGGGACAGGCTGGGGGCGGGGATCATGCAATCCCCATCCCCAGCCCGACCCCGCTTAAATCGTGGAATTCCCGACCCAATCAGGTGGGGTCAGGGTCGAGTTTTCGATTTAAATGAAAAAATTACCATCCCTAATCAAAGATAGGGAGTGGGACCGAAAGGACTGGAAGAAGTATCAATAAGGTAAACTTTCAGTAAAATGACAGAGTTGCTGCATATTTTGTCAGAAAAGAGGGCATCGTAAAAAGAAGATAAGGCGTTGGAACAGTTCCTAAAGTTCCAACTGCCCACATTCTTTGGAGAGGCAGAACAGGATTAGAAAGCTGAACAATGGACAGAATAGATAGAGGACTTCTTCTCCACCCTACAATACTCAGAGCAAAGGATGGTGAGGTTTGCGGCCTTCAGACTGAAAGGTCCCACACCTGATTGGTGGTAGCAGATTCAAAAAAATAGGAATGGGCAGGTCAGAAGTGGACTTGGAGAAGTTTCATTGAAGCATTCCGAGCAGAGTATGTCCCGCAATAGATTGTGAAGAAATGAGAAGATGAGTTCCAAAACCTAAAATAATGAGGAATGACAGTAGCTCAATATGCTACCCAATTCAACTAACTGTCGAAATATTGCAAGAGACTAGTGGATACTGAGCACAACCGGACTTGCCAATTTGTGAAAGGGCTCAGGCAAGAACTGCGGAGGGCTTAAGCACCCTTCCCACCTACAACATATGCTATTGCAGTAGATGTTACCACGAGAATGGAGAATGAGGACAAAAGTCGGGTGGTTCATAGACATCATTTTCTCCTACACAAAACACCAATAAATGACCCACGAATCCACAGTAGAACAATAGAGGGAAGCAAGCTCGACCTACTCCTTCAGACATCAAACCCCAACCTGCCTATATATCTTTTCTATGGCAAACGGGTCACAGGGAAAAAGACTACTAGTCCAAAAACCCATAAAGGAAGTGCTACAACTGCGAAGATCCCAACCATTTGAAGAATAACTGCCCTAAACCTTTGAGGATTGGATAGGGGAACTCTATTCAACCAATGGGCAACTACGGAAGTAATAGTAGCGTATCAGGGAGTAGGGGTCCAAAACTCTAAGTGAAGGCCAAAATCTTTACACTAAATCGAGAGGAGGATGGTACAGACACAGCTATGGTGGAAGGTACTCTCTCTGGTACACTCTCGATCTGAGGTTACCATATGAATATTTTGATAGACCTTAGTTCAAAACACTTATATATTAATGAAATCCGTACATCTCATATAAGTTAGGTTAGTACAGAGTTACCCTACATTTTATCGATAAGCACACCATTGGGGAAGTTGGTGGAAGCTGGTAAATATATTCCAGATTTGATATTCGGGTTGGGAGTGAGAACTTAAAAATCGATCTCATTATTATGGCTTTCGAAGATTATGGCCTAATTTTAGGAAATGCAATAGTTATCTAAGCATGGAGTTCGAGTAGACTGTAGGAGTAAAGTAGTTCAATTCATTTGACCGGGATGGGATATAGTGGAATTCAAGAAAAGCTGAGTTAAAGAGTTAAAATTTCTAATAGTAGGGACTAAGGCACGGAAACTATTAGGACAGGGATACCAAGGGTATTTGGCCTACCTCATAAACAAATCCAAGGATTAATACATCATAGAGAATACCACAATAGTAAAGGAGTTTCAGGATGTGTTCCCAACGAAACTAGACTCTTTACCTCCACATCGAGAAGTAGAGTTTACTATTGACCTCATACTCTGAGCCGAGCTAATATCAAGAACTCCTTATCGGATAGTCCTAGCAGAGTTGAATGAGTTAAAAGAGTAGTTGAAAGAGTTACTACAACAAGGGTATATCTGACCCGGTATATCATTATGGGGAGCCTCGGTACTATTCATGAAGAAGAGAAATATGACTCTAAGAATGTGTATGGACTATCGAGGACTAAATAACCTGACGGTAAAAAATAAATATCCCTTACCAATGATAGATGAATTATTTAACCAGCTGCAGGGATCTAGTCGCTATTCTAAGCTAGATCTCAGACAAGGATACTACCAAGTTCGGATCAAAGAAGAGGATATTCCCAAAATGGCCTTCAACACAAGATACGACCACTTCGAGTTTATGGTGATGCTTTTTGGAGTGACTAATGCACCGACCGTATTCATGGATCTGATATGTAGAATCTTCCAACCTTACTTATACAACTTTATAGTGGTATTCATCGACGACATCCAGATCTACTCCAAGAGTCCAGAAGAGCACACTAAGCACCTAAGGCTAGTATTGAAGAAATTGAGAGAGCACAAGTTACTTGTAAAATTCAGTATGTGTAAATTTTGGTTGAATATCATAGCTTTTCTTGAGCATGTGGTGACGAAATACTGCATTAAAGTGGAACCTACCAAAGTAAAAACTATCTCAAATTGGAAACAGTTAGAGAACATCATGGAGATCAGAAGCTTCCTTGGACTAGCAGGTTATTATAAAAGGTTTATCAAAGGATTCTCCATCCTAACCCCACCAATGACCCACTTATTAAGGAAAGATATCCTATTTGTATAGAATGAGAAGTGCGAGAAAAGCTTTCAGGAGCTTAAGAAGATATTAATGACCGCACCAGTGTTGAGCCTGTTAAGGGAGAGCAAACCATATGCTTTGAACATAGATGCTTCTAAAGAAGGGTTGGGAGCAGTTTTGATGCAAGATAATAAGATCATAGCTTATGCCTCTCGCAAGTTGAAACCCCATAAAGAGAACTACTCCACCCATGACTTAGAATTAGCAGCAATAGTGTTCTCACTAAAGAAATGACGTAATTATCTATATAGAGTGGAGTTTGAAATTTTCACGAATCATAAAAGCCTTAAGCATATCTTCACTCAAAATGACCTAAATATTATACAATGGAAGATAGATGGAGTTCCTGGAGGAATATCGATTCTCGATAAACTATCACCTTGGGAAAGCTCAGTGGTAACGGACGCTCTAAGCAAGAAAGCAAAACTTACTAGGATAAGAGTACAGGAAGTGGAAAGTATGCTAGAAGTAGTACCGTTGGAAGCAAAAGTCTAAGAAGGGAAGATCTACATAAGTAACTTGAGAATCAAGCCTAATCTGTGGCAAGAGATCATTGGAAAACAATAGAGTGGTGCAAAATTTTAGTCCTTCAAGACTAAATAAATTACTAGAGGAAAAGGAGATTTCTACGAGGACGAGTCAGGTGTACTGTATTTCTGAGAATGGTTCTGTGTACAAGATGACAAAGGATTGAAAAAGAAGATTTTGGAGGATGCTCATAAAAGCAAATACGTCATTCACCTAGATGAGGTGAAGATGAACTAGGATTTGAAGAGAGCGTACTAGTGGCCCAATATGAAAAAAGATGTTGTTGTGTCTACATGTCTAACCTATCAGAAGATTAAAGCAGAATATAAGAAGTCGGCTAGAATACTACAATCGCTACCAATCCTTGAATGGAAGTAGTAGGAGGTAACTATGGATTTTGTTATCGAACTTCCTATATCAAAAACACAACGAGATGTTGTTTAGGTAATTGTTGATAGACTAACAAAGTCAGCAAACTTTATCCCGGTAAATGTAAGGTATTCAATGGAGATGTTGACTCAGATTTATTTTTAGGAGATAGTGTGCTTATATGGGGTACCAACTAGTACAATGTCCGATAAAGATCCGAGGTTCAGCTCCACTTATGGGCCATCTTCCAAGAATTAATGGGTATGACATTGAAATTTAGCACAATAGTATACTCGCAGATGGACGGGCAATCAGAAAGAGTCATCCAAATTTTGGAAGACATATTAAGGGCATGTGTTTTAGACTTTGGAGATGCTTGGATTAAATGTGTGTCGTATGTTGAGTTAGCGTATAGCAATAGCTATCAATCGTTGATCAAGATGGCACCCTATGAGGCTCTGTATGGACAGAAGTGTCAAGTGCCACTATATTAGAGTTGGTCAAGGGATGAACGGGTTAATGAAACTGGAGAAGTTTGTATTCAAGAAATGACAGATAAAGTAAAACTGATCAAGGAAAAACTGAAAGTGGCACAGAGCAGACAAAAGAGTTATGCGGACAACCAGAGGAGAGATCTCAAATTTCAAATGGGGGATCACACATTCTTGAAGTTGACTCCAAGCTGTGGAATAATAAAATACCCAAAAAGGGGAAAAGTTGAGCTCGAGGTATTTGGGACCTTTTTAGGGGATCGAGAGGATTGGACCGGTAGCTTACAAGTTGGACTTTTCGGAAAGCCTGACTGGGATACATAATGTATTCCATGATTCTCAACTCAAGAAATACATGTTAGATTGAAGCATATACTCAATGATAAGGCACTTCAACTATATCAGGATCTAAATTATGTGGAAAAGCCAATTAAAATTATGGACCGAAGCGTCAGAGAACTTAGAAATAAATGAATACCGATTGTGAAGGAAATCATGGGATGCGGGATGCAACTTGGGAAACTAAGAGTGGGTGAAGAAGAAGTATCCTAAGCTATTTTAGAGGTAATACTTGTGAATTTCGAGGCGAAATTCCTTTAAGGAGGGGAGGATATATAAGACCCCACCCTATATACCCTGGATAATGTGAGGGCATGCATTGCATCATTTACATAGAAATATGATTATACTTGGTTTTATAATTTTATGTGTCTTATGTGTAAATTGATTGAATAGCTATTGTTTGAAGTTGCCTTATTTAGCTTGCATGTCTAATTGAGCTAATTTGAGTTATCTTATTTAGTTGAATTATCGTGAGGAGAGTATGAGTTCAAGTTATGGTTCCTAAGGGTTTTAGTGTGTTTATAAGACACACGTGTATTGTAGTCTAATGGTAAGAGTATTGGGATTTTAGTTGATCAATTGTGGTTTAAATGATACCTCTTGCTTGGAAATTCTTTTATTTCCCTTTTCTTCTTTCTTGGGAATTTCCCTTTTCTTCCTTCTTGGACAGTACTTGCACCTATTCCAGCCACCATTTCCACGGAAATCTAATCCCATGTTTTTGGGGCAATTTTATCCAAGAGGTTAGTTTCCAAATTTATCACACCTACTAAATAATCCTATTTCCTGATTTATTCAGCTCCTATATTTTTACCAGTGTTATTTTAGCAATTAGGTCATATTTATTTCCTTTTTTATAAAGAATAATATTCTTAAAATTGTTTGAAGACTCATATCCATTAATGTTGCCTGCTAGCCGTCACTTTTCTTAGGAGAGAAGAATATACCATCAAATATATCATAATGTCAATTTCCTTTGTCTTTAAGATTTAGATATCGTTCCTTAAATTTTTCATGTTTAATCCTTCCTTTTATGTAGTGACCGGCCCTAGTATTGTTACAATCTCTCTTGATTAACTTATTTAGGGAAGAAAGCCATGAGAATAATTTTGTTAGCCCTAATTAGTTAAATTTTCCTCCCCTCTTTAAGGTTTGAAATTTGAAACCCTAAATCAACTCTTCTTCAAATATTACCTTCCCTTTTCCTTTCAACTTACCTAATCCTCCATTGTTTACAATACGGTAGCCAGCTTCTCTTTCCTATAAAATCCCATACTTGAGCTCTACTATGGCAACTAGAATAAGTAAAGATTATTCTCTTGCCATAGTTGAGCTATTCTTCCCTTAAACCATACTTATTTGAATTTTAAACCCCAAAAAAATTACTCTTTATGTTTGTCGCTCAAATTAGTCCATTATAGGAGTTGCTTAGCTCTTGATTTCGGCCAATAATCCTACAAGAGAAGCTCTCATTTCCTTATCTTAGGCAAACCAAAAAATAGGAAGCAAAGCTAAGGGGGGAAAATTCCTATAGTTAAGCAAAACGAATAATTCTCCTTCTTTCTTCAAATAGGAAAAACTACCACACATTTTCCCCCTCGAAAATTCCAGCAAGCCCTATCGTTTTTTTTTTCTCTACCTCTCTTGCTCGAAACACCTTTTTTCAGCCAAAAGAATTTAGCTACTTATTCTCTAACAGAGAAAAGCAAAAGGTAGCAAGAGCTTGGCATTCTTGATGGTGGATAGCGGCCATAAAAGCAAATGGAAGCAATAAGAAATAGTGGCAAAAACAACAATGGAAGCTTTTTGTTGAAAACATACCTCTGCTATTTCCTTTGTTCGGTTGTTTAGGCTAAACTAACGTTGGTTGAAACACCACTGGTTCACTCGTGGAAGCACTAGGAGATAAGCTCGCTAGTTTTTTCCTTTTCCTCTTTTGCATGAACGCTAAAGCTCTCCAACTCACGGAATGTTCGTCAGCCTAAATACTGCTGATAAAAGCTATTAAGGTGACGATATGGGCTCGTGCTCTTGACTCACTGCTATTAAGATTAGTAGTATTAAGACGTGGACTCACTCTATTCTTATTTTTTGGTAAAATAGTGATAGGGGCTAAATTAGTCATATTTTTTCTAGTTATTTGAGGTTCTTTTTGCAATACATTTTTTTCAATAACTAGTCATATTCCTTCATATTTGATATTTTACCCTTGGAAAGGTACTTTATTCTTTATTTCAGATTTTTAGGGTAAAACGAAGCAAAAATGTCGCAAAATAGAGGAGAGGCGGTGCCGGCTATGGCTCTAGAACCGGCGCTGGTCATGCATTGTTGAAACGAACTTTGAAGTGATAGAAAAATTAGTGAAACAGAGTAGAACAGAACCAAGGTGGCACTGGCTGTGAAGCTGGAACCAGCGCCGATTGCATTCTGGAACACATTGTGCAAAATTCAAAGAAAAATCGGTGAACGAGTAGAGAAGCAGAACACAACCGGCGCCGGCTGTGCCCTGAAGCTAATGTGGTGCTTGATTTTTTCTACGCGGTTTTTGGTCATCTGAGGAATTTTAGTATCTTTCAACTTCTACTTGACCAAGAACATTGTACCTACAAGTTTAGGCACTTCCTAAGCCTATAAATAGATAAAAAACACAAGGGAAAAGGAGAAAATTCATTGATCATCATAGAAAATCACTCAATCAAATGAGGAATTCTTCAATTCAATGAAGGTTGTACATGAAGGTCTTCAAAAAAAGAAGAAGGAGGCTTGTCTATAAGTGCTTTTTTTTACTTTGTTTTCTTTTTCTTGATAATGATGTATTAATTATTTTATTTTAATTTAACATTATTTTAGATATCCATGATTTCTAGAGTTGTTTGATCTTTTGATTAATTGATTGTTATTCTTGGTATTGATTACTTGTGCTTATTACGAGATTGATTGGTTGGGTCTTTCCATTAACTTGCTTGGACAAAGGGGTTGATAGTGGTTTCAATTCATTAGTTTCATATTTATTAGCTTTTAACTTGCTTGGACAAAGGGGCTAAGAGTAGGGACAAAGTAAATTAAGGTTAATTGATGTCTGCCAGGATATGGATTCATTAGTTAATTTCATGCATAATTTACCAGGAATGGGAATTAAATCAAGGACTATAGTTAATGCATCTTTTGGGTAAGACTGGTTGAGACAGGATATGTAATACTAAGTTACCTAAAAGATAGGGATTCAATGATTGGACAAAGAAGTGAATCTGTATTATCCTTCATGATGCCGAGAGAATAATTAGTCATGATAAATATTGGGTACTTTAAGATCATGTTTGTCTAAACAATGGTTTAAGTTACATAATTCTTCATCCTTGACATGTATATATTTTTATTTTATTTTATTTTTCTTTTTATTTATTTTTTCACTTTGTTGAGTCGGTTAAATAATGAAAGAAATGTGATTAATGTCTACTTGTTCCGTGAGAATCGACACTCATTTGAACCCTATACTCGGTTAATGATGAGTACGCTTGCTCATATGTGTGATTTGGGTTGAACGTTTTAATTTAAACTTGATTGGGAATGCATTTAGTTTTTGTATGATTTTTATATCCAAGTCCGGATACATCAAGTTTTTAGCGCCGTTGTTGGGGAACAATAGCATGAAAGTTTGGATTTTGTTGATTTAACCACGTAAATATGTAAATATGTAAATTATGTATGATTGTTCTTTCCACAAAAAGGTGCTAGGTTTTATATTTCTTGTGTATCTTGTATACCCTTGTAACCTAACTTACTACCTTTGACTAAATTTGTAACCTTGTAATTTTGTTTTTATCAGTAATTCCGTATCTAATTGACTTCTATGTGTAGGAGAAATGGTGAATTGGAATCCGAGGAAGTCGAATGAGGGGCAGTACCTTCATTGCACTCCTAAGATGACACTCACAACACCAGAATCAGCAAAGCTTGAAACCTTAATTGGAAAATTTGCTGTTCATATCATAAGGCGTTTCCAAGAAATCAATTTCACATTTGAGAAATTCGAAGCAATGATCCGCAACATGGAACGACAAATATGGTTCTTGACGGACATGGTGATAAAATCCCATGACCTAACCCTAATTGCCAGTGAGGAAACAGCTACTGTCACATTGCGCAGTGGAAAAGAATTACCAGACAGTCCAGATGACAACTGGCGCCAGCTGGAAGAAGAGAACCAGCGCCGGCTATCCGGAAAACCCGAAACCACACAACACAGAACTGAACCAGCGCCAGTTAAGATTCCAGAACCAGCCGGCTACTCCGAAAAACTTACTTTCCAGCCTAACATACCATAAGGCCCAAAAAGATGCTCAATTCGACAAATTCCTTGAGGTGTTCAAACAACTGCACATAAACATTCCCCTCAGTGAAGCTTTAATTCACATGCCCAAATATGCCAAATTCCTCAAAAGCATGCTCGTCAACAAAAAGTGATTAGAAGAGTTGTCTACAGTAGTTCTCAACGAAGAATGCTCAGTTGTCCTGCAAGATAACTCAAATTTACCACATAAAGCAAAAGATCCAAGGAGTTTCTCTATCCAATGTTTAATTGGTACTCTTCATGTCTGTAATGCATTAGCTAACCTAGGTGCAAGTATTAATTTATTGCCATATAAAACATTCAAAAGGCTAGGTCTAGGAGAACCACAGCCTACTAGGATGAGTATTCAACTCACGGATAGATCTATCAAATATCCTAGGGGCAAAATAGAAGACATGTTGGTAAAAGTTGATAAATTCATATTTCTCGTGGATTTTGTTATTCTTGACATGGATGAAAATTCCAAAGTTCCTTTAATCTTAGGTAGACCCTTCCTAGCTACAGCAAAAGCATTAATTGACGTCCATGGGGAAAGGTTGACATTTAGGGTTGGGGATGAGGAAGTAGTCATTCAAATCCATAAGAGTATGCAACACCTTGTGTCTTCTGATGATTCTTGTCTAAGAATTGATATGCTTAATGAACCAATTTTTGAGTTGATGCAGGAATCCATTGAGGAGGAATTGATCGAACCATCAAAGGCATATTTGGAGGAATTTCACAATGAGGATGTGATGCAGAATTTGGAAATAGAGAAAAGCAGTCTAGGGAGAATGAAATCATCTATAGAAGATCCTCCCGAATTGGACTTAAAAGACCTACCCGAGCATTTGGAATATGTGTTCTTGGCTAAAGAATGTAAGTTGCCTGTCATCATTGCCAAAGATCTCGAGCCAGAACAAAAGACTAAGCTGGTAAGTATGTTGGGAAAATATAGAGGAGTGATAGCTTGGAAGATTACTGATATTAAAGGCATTAGTCCATCCTTTTGCACGCATAAGATCTTGCTGGAAGAAGGTGCAAAAGCCATAGTGCAACCCCAACGTAGGTTGAACCCACATTTGAGTGAAGTGGTAAAAGGTAAAGTGGTTAAGCTCTTAGATTCAGGCATCATTTACCCTACTTCTAATAGTGTTTGGGCGAGTCCTACTCAAGTGGTATCGAAGAAGGGAGGAATGACGGTGAGCCCTAATGATAAAAATGAGTTAGTCCCTATGAAATTGGTCACGGGTTGGTGGTTTTGCATAGATTATAGGATGCTTAACAAAGCCACTAGAACAGATCACTTCCCTCTCCCTTTTATTGACCAAATGTTGGAAAGGTTAGCCAGACATGAGTATTATTGTTTCTTAGATGGATTCTCTGGCTACCTGCAAATTCCTATAGCACTGGAGGACCAATAAAAAACCATTTTCACGTATCCATATGGTACTTTTGCATATCGTCGGATACCGTTTAGTCTTTGTAATGGTCCCGGAGCATTTCAAAGGTGCATGATAGCCATATTTGAAGGACTCATGAGAGACATCATTGAGGTATTTATGGATGATTTTTCAGTTTTTGGTGATTCGTTCGATTTGTGTTTATCTAATCCTGAAAAGGTGCTAGCAAGATGTGAAGAGACTAACCTCATGCTTAATTGAAAAAAATGCCACTTCATAGTGCAAGAAGGTATTGTGTTGGGGTATAAAATTTCAAAGAAGGGTATAGAGGTCGATAGGGCCAAAATTGAAGCCATTGAGAAGTTACCTCCTCCTACTTCGGTAAAAGCTATAAGGAGCTTTCTTGGTCATGCAGATTTCTACAAAAAGTTTATCTTAGACTTCTCAAAAATTTCAAAACATTTTACCTTTTTACTTGAAAAAGATGTTGTGTTCAATTTTGACAAAAAATGTCTCAACGCTTTTACCATACTCAAAGAGAAGTTGATTAATTCACCCATTCTAATCGCACCTGATTGGTCTCTTCCCTTTGAACTAGTGTGTTATGCAGGTGATTTTACAGTTGGTGTAGTATTGGGACAAAGGTGGAATAAGCACTTCTAACTTATATACTATGCGAGCAAGACTTTAACAGATGTACAGGAAAATTACACCACAACGGAGAAAGAATTACTTGCCATAGCGTTTGCCTTTGATAAATTCCGTTCTTATCTTATTTTATCCAAAGTCATTGTGTATACGGACCATTCAGCCCTGAAATACCTATTAACCAAACATGATTCCAAACCAAGATTGATAAGATGGGTTCTATTATTGTAGGAATTTAATTTGGAGATTAGGGACAAAAAGGGTGCAAAAAACTTTGCTGCGGATCACTTGTCAAGATTAGATAATCCAAATTTAGAATCCTTGATAGAAGAGGACATTGATGATGCTTTTCCGGATGAGTAACTCTTGCTCATAGAAGGTGATATGCAAACCACTTATTGGTTCGCCAATTTTGCTAATTACTTGGTTGTAGGAATTGTTCCAAAAACTCTTACAATGCAACATAAGAAGAAATTCCTCTCTGAAGTAAGGCATTACTTTTGGGAAGACCCATATTTGTTAAGTGTTGTGCGGACCAAATCATCCAGAGATGCGTAGATTCTAGGGAAGGGGAAGATATTCTTAGACATTGTTATGAAGGACTTACTAGAGGCCATTACCAAGCTAACAACACTGCACAAAATGTGTTAGAGTTCGAATTCTATTGGCCCACATTGTTCAAGGATGCCCACAGGTTTGTTCAAAGTTGTGATAGGTGCCAACGTACAGGTAACATTTCTAAGTCTAGCGAGATGCCGTTACAAATTTTTCAACCTTGCGAAGTATTTGATTGTTGGACAATTGACTTTATGGGGCTGTTTTCTAGTTCTATGGGAAACAAATATATCTTGGTAGCAGTAGACTACGTCTCTAAGTGGGTGGAAGCCCAAACTTTACCGACTAATGATGCAAAGGTGGTGATCAAATTTCTAAAAAAACTTTTCACCCGTTTTGGTGTCCCGAAGGTGCTCATTAGTGATTGGGGGACTTATTTTTGTAATGCACAAATGGGGAAGGTGCTAAAACATTTAGGTATGAATCATAGACTTACTACCCTATATCACCCTCAAACAAATAGACAAGTTGAAGTGGTCAATCGTGAAATTAAAAGAATCTTAGAAAAAAATATTAATTATACTAGGAAGGATTGGAGTATAAAATTGGATGACACACTTTGGGCATATTAGACAGCTTTTAAGACTCCAATCGACATGACTCCCTTCCGGTTAGTTTATGGAAAATCATGTTATCTACCTGTTGAGATTGAACATAAGGCTTATTGGGCGATAAAGCTTGTTAATCTTGATCTTGAGACAGCAGGGAGGTCCAGGTTACTCCAACTAACAGCCTTGGAAGAGTAACGCAAAGATGCATATGATACTTCAATACAGTATAAGGAAAAGGTCAAACAATGGCACAGCAAGCATATTGCTCGACAGCATGAATTTGAGAAATGGGATCAAGTGTTATTATTCAATTCTCGATTACGCCTCTTTTCTGATAAGTTGAAATCACGATGGTCCGGCCCGTACATGGTGAGTCAAATACTTCCCTTTGGAACGCTCGAAATCACTCACCTCACGGGGCAAATCAATGGCAATCAAGTGAAACGCTATGTCGGTGATGTGCCCCGCCAAACGGATCCCGTGGAAATGCTATTGGACACTGCAATATAAGATTTATGGGGTCTTTTACTTATTTTTTTTCCTTCCTTTGTTTGTACTATTTTCTTTCTTTTTGTTTTTGATTTATTTTCCTTTTCTAGTTTTTATGCTTTAGTGTGTTTTCCTTTGTCTTTTTCTTTTTAGGTACTTTGCAATACATCATTCTTCAAGCATTCCATTCTTGTACGACACATTGCCAAATGAATGGAAGTTTGTTTCTCTTATCTCTTCTCCTTTATATTTTTGGTCCCATAGTATTGTTTGTTCTTGTTATATTTATTTGGCCGTTGAGGACAATGTCCAGTTTAACTGTGGGGAAATGCTTTGATTGACAAGTTTTCTATACATATTCTTTTGCCTTCTTGGGAACAAATTTTGAGCAAAATTTTCAAAAATTTTTCTGTTTTTCTAGAGATTTCAAGCTATATTTTTAATTCATGTCTTTATGATGGATTATAGAGCATATGTTCTAGATCATTTATGACTTATGCATGACTTTTTACACTTGGATAAAGTAGTTCTTGATTAAATGCTTTGCATTATTCTTAAACCTATTTTTTCTCTAAAATTCATGGAGCATTCTAGAATTTACTTGAATACCTCTCGAGGTAAAATAAGAAAGACAATCATGATTTAACTTAGGGATGACGGTAATAGGCCTTCTTTGGATAGTTTGAGCTTTTCAAGCCTACCTATTGTTATATTATCCTTAGTGCCTATTTTGAGCCTAAATGGTTGGTTTCTTTCATTAAAACCCGTCACAATATTTTCTCCATTGCTTGTGCTAAGAGTTTGAATAATTTTCCAAATCTTTATACTCTTGGTGGATGAAAGTGTATGTAAGAAATGTTGAGGAAGAATGTTGGGGAAAAATATCATGACTTATTACTTTCAGTCATGGATCAATGACGAGTTGAGCTAAAAAGAAAAAGAAAGGGAAGAGAAAACTTTTTGAAAGAAGAAGAAAGAAAAGATCACAAAAGGAATTGTGATTAAGCTGTAAAAGTTCAGTTAATATAAAGTAATTGACACCATTGTTGGAAATTTGAGTAATCTTGTGAAAAAAAGAGTTGATGAGAAAAAAAATGCAGGATTTGCTTGAGTGGAGTTGTAATTGCTATATGAGGTTATGGTTTGTTAGATTTTTGGAATAGGAGAGCAAGAAGAGTTGAAAATTATTGATTCATTTGTTTATCCTTTTCTTGCTAACTCTCAATTTTTCTTTGACTTTTGATTCTCCTATATCCTTCGTTTGATAAGCTACATTACAAGCCTTTAGCCTTACATTACAAGCTTACTTGATCTAAGTAGAATCATGATATATCTCAGATTAGTGAAGAGAGTATATGAAAAATAAGCATATGGAATGCATATTCTTTTTTAACTAAATTCGTTCCAATGGTTTGAGAATATTGTAAAGTATTGTGATGGTTCTACTGAGTTATTTATCACTAACAGAAGTCTTGCATTTGTTGTGAAAGATGTAGTAACATGTGTTTTATATTCTTGAATGAAGAAAGCATTGAAGATATGGTTTAGAAATTGATTGAGTGATTGATTTAACCTTGTGTTTGCCTACTTGTTCTTGATACTTTGCTTAAGGACAAGCAAAGAGTTAAGTGTGGGGAAATATGATAGGGGCTAAATTAGTCATATTTTTTCTAGTTATTTGAGGTTCTTTTGCAATACATTTTGTTCAATAACTAGTCATATTCCTTTATATTTGAGATTTTATCCTTGAAAATGTATTTTATTCTTTATTTCAGATTTTTAGGGTAAAACGAAGCAAAAACGTCGCAAAACAGAGGAGAGGCGGTGCCGGCTATGGCTCTAGAACCGGCGCCGACCATGCACTGTTGAAACGAACTTCGAAATGACAAAAAAATTGGTGAAATAGAGTAGAACATAACCAAGGCAGCGCCGGCTGTGAAGCTGGAACTGGCGCTAGTTGCATTCTGGAACACATTGTGTAAAATTCGAAGAAAAATCAGCGAATGAGTAGAGAAGAGAAGCAGAACACAACCGGCGCTGGCTCGGAGAGTCAAGGCGGTGCCAGCTATGCCCTAAAGCTAAGGTGGTGCTTGATTTTTTCTACACGATTTTTGGTAATCTGAGGAGTTTTAGTATCTTCCAACTTCTACTCGACCAAGAACATTGTACCTACAAGTTTAGGCACTTTCTAAGCCTATAAATAAATGAAAAACACAAGGGAAAATAAGAGAATTCATTGATTATCATAAAAAATCACTCAATCAAAGGAGGAATTCTTCAATTCAAGGAGGGTTGTACAAGAAAGTCTTCAAAGGAAGAAGAAGGAGGCTTGTCTATGAGTGCTTTCTTTTACTTTATTTTCTTTTTCTTGACAATGATGTATTAATTGTTTTATTGTAATTTGACATTGTTTTAGATATCCATGATTTCTAGAGTTGTTTGATCTTTTGATTAATTGATTGTTATTCTTGGTATTAATTACTTGTGCTTATTACGAGATTGATTGGTTGGGTCTTTCCATTAACTTGCTTGGACAAAGGGGTTAATGGTGGTTTCAATTCATTAGTTTCATAATTGTTAGCTTTTTAACTTGCTTAGACAAAGGGGTTAATAGTAGGGACAAAGTAACTCAAGGTTAATTGATGTTTGCCAGGATATGGATTCATTAGTTAATTTCATGCATAATTTACCAGGAATGGGAATTAAATCAAGGACTATGGTTACTGCATCTTTTGGGTAAGATTGGTTGAGACAGGATATATGATACTAAGTTACCTAGAAAATAGGGATTCATGGATTGGACAAAGAAGTGAATCTATATTATCCTTCATGATGCCGAGAGAATAATTAGTTATGATAAAGATTGGGTACTTTAAGATCATGTTTATCTAAACAATGGTTTAAGTTACATAATTCTACATCCTTGACATGTATATATTTTTATTTTATTTTATTTTTTTTGTTTTTCACTTTATCGAGTCGGTTAAACAATGAAAGAAAGGTGATTAATGTTTACTTGTTCCTTGAGGATTGACACTCGTTTGAACCCTATGCTCGGTTAATGATGAGTACGCTTGCTCATATGTGTGATTTGGGTTGAACATTTTAATTTTAACTTGATTGAGAATGTGTTTATTTTTTGTATGATTTTTATACCCAAGTCCAGACACATTAAATAGAGAGATACACATAGAGACGAACGAAAAAGTAGAGAGAGAAAAAAAAACATTTGGCTATTTTCTTTTCACTGAAAGACTTATCAATAATAACAAACTACCGGGGATTACTCTCTTTTCAAAACCCGAATGTTATCAAGATTATCTTATCACAAAAGACGTCTAGCTAGGGTTAAAAAATTAAAACCCTTCTGTTCCACGAAAAGAAGCTTGGTCTAAGCTATTGGGCCAGACATTATTATTTATTCTTGGACTCGATAAGCCCATAAACAATAAACCTCAATTATTTATTTCTCAGGCTTGGAAAAATAGCCCAATAAATAATCAATGAACCCAAATAAATCAAGATAATTATTCAAGCATTTTACCTAGTTTAGGCCCATGTTAATTTTTCTAATTATTCAATTTGGGCTCTGACCTTGAATAATTAATTAACCAATTAAGCTAAATAATTAATTTTATCTCTCTAGACCTTTTATTTTAAATTAAACTTCTAAATAAAATAAATTTCTCTTTAATCGATACCATTTTCTCAATTTGTTGTCTTTTCTTAACCGTTATTCTTGTAGAAAATGCAATCAGTGCTAATTTAAAGTGCATTTCTATACACATTTACAGACACCATAAAAATTTATGCAATACAAAATACACTTTAGCATTCAAGAAAATTAAATTCCTCATCTAGTACTTATTTAGAATGACATTACTCACTTATTTGAGCTACCAGCCCCCCACACTCCTGATCTTAACAACTTGAAGTGCAGAAAGAATTAGATTTTAACAATACAAAGTTAAAAAGCTTCTAACAACCTTAAGCTACGCGTAAAGCTTCAAGACCCATACAGAACTATTACATACTCGTTACTGAACATGTCTAAAGAACTTGAAATCATAAATCTTTGCATTATTTCTTGCCTGCATCCTAATATTTATATCAATGGTAAGCTAAAAAGTTTTAAATTATATGCAGTGATGGTTAATACAAAATTGCAAAAAATGAAAAGTACAAAAACATCATAGGATATTATGAGAAAAAAAAAACCAAAGTATCTAAATATGAGATTGTATAAAGTACAAGAAGGAACTAACTTGTAAAACTGAAACTAAAGAGATTGTAGAAGGGGGTTTAACAACTTGGACGAGGGATTAGCAGAATATGCTGTGGAAGATCAAATACCAATAGAAGAGGAAGCTAGAGAGACAAAGGGATAGGGAGTTCAAAAACCTTGGAAGAGGAAGCGTGAGAAACACAGGGATGGCGGGGGGATCTGGGTTGAAATTTTTCACTAAGTCAAATCGGAGCCACACAAACTAAATCTAAAAATATCTAAACCATCTAAATGCAAACCAAGAGGAAGAAAAAAATAAAAATATTATTAAAATGACTAAACTAACTATGATGACCAAATGAATCTCAACCATACAAAGAATAATATAATGTTCTTGACAAAATCTTGTCCATTCAATACAAAGTTCTAAAATATAAACCATTAGATTTTAAATAAAAGATTTAAAGGAAAAAGAAATTAAAAATTATTGAAACAATATTTTATGACATTTCTATCCCCTCTTCGTAATAGTATATACATTTAGATAAGCCGCAACGGAAGTCTTGAGGGTTTTGAATTCAATGCTTACTACCATATTTAATACACACACACACACACACACACATACATACATACATACATACATACATACATACATACATACATACATTTATTTTAATACCTATATATATGTATGTAATAGCGGAAGCCTTTTGCTGCGACAAGTGGTATCATTTTTACATGACATGTGGCCCAATATTGAACTCAAATACAGATTTTTTTGAGGAATCAAGGTGGCATGGTCTGAAACTAAAAGGAAAATGTGATTTTTAATAATAAAGGCCTTGAATTCAATTCTTACTACCATATTCAACGCTTCAATACTCCAAATTCAATCACATTGAATTCATTGTCTTTTCAATGCTTCTCGAATTACTCCTTTATTTCAAAATAGATATTCATAAAACTTTTTATTTTATTTCGAAATAGTTATTCATATACATATATCTAGAACTAATGATTGGTTTCTTACCATTTTATCCTTTTTTTTCTAAGTCAACTACACAATTTCTCAAAACTCTTTTTTCTTCTTACTTCTTAAATATTTTTACCAACCAATAATTATCATATATTTAATAGGGATAGAATAAGAACTTTATTTCAATTGTAGTATTATTTCCAATGCCCTTAAATCTATGTGTAAAGGGCTTTATGAATATATATTTTGAGATGAAGGAAGAAATATTTTTCGTTATAAAGGTTTGTCATGGTCTTTATACAATGCTTTGGTTTGTCATGATTTCAATTTTTTTTTTCTAATAGTATTTTTTTTCTGTATTGAATTCAGATGATTTTTTCAAAGGAAATGTGAAAGATTATCCAAGTTTATTAAATTCAGATGAATTCAGGTTAAATGTGGCAACATTGAATTTAGATGAAAGTTATTCTTTTTTATTAAGGAAATGTGAAGGTTATCTGAATTCATTGCATGTTATTTAAATTTATTAAAGGACAAACTATTCTAGTGACTTTCCAACTATTACTTCATCCAACTTTTGCCTTGTAATTAAAAAAACATAAAATTATTTCTCAAATTCTCTAATTATCCACATCTTACGTTTCCTTCAATTGACTAACGGTCAACTGATATTTTCATTAAATTTTAATGACATTTTGGTAATTTCACATTTTAAATTAATATATATAATTATCTTGTTTTTTAAATTCATTTTAAAAGAATTTTTATTTTTTTTTATTTTCTTTCTCTCTTTCCGCGCTGCAACTTCAAAGTTCAAACCCATGAAACAAATCTAGAATATTTGAAAATCCAAGAAAAGGACTTGCAATGGTTCATTGAAGGGCCTAAATAAAATAGATTTAAGTAAGAGATTCATTTAAGGAAAGGCAAAATTCGATTGAAGGAGACGAGATGTTAGTATTAGTGGGATTAAATGAAATAGGTTCAGAAGGAAGCTCAAATTCTTCAGCAGCTTCACCTACTGGGAAATGGAGTAGAGATCCCGAAGAAGAGGTTTACGTTGATAATCTCCATTCTCACAAGCGTTATCTGGGCGAGATTTCTCTACCTTCCTACATTATTGTGCCTTTTCTTACGTTAATCTTTCTTTCTGGGATTTGTTTGTTTTGGTTGGGACTTTGGGATTGAAAGAAGAGAAAAGTAGGGTGGCAGACTTATATTTGATCAATTCTTGAAATGTTATAGAAAGATTTCAAATTTCTGTCGTCCTTTGATAATGGTTCTCTCTTTGAGTCTTGAGTTAGCAAAATGCTTCTTGAGGTTTTGATTCGCGAATGGATCTTAGTTAAGTTGCTGGATAAGGTTTAGCTTTCTTGTACATTTGTGGCTATGTATTTGGAATATGTTGTGGGCATTTGCCACATTGCTTTCCTAAAATATAATTTGGTAGTTTTGTAGATAACAACTTCAAATTTTTTGGAATATGTTATGGGCATTTGTCTCGTTGCTTTCTTGAAATATAATTTGGTAGTTTTGCAAATAATGGCTTCGAATTTGACTGGATTGAGTTGGTGACCCCCCTTCCAGAGAATCTTCTACATATCCAAATGTCTCTGAACCATTCTTCACATACATATAAATTCATAAATCTTTACATCAAAAAGATAAATTCATCTATCAAAGTCAGAAGAAGTTACCAATCCTCCACAGTTACACCTATCGTGCAACTAAATCTAAATTTGCTTTATGTGTTTAAACTTTGAAGTTACAGCAGTGACGGTGGAATTACAGTGGGAGAAAGAAAAGAAAAAAAGTAAAAAAAAAAAATTAAAAAATAAAAATGAAAAATTCTTTTAAAATGAATTTAAAAAATAATTATATATTTTAATTAAAAATATAAAATTATTAAAATATCATTAAAGTTTAATAGAAATATAAGTTGATTGTTTGTCGACTGGACGATTAGAAAGTTTAAAGAATTAATTTATATTTTTTTAATTAAAAAATAAAAATTGAATAAAATAATAATTAAAAAATCGTCAAATATAATTTATTTTTATTAAATTTATTTAATTATTAGAGTACATAAATCTAATAACGCGTGCAAATTCACATGAATGTGAAATAAAATGCAAAACCTTCATAAGATAGTTGCTTATAGTGATTTTCAGTTCATGACGATGAGGTCAAATCTTTCAAATAAAAAATAAAAAGGACGAAAATAGTTTTAATTACGGAACCAGCCATTTATCGTCGGTCGATTTACCGAATCTACCACGGGGATCCACAAGCTCCCACATTGGACTTGCCCCCCCCACCCCGCCCCTGCCCCACCCCCCTTGCTCCCTCCCTCCCTCCCGCCCTCTCTCTCTCTCTCTCTCTCTCTCTCTCTCTCTCTCTCTCTAAATATAAAATAATTTCAATTTTCATTTTTCCCTTTCCCCACCACAATCCCAAATAGTTTGCTCTGCTCATTTCTCTCTGCTTCGCCCACCATTTAGAACGGGGTTTGTTCTTTTTCTTTAATATCTCTTCTGGTACTTCGTCACTATTTACTGCATAAATTCATGTATTATAATATGTTAAGGTTTAACATATCTTTTTATTTTGAAAATTCGATGTTTAGGGTTTTTCTGGGATATTTGGGAACTTAGGTATCGGGTTATGGAAAGTTGCAATACCAGGCAAAGTTTTCTTCTTTTTCAGTTATTTTTTAATTTTTTTCTAGGATAA
Organism: Voacanga thouarsii; assembly: GCA_026120185.1. Classification (NCBI taxonomy): domain Eukaryota; kingdom Viridiplantae; phylum Streptophyta; class Magnoliopsida; order Gentianales; family Apocynaceae; genus Voacanga; species Voacanga thouarsii. Next base: position 3,998,371 of record JANUWF010002024.1, on the reverse strand, counting down.
TCAAATAGTATGGCCTGCCGGGTTTTAATTGAGTTTCTTTTTTGTGTTTCTTTTTTGGTGTTTTTGCAGGGTTTCTTGAGTTGTGGACGAGGGAGTGAAATTGAGGTAAATTATTGAGGCTTTCTAGCGACTTTTTCCTTTTTTGAGATTTGAGTTATTTTATTTCTGCATCTTTCATTATGAGATTTTTAATGCAACACTTCAAAAAAAAAAAAAAAAAAGAACGGAAATTTGTGATTACTTTGCATAATGTTTTACTTTTGAGGTATTGTCAGTCATTGTCTTGTTTGTAAGTTTATTTTTTACTTGTTTAATTAATTTTATAATTATGTAACTTAAAGTTGATTTCCCCCCCCCCCTTTGGTCTGAATACTATTATTTTCTTTTCCACTCATATAGAGTTTGTTCTTGAAGGACAGAAAAAATGAAAAAAGGGTAATGGTTTTTATGTAAGCTTAATTAGTAATTTTAGGGCAGTCCATTTTCAGATATGCATTGTTTCTGCTTCAGCAAATAAAAGTTAATAATTAATTGAGTAATGGTGCATGATATTCACTTGTAACACATGCGGTCTTGGATGAAAGTTAGACGCATTGGTTGGTGTAACTTGTGTGGTAGGTGGTTATATGTGCATTGCTGTAGAGAAGAATGCCCTCATCAGATGCATACATGGAAATGCTTAGCACTTTTTTTATGCCTTTTTATTGTTATTGGTTACTTTGAAATTGCTGACCATGCATTATGTCATGTAGTTTTATGAGATGAGTCAGTGACTGAGCCAACAGGAATGTGTCCATCTTGGATATATAATGCATATCCAAACAGGCAAAATACCCATCACTACCATAGCTCCTCGCATCATTTATCACCTTAAAACTCAGAGCAAGGGAACTTGGAGCAAATACTCTAATTTTCGACTGTTGATTGCAATTAATAAAATCATTGGGTTTCTGTGAGGACCTGCTGCTGGAGGTAGGGCTTTGCAAACCAAGATGTATTTGGTTCAGTTGTAATGTTTTGTAGAGCTTTTGCATCCAATTCTTGTTCTTTTTCTACAGTGAGTGAGTCCTTAATTGATTAATGCTTCTTGACATCAGTTTTGATTGAATCGGTACCTTGAATGGACATGCATGCATTTTTCAGTGCCCCAGCCTAGATAATACATAATTCTGTATCATAAATGTTTTGCCACCATGTGTGTGTTTTAGATTGCCAATGATATAAAGATGCTTGTCGGCTTAGCTTTGCACGCATTATGCTGTATCTGTTCATTATCAGTTGCTATTGTTGATTTGTATTTGCTAGTACTGTGGTTAACATCTTATATGTTTCTCTTTCATTTGGAAATGTTGCAGAGATTTGAAGTCCAATCGTGTCCAGTTTGGCAGGATGAGTGAAGAGGAATTTGATGGGCAGTTATTGTCTGAGAAGTTGGCTAAACTTAACAGCTCACAACAATGTATAGAGTGTATCCTTTTTAAGAGAAATGATTTCACGTGATGGTTTTATTGAAGTATGTTGAACAAGGTAGTGTAAACTGTTTATGTTGCATTAGTTCTTAAACGCTGACTTTGTTCTAATAAAGATAAAACTAGAAGCATATTTGTTGACTTGTTAACCTTCTAGGGTATCAACCATATAGGCATCTTCTTGTGGATTCCTCAGTGGCTTGTACTAGATGTGCTCTTTGGGTACTGATGCTAGCCACTGAGTTTGCTGATCAAGTGGCTTCCTGATCTACAGCTGGATATTCTCTGAAAAGTTTTTTCTTGGCATTGGAAGATTGTCTTGTGTGAAAACCTGACAAATGATATTTGGGACTAAAAGATCAAACCCACCTGGTGGAAGTCTCAAAAAACTAATTTTTACATAATGTAATCTACCTGGGAGGGTGCTACGTGCATCCAGAAGTCATGGATTTGTTTGTTATGGAGATTCATAAGTTTGTTTGCAGCTACGGCATGTCATTTCTCTACATATGGAATCTGACGTTGATCTTGATCATCAAATGATCCTGTTCTGGAGATTTGTAAATTTTTAGGGTTTATTCTATGACATGCGATTTATCATCTCCAACTAATCTTGATTATGTGATAAAAGTAGGGGTCACTTGCTTTAGTCATGTTCCCATCCAATGAATCAACACAAGCTTATATGCCTAGTGAATTAGTTTAGGAGAGATGTTAACTTGTCCTTTTCTTGGGGAGTAGGATCTGATCCTTTTGGAGGCATTCATTGGCTGATTCGCAAAGGATCAGAAAGAATTTATCATCTTCTTTCTTCTACATATTCTTTCATTATTACAATTCTTCTATGTATATTGCTCTTGGCTAGTACCTGCTTTTACTCTTGCAATCTGGATTAATAATGACTTTCATGTTTTAGCCATGCAAAATGATATAGGAAGATCATTTGGAAATAAACTTAAGTATCAAGGCAACTAACAATGCGTCAAAAACATGAAAGCTTAATTCCCCCCCCTTTTTTTTTTAAATTTATAAAAAACGAAAACATGTTAATGAAGAGAAGAAATACAAGAAAGAGGATGATGCATCTTCAAGAGTGTAAAATGAAAAGTACACCAGTGCTGCCCTCCAATCTCTTTGTAAATCTATCATTTCTATTCCTGCAGAAACACCATATTGTACTGCCCAAACAGATGATAGAAAAATAACTCTATCCCAAAGCAACTTAATATGCATATGCTGATCTGTAAAAATCCTGTTATTCCTTTCTACCCATATCACACAAAGAATTGCAAACCAAGCACATCACCACAGAATTCTCCCTATCATATCTCCCAGATTATTGAGAAGATGATTGGAATATTTTATTAAAATCTTGGCAACTAGGAACTTCAATAATTTCTATTCATCACAAAGCCTTATGGCCCTGGTCTTCTTTGCTTTAGCTGTCATCTTTAGATGATTTTTGAAATTCTTGTCTTGATTGTTCATCTCAGAGCTTTTTCACTGCTCTCATGTCTTCGGGTGGTTAATTCATTTGTTGCTTTGTAGTTTGCTTGTAATGCTTTCTTTCTCCTAAATGGCGGTGTGCCAGTTTTTCATCTTAGATATTGCTTTGGACCATTGTTAGTGATCCGAATCGTGAATATATTCTCTTTTCTTGTTTCTAACCTGTCAATGATAGTACCATCTTTTGGGGAACAGAAGCTATAGCCCTTCTCTTTATTTGAAAATTTTCAGAGGGATAGGGTTTTTGATCCAGCGGTGAATAGATCTGGAAAAGTATGTTTTGCATTCAGATGTAAGATGTTTCCAAGTATTGGGGTTCAGTCTGTTTATGAAAGCCACATACTTAGGATAATATATTAAAGGGGGACGGAAGAGTTGTTCTCTGAGAAACCCTCATGCATTTTGACAACTAAAGGCTCATTTTCAGTCTGTGAAGCGACAAATGGCGGTCGGGACTAGAAAGTTGGTTAGTTCATTACCATGTAAGTTTGCAACAGAAGAACATTTGTTGATGTATTAGTGTCTATTAGAGGAGTTTTGGGTTCATTTGACAGCAGTAGGCTGCGCATATTAGAAGAATTCTTCTGCTAGACCTAATTGCTTAGGTGCATACACTTGTGCTTTATTATTTCCGGGAAATTCTTGGGTGGACCCGGTCCACCGTGGACCAATGCATCAAGTATTGTACAATATGTAGTGGAAGTTGTACACTTCTAGAAAGGTACAATCATTTATGCATTGGTCCACGGTGGACCGGGTCCACCCAAGAATTTCCCATTATTTCCTAGTTGTTCCAAATCTGGTTAACAAGAATGTTTAGTATGTCTCATACATATATGTATAAGTTAATTCTTGATATATAATTTGAGTGTATATCTTGGCTGGTAAAAAGAATAAAGGCATAGTCTGGGCATGTTAGTACTCGTTGCACTAATGGGTCAACATGGGCCTATGGTATGACATCTTTAGTGGAATCTGCTGATTTCCATGTGAAAAATGGTTCAGATTTTGGTATAGAAGTTTATTGAGAAAGTTAGGTTAGCATTTACGAAATTTGTTCTTATGGATGGTGCTTTCATTGAAAGGCATAGTAGGTTGAAATGTGTTATTCCAATTCTAAGTAAAATAGCTTAAAGAAGTTCTTGTCAGGACCATCTAGAAGTAATAACCGCCTGTTGTGGGGGCAGTTCATAGTGGTCTAGGATCTGTCTGAGCATGAGCATCTGTTGGATGGTGATTGTTTTTCCATGTTCAAGGAACCAGAGAGCATGATAATGTTTTGATGCAATGTATGTTGGTCAAAGCAACTACAGGTATGAGTTCTAGCAAATTCATAGCTATTTAGTGGTTGGCTAGAGTTTCCCAAATTGGAGATTATATAGCTCTTGAAACATAACTCCATTGCTTAACACACTGAATTTGGTGTTGGTGGTGGACTTGGGGGGAAAGGTAGCAATATATTAAAAGAAAGAGAACTGAGAGAATTTCAAAATCTAGAGAGCATCGCTAGAAAGTCATCTAGTAGTTTTTCCAATATCCCGCCATGTCCATTCTTGTGTACGTGGCATTTGTCAGAATGCTCAATAAATTCTCTAATAAGCAGTGAATTGCGATAGTTAGAGAGAAATTGTAATATCAAAACCTCTACAATGCCTTGCTCTTATCAAATTGGTGATCTTTATTGTGCAGTTTAGTGTCTTGGCTTCATTCTGATCCATGTGACTGGAATTTTACCTAGATCTCTGTCTCTCTCTCACACACGTACATGTTTGACATCATAGAGAGAACACTGATTTGCATTGTTGCCTTTAGTGTTTATGAGTATTAGTAATATTATCGGGAATCTATATTGAAGTGCATTCTTTGGTACAACTGTTTGGAAGTTATGGCGGTAATATTTTATCATCTTTGCTGAGCAGAAGGAAATTTTCGCGCCCCCCAACCACCACAAACCCAGCTTTTTACAAATTAAAAGTAGAAAAAAGGTGCTGCTAAGAATACCTATAAGCAAGTTTTGATTCAAAATTTACTGATCCTAAGCTAAGGAGGAGAGGCCCTTGGCATAAGTTTTTCTAGACTGCTCTCTTCTTGCTTAAAATTTTACTGGCACTAGACACTAGAAATTTGTCCCAAGAATTGTAATGCAAATAATTTTGCATAAAATTTTGTGGATTCCTGTTAATCTAGTTCCCTGGCTGTTTTCAATTTTATGTCTTTCACCCAATAATTGTATTTCAAGTGTTTTGTTTACATTATCACAAGAACCACTATTAGTGAAATGGTCGTCATATCACTCTTGTATATGGTCTTTCTTGATCTCTATAAACTCTTGGAAAATATTGCTTCAGTGAAAGATTGAACTGTATTTTTTATCCTATTTCACATATTCAGAAGGCACGAAAAATATCAAACTGTATTTTATAGGTTATACCAAGCAAGCAAATTGATGATCCTTTTGGAGGAAGATATTCAGGATTCACTATTGCACTTTTTATTTCACTATGTTTCATACACAGACCTTGTGATGCAGGACACCCGTTGGGCAGCCCAAACAATTGCTGAAAACTAGGATGGCTAGTTGCTGTAAATTCAGAATTCCAGCAAAGAAACTGATCGCAAACGCATAGCAACACACTGAGAGTAGAAACCCTTTGACAGTAGTAGATGTGACGCCTTACGGTCCTTGATGTGACGCTTAGGGTTTGATTGCGTCACACAACCAGAAAATATAGAAACTGTAGACTCTTATTAATTGAACAGTGAAAGGCATACATAAGTACTGGAGAACTTCTCTATTTATAGACCCGAACTTCTAAGCTAACTAGGAGTAGACACTTTAAGCTTCTAAAACAAATAAAAACTATGACAATAGGATTCTTTGTCAACCAATTTAGGAAACCTAACTAAAACAGAAATTTAAAATTTAGAAAACTTCTCCATACTCCCTAGTTACCAAAAATACTTTAAATTCTAAAACTTGTAAAACAATAACCTAAAAGAAAGGCTAAATATTGCTCTAACCCTCATATGAGCTTTCCATCATCTAAGGTGTGTCAAATTAAGGTTTGGACTTTAGGATCATCTTTTCCTGTCCTCTTATAAGTCTTAACATGTTGCTGCCACTTGTCTCGATCACCTTGGATGTGAAAAAAGCTAGTTAAATAGCCTTTTAACGTGTTTAGGACTGCATGAATAGGACATACACTGATACATATAATTTCTGATTCCTGCTTCATAACAGATTACAGCTATTGCTCTTCACTTCTTCTTCCCTTTTGTATTGAAACAAGATACTTTTACAATTCATCATATTAGGCATTGGGACTTTTCTGTGAGAATATTTTGACCCTAAAGCATATAAATATCTGTCACATTTTCATTTTCTTGTCTGAGGGTGTGTTCAGATTAATCTATCCATGTACTTATAGATGCAAATGCCAATTTCTGCTGTGGCTTGGTTAAGGGCAATGCTTGCTGCTAGAGACTAATAAGCTAACATTTCATGAATAATGTGTTCGTCAGGTGACCTTCTAGTTTAATGATTATGGAGTTTAGTGATAAGGTGGTAGCTGAGTTGATTGGAAGCACCCCTTACTAGTCTGTGGGTCTTGGGTTCGATTAACATCATGGTTAACGATTTTCACTAGTTTACAGAAGCCTGTATTTAACTGTCAGTTATAACTGCTGCAGTTACCTTTTATGATTTATGTTCCAATTCCTTGGATGAGGTGGCTATTTTTTCTCTTAAGTTGTTAATCATTTTGATTGAGTGATATGAGAATCAAGATTCATTTCAACAATCTATTTATCCTGAATTTATAAATTATTTTTTTTCGTTTTTTGAATATATCCATTCATGTATTGCAAGATGTGATCAAATTCATGGCATTTCTCTTTATGTTTAGTTCACAATCTATTCTTGTTCTCTTAACGTTGTTCAGCATTATCTCGGTGGTGCATTACATACCGAAAGAAAGCTAAGCAGATTGTTGAAACATGGGACAAACTATTCAAATCTGCAAAGCATGAGCAGCGTGTTTCATTTCTTTATTTAGCTAATGATATATTGCAAAATAGTAGGCGCAAAGGCAGTGAGTTTGTAAATGAATTTTGGAAGTGCCTCCCTGTGGCTCTCAAGCATGTATATGATAATGATGATGAGAGTGGGAAGAAAGTGGCCTCTAGACTGGTAAGTGCCTGCTACACTTGTTATTTATGCAATTTTGCACCACAGGCATAAACAAGTAAGCTACATTTGTTATATGTAACTCTAGTGTTTTATCCATATGAACAAACAGTCTTCTGCATATTGATGCATGTGATTTGCAAAATGTCCACTCCAGAACAATTATTGGAACATGCTCATGTTACTTACCAGTATAGTGATAGACATAGTCCGCAAAGTATGTATAGGATTCAGTTTGCTACGTATCATGCAATCAACTCACTGAATCTAGACATAGGGCATGTTTGATAAATCTTCAAGTCTAAGAGCTTGTTTGCGAGTTTAAGGAAGAAAAGAAAAGAAGAGAAATATTAATGAGAAGAGAAGAGAAAAGAAGAGATTGTTATGTTGTTTGGGAGTTTGAGAGGGAAAAGAAATGATTTTATTTTATCTTGTTTGGGAGTTGGGAAAGAAAAGAAGAGATAAATGATATTTTATAAAAGTAGTTTACATATTTTTCCTTAAATTTGTAATAGAAAATAAACATTTGAGGGTTATTTAGTCATTTCATCCCTCCACTTATGCTGACTCTGGTCAATCTTTCCACTTTTTTCCACATATGGAGAGAAAGAAATGGAGAGAAGAGAAAGGTTATTTATCCCTCCATTTCTCTTCTTTTCTCTCCATTTAAAACTCCCAAATGAGAGAAATGATTCTCTCATCCTCCCAAATCTCTTTCCGTTCCAAATCTCTCCATCTAAACCAGCCCTAAATGTTAAGTATTGAATTGTAGAATCTAAGGTTTGAGGACTAAATTTTGAAATCTGAAGTTGAAATTTGAAAACGAATCAATTATAACTCATTTTTATACTGTTTTATTACCATTTGGATTAAATAAAAAGAATGACCATAGTTAGATAAGCATTTTACATGTTCAGATTTCAGATGTGAGCAACTTTCATTTGACTTAAAATTTATTAAAGGATTTTACTAAAATTTAAAAAATTAAGTGATAGCAAAAATCTGTTGTCAAATTTACAAAGTAAATAAGTACTTAACAATATCTATTATTAAACATGCTTGATTAAATAAGTACTTGTTAATTAATTTTGAGTACTTAATTAAGTTATCAAATAGGCTCTTATTTAAAACATGTGACTGTATAGATGTACAGTTTCTTGTGAAATCTAGATAGGAGGTTCTTTTGAATGTAGCAAAAGAATTCTACCTTGGGAATTCATTTAATCATGAATCCTTTGTGCTACATGCTGATATCTGAACTAAAACTGAAAGGGAAATATTTTGTAGAATGGAGAAAAGCAAATGATAGATATTTCCGAAGAAGCAGAAAAAATTGAGATGGAAAAACTGAGCTTAAAGAAAATGTAGCTAATTAAATCAAGGCTGGCAATTCTGGCAAAGAGATACTTCGGATTTGTCAAAATGTATTTGTAACATTCATGCAGATAAGAATAATTCATATGGATAAGAATTGGGTTGTAATAGTCCTCGAAATATACTGATAGATAAATTGCAGGATAATGTATTTTTGTTTAAAAGATCTTCAAGTGGACTTACATTTATTGAGCTTTGAGAGTTAAAGGACGTAAATAAATAAATGGCTAAGTATATTTGAACTTTTGTTTTATAACAGGCATATGGAAATTCTTTATATGGATAATGAATGAGTGTGTGTGTGTGTGTGTGTGAGAGAGAGAGAGAGAGAGAGAGAGAGAGAGAGAGAGAGAGAGAGAGAGAGAGAGAGAGAGAGATTAACATCAAAAGGGGAGAGACAATAAATGATTGACTTGGGTTTGTGGATTTTTTGTGTGGGATCTATGGAGATAAAAAGTTAATGGGCTTATTTAATGGGATTCCTTTAATTTGACAAGAAAGACAACATTATCATCATTCTTACGAAAGTTGGAGACATAACTCCTGAGTTTTGTAGGTTAAAAACAAGAAAACAATAACCACACGTCTTTTCGGACAATGGCTATTGGCTAATATACTGGTATGAAGTGTCATTAAAAAGGTGAGAATTGCAGATTACGAATTATGTGAAGGTTGGAGATCAGAATTGCTTGCAAGGCGTTGGTCCAATTTGAGGTCGATTCTGATGGAAAATGGAAAGTGAATAAATTACAAAAGGACCATAATCAAGAGATGGCCAAGTCACATGAAATGGATTTGCTAAGATCAGCTTGGCATGTAACACTAGCTCAAGGAAACACATTGGAGTCCTTAGTAAGCTTTGGAATCAAGACTTCTCAAGCGTTCTCTTGTCAAAAGAGAGGTGGTGTTGCAAGCATTGGTTTTTTGAAGAAGGATGCCTATCATGAACTCAATAATCGAAGAAATTTAGTTATTAAAAAGGGGGATGCTCAAAGTCTTGTAAATCATTTCAAGCAAAAGACCAATGAAGAGAAAATGTTTTATTGGGACTGAAAGTATAAGTGCTATTGATCAGTGTGGAAAGCTTAATTGATGGTGATAACTCCATCTATGTTTGATAACATAAAATCAGTGTCATGACTTACCTGAGGACTTAGTCCTATGGATTTCCTTAGGAGGACTTGCTCCTTTGAATTGCTTATGAGGATATAGTCGTTAGGAGTCCTTGGTCCTGTGGAATTCCTTAGGAGGGCTTAGATATGAACTTACTTACAAGCATTTGATCCTTTGCATCCTTTGAAGGATGTACCAAGGATAGTAAAGAAAAACTTGCCTTAAGGAATTCCCAAGGAAGGGACAATCTTCCCCAGTGTTCTTTGGTTTCTCGAAGGAGAATATATGTACATAGAAAGTAGAAAGCAACTAACAGATAAGAAGAGTGCCGATATCTCCCAAGAAGGGTGATACAGAATAGGTCCTAGGATTTTACGCTGCTTTGGTTTGATTTTCTTCTTTTTTGGGGGAAAATCATTAATATATGATACGTAGGGGTAATATCAGTCGTATCAGAATTATTTAGATGCTTACTTTCTGTAGTTTATGATGTAATCTGTTCTTCACATTAATATTATTTGAAGAAGCTGTTTTCTGTAAACACCCTGACAGTGTGCATGTTTTATCTTTAGAATTCCTACATATAGAGATAAAAGTACGCATCTAGAAGTGATAATTTTGATTACTTGGTAAAGCACATTTGGGCCCAACTTCTAGTTTGACAACAGCAGTTTTATCCTAATTATTTGGGCTCAACTTGTTGAGTCATGTGCTGACCAAACTTGATTGTGATTGTGATACATTTAACTTGCCAAGTTTGTTCTCAGTGGAATTGCAGTGTGATTGTGATACTTGTCAAGTTTGTTCACCATCAAAAACAATACTGAAAGTTTCTGACCTGCAAAGTGAAGGCTTCATGTCTTTGAGTACAAAATGAAGGTCATTTTCACTATTACATTAGCAAGGAAACCGAGATTTAATTAGTGGCATCTTCCTTTGTGTACAGACAATAACCAATCAGAATGTCAACCAAAGTCACATAATTCCAACTGGAAATAAATCTATTACTGGACATCCAAGTGGAAAACTTCCTTTGTATTAATTATCTGGAGAAATGGAGAACTCTCCTTTATATGTCTCATGTTTCTTTGCTTTTTACAATTGGATTCTAGCATTTTAAGTTTGACATTTCATCTAACTGTTCGTTATGCATGTCTAATGAATATTGATGTTAAACTTATCCCCTTCAAAACTCTTTAGGATGAAATTTTCTTTTGTTTTGTATTTTGTCCCTGCTACTTTTTCTTTATTGCTCATTGAAAATGCTCCTTATTAGGTTGACATTTGGGAAGAGAGGAAAGTGTTTGGATCTAGAGGACAAAATCTGAAAGATGAGATCCTTGGCAAAAATCCTCCTACAACCAGCAATGGCAAAAGCTCAAATGCTATCAAGGTTATAAAGAGAGATTCGCAATCTTTAAGAATTGTAAGTCCCAATTAAGCTTGTTCTTTTTTGGTTTCAGTTTGATTTTATTTGTTGTTGCATCTACGGTGATCCTAATATGGTTTCTCGGGATCTTTTTCATTTCTTTTGCATATCAACCTTAGAAATTAGCAGTTGGGGGTTTGCCAGAAAAAATTGTATCTGCCTTCCAGTCGGCGCTTGATGAAAATGCTAATGAAGAAAGTGCTTTTAACAACTGTAGAGGTGCAGTTTCTCGTGTTAAAGAGATGGGGAGAGACATTGAAAATGCTTCTTTTCAAGGTGAGATTTGATACTGGTCTACTAGATGATTGAAAACTGTAAAGAAATATGAAAAAAGGATTTTGAATTTCTTCATTTATGAATTGACTTTACGCAGTATTATACAGTAAAATGATGATTCCTAAATCTGGATAGCTATGTAATCAAATCCCTCTATATAAGGCATTAAATTAATCTAATCATATCCCTTCATTTAAGAGATTTGAAACTGATCATCCTAATTTATTTACAAGTCTTCCTATTTACTTTATAGCTCATTTACACCTCGATACTTCCTCTCAAGCTAAGGAATAGATGTTATCCATTCCCAGCTTGGATATAATGCTCTCAAATACTAAATTACTCAATCCCTTAGTAAGTACAGCCGCAAGTTGATGTTATTTTGGCACATAAGGCGTACAAGTCAAACCACTCTCCAATTTCTGTTTGATGAAGTGTCTATCAACTTTGATGTATTTTGTACGATCATGTTGCACCGAATCATGAGCTATGCTAATCGTTGACTTATTATCGCAATAAAGTCTTATTGGGCTATCCCACTTGATCTTCAAGTCTTCTAAGATAATTTACAACCACAGTAATTCCAACACACCTTGAGCCATAGCTCGGAATTCTGTTTCTGCACTAGATTGTGCTACTATATTTTGCTTTTTACTCCTCCTGTCACAAGATTCCCACCAAGAAACGTGCAATATCCAAAAGTTAGATCTCTGATCAACAATCGATCCTGCATAATCAGCATCTGTGTATGCTTCAAGTACTAGACCTACATTTCGTTTAAACAAAATACTTTTTCCTGGTGTCCCTTTGAGATATTGTAATACTCGATAAGCTGCTTGTAAATGAACTTCCTTCGGATTATGCATGAACTGACTGATCACACTCACAACATATGCTATATCTGGTCGTGTTTGAGAGAGATAAATAAGTTTACGTACAAGGCGTTGATACATATCCCTATCTACTGCAATATCCTCTTTTGTCTTTCCAAGTTTAAGATTTGAGTCTATCGAAGTGCTAATCGGTTTGCGTGCTGTCTTGCTAGCATACTTGTGTTGGGAGATGAATATACCTTGCCTAGAATGGGTTACTTCGATCCCAAGAAAATATTTCAACTTTCCTAGATTGATTTCAAATTCCTTAGCCAAACAATGACCTAGATACCATCTCTCTTTATCATCATTCCCAGTAATTATTATGTCATCAACATACACTAGGAGTATTGTGACTCCCCCTAAAACTAAGTGCTTGATGAACAAGGTATATCTCCTCGACTTTGTTTATACCCTGTAGCTGTCATGACTCTGGGAAATCTTCCAAACCATGCCTGTGGGGATTGTTAAAGGCCACATAAGGCCTTTTTCAAGCTATACGCGGTTTGAGTAGCCAAATTGTTCCCATAACTTGGTGGTACTTCCATGTAGATTTCTTCCTTAAGTTTTCCGTATAGAAATGTATTCTTGACATCAAATTGTTGCAACTCCCGACCATAATTAGCTGCCAAAGATAAGAGAACCTTAACAATATTCATCTTTGCAACTAGGCAAAAGTCTTAAGATTGTCAATTCCATAAGTATGGATGGCCACCAACATTGCTTTATATCTTTCAATTGACCCATCTGCCCTATACAGTATAAATGCATTTACAACTCATAGGTTTCTTTCTTGCCAGCAACTTCACCAATTCCCACGTTTTATTTTTTTCCAATGTTGCCATTTCATTATTCATAGCTTGTGTTTATCTCTCATTGGTCAAAGCCTCAGATAGGATTTTACGTATGGCAATAGATAGTATTTAGGCTAACAAGAAAGGCTCTTTGAGAATGTGAAAATTTCTTGAAAGAAAGGAATTGCACAAGAGGATATAGTGGTTATTTGGTACATTCTTGGTCCCTTTCCTAATGGCAATTGGAAGGTCTTGGTTAGATTTAGTATCATCATGCAATGAAGATTCAAAAAGTGTTACCTCATTCACAGAAGCTTGATTAGAGGCTTGAACTTGCAAAGATTCAGGAAAGGCTATCTTCTTCCTTGAATATGCCTTGCTGAATCTCTCATTCTCAAGGACATTAATTGTCTTTTCAAGCTCAGGCATAGAATTAGCCATGGGGTTAGATTCAAGCATAGAATTAGATATAGGGTTAGGCTCGAGTATAGAATTATAATTAGACTTGGGCAAAGGTTTAGAAGGTGGCAAGCCAAGTGAGAAGAAATCTTGGAAATCTCCCATATCCTTTTCTTCCATTGTTTGAAGTCTCCTCTTGAAGATAAGGAGTTGAGAAATAGGCATTATGTTCATTGAATGTAACTTCTGCCTAGACATAGAACCTTTTTTATGGAGGATGGTAACACTTGTACCTTTTTTTTAGGTGATGGGCAACCTACGAAGACACATTTTTGTGCTCTTCGGTCCAACTTGCCTCGATTTTGACTATGAACATGAACAAAAGACACGCGCCCAAACACCTTGGGGATGATTATTTTGTAATTTATAGATTTGGATAAAATGTTGCTAGAATTTTCATTGGACTCCTAAACCCCCAAGATTCTTGAAGGCAAACGGTTGATAATATGAGTAGTTGTAAGAACAGCTTCCGCCCAAAAATATTTAGTCATACTTTTCTGAGAAAGGAAGGCTTGGGTTGATTCAATGAGGTGATCGTTTTTTCTTTTTGTTGCTCCGTTTTGTTGTGGAGTATTGACACAAGATGACTTATGTATGATCCCTTCTTTCTGAAAGTATGGAGTTAGGACTTGATTAGGATAGTTCCTAGCATTGTACGACCTAAACCTTTTGATGTTGACCCTAAATTGATTTTTAATCAACAACAAAAAAAAAAAAAAACTAAGCCTTAATTCAAAAAAACTTTGGGTTGGTTACATGAACCAATTTTAGACAACATGTGGTCATCCACATAAATCCTCTCTCTTCACTTCTTTTTATCGACCGTCATATTCTCATTCAAATCTAACAAAGATATATCTCTCCTAATTACCTCTATCCATATCGTTTTAGGCTTGCCTCTACCTTTGTCTAACCTATCATGCCTCCCTCCTTCAATCCTCCTAACAGGAGTATCCCTCGGCCTTCTCTGTACATGTCCAAACCAACGCAGGTGGCTTTCTCTTATCTTTTCCTCAATAGATGCTACTCTCACATTTTCCCTATTGGTCTCATTTCTGACTCTATCCTTTCTAGTATATCCACACATCTACCATAACATACACATCTCAGCTACTTTCATTTTGTGAATATGACACCTTTTAACTGCCCAACATTCCGTGCTATGTAGCAAAGCAGGTCTTACGACTATTCTATAGAACTTTCCCTTTAGGTTCAATGGTATATTACGATCACATAAAATACCAGTTGCACTCCTCCATTTCAACCAACCTGCCGTAACTCGGTGTGTAACGTCGCCATTGAGCTCTCCGTCTTTCTGAATAATAGATCTTAGATATCGGAAGTAGTCACCTACTGGTATATCTCTACCATCCAAAGTTACATTCTGAGCTAAAGTTTTGCTACTATTGAACTTGCATTTCATATACTCTGTTTTACTCCTACTAATTCTGAAGTCTTTCGATTCCAATGCCTGTCGCCACAACTCCAATTTAGCATTTACACTAGCTCCAATCTCATCAATCAACACAATATCATTAGCAAACAACATACACCATGGCACAGCCTCCTGTACAGTGCAGGTCAACTTGTCCATAATAGCTGCAAAGAGGAAAGGGCTAAGCGCTGATTCTTGATGCACCCCGATAGTAATAGGAAACTCTACAGTCACTCCGGTGCAACTTCTTGCACTTGTATTTGCTACCTCATATATATCTTTAATGAGAGTAATATACTTTAACCATACACTTTTCTTGGTCAGCACCCACTAAACTACTTCTCTAGGCACCTTGTCATAGGCTTTCTCCAGGTCAATAAACACTATATGTAAGTCTTTCTTTCTTTCCCTATAATATTCAATTATCTGTCGTAATAAATGAATTGCCTTTGTAGTGGAACGCCCAGGCATAAAACTAAATTGATTATTTGAAATTTGTATAATGCTCCTTAACCTCTGTTCAATCACTCTCTCCCAAAGCTTCATAGTATGACTCATGAGTTTAATTTCACGGTAATTGGCACAATCTTGAACATCCCCTTTATTCTTGTACAGAGGAATTAGAATACTCTTCCTCCACTCTGTAGGCATCTTATTAACTCTATATATCTTGTTGAACAGACTTGTCAACCACGTAATACCTATCTCTTCTAAACACTTCCAGACCTCGATCGGTATACCATCCGGTCCCGCTGGTTTTTTTTGTCTCATCCTTTTAAGGGCATCTTGGACTTCATGCTTCTGAATACAACGAATACACGCACGGTTAACCTCTTCGTTCGAAATCGCAAGGCTACCCACACTTGGAACTTGGACTTAACTCCCGTTAAATAACTTATCAAAATAGGACCTCCATCTCTCATTTATTTTCTCGTATTTAATCAAAACTCTGTGGTTGTCGTCTTTTACATATTTCACCACACTAATATTTCTCGTCTTCTTCTCCCCGAAACGTGCCAATCTATATATATTCTTCTCCCCGTCTTTAGTATCCAACTTTTCATATAAATCCTTGTAAACTATAGATCTTGTTTTTTTAACAGCTTTTTTAGCTTTTCTTCGCGCGACCTTGTATTTCTCAAAATTCTCATCACTCCTGCACTTCCCTAAGTTTCTATAGCACTCTCTTTTACTCCTTACGGCTTCTTTCATTTTGTTGTTCCACCACGACACGTCCTTGTTTAGAGGTACTCTTCCTTTAGATTCACCAAGTACTTCCTTAGTTACTGTCCTAATACATTGAACTATCTTTCTTCACATAGTATCTGGATCCGAATCCATATTAAAAGACCAGTCATCCGCCTAAACTATCTTATCGACAAAGGCTATTCTTTCATCCCTCTGTAGCTTCCACCACCTGATCTTAGGGTCAACTCGATGATTTTGCCGCTTAAGTTTTTCCTAAAATTAAAATCGAGGACCAACAGCCTGTGTTGCGTAACTACACTTTCATCTGGAATAACTTTACAATTCGTACAACCACTACGAAACCTACGCCTCATAATGAAGAAGTCTATCTGACTGGCATTTAACCTACTTCTAAAAGTCACTAAGTGAGAATCTCTCTTCTTAAACCAAGTATTTGTTATGGTTAAATCATAGGCCAAGGCAAAGTCAAGAATAGCAGTTCCTGCTTCATTTCTAACTCTGAAACCCTGATCTCGATGAACACTTTCAAATCCGCTCTGATCAGTACCCACATGTCCGTGTAGATCACCACTAATGAAAAGCATTAAATCATTCCAAAACTGTTGCCTAACCGAATCATCAAGTTTCACTTGTGGCGCATATGCACTGATAACAGTAGTAATCTCGCCGCCAATCATGATTTTGATGCTCAAAATCCTATCACCATCAATAAATTTACGATCAATAATAATCCCGACTCCATTTCTATTCCTAACTCTACCTGAATACCAAAGCTTATAACCCTAAGGCGCTACTACTCTCGCCTTCTCACCTATCCATTTGGTTTTCTGAAGACACAAAATGCTAATCTTTTTCCTTTGTATAACCTCAACTAATTCTGTCAATCTACCAGTCAAAGATCCTATATTCTATATAACTAGATGGATCCTATCACTATGGACTGCCTTTTTTACTCTATACCCTTGCATATTTGACACTGTATCAAGGGACTGACACGATGCGTTGCTTCCGGGCAACAACCTAGCAACCCTCGCATATTTATCACTATACCTGGGTCTAGGAAGTGTAGCACGTCGCTGAGTAAGGAACGCTCCCACGAAGTCAATCGATTGGTTCATGTCATGGATGTGACTATATTTTACGCTGACCATCACAAGCCTTACCGCAACTCTCTTCCTTTATTTGGGCTTGAGACTGACAATGAACGCCGCAAACAAAACCCATGGAACTCACAGACGGAGTTATTCTAAATTGATTTTTAATCATGGAAAAAAATTTGGGAGTACAGTAATGACATCAGATTTGCGTTTGACTAAGAATATCCAACTAACACGAGTACAATCATCGATAAAAGAAATGAACCATTTTGCCCCCGTAACATTAGGAATAGTAGAACTATGAATAAGATGAAATTTAATAGAACTTTTGGTTTTACTAACTGGAAAAGATGCTCGTGTGTGTTTGGCAAGTTCACAGACATCACAATGAAATTCTTCAATATTTAGCCCTTAAACAAAGAAGGAAACATAATTTAACAATTTTAAAGGATGGATGTCCAAGTCGGTGATGGTAGAGCCATATTTTTTCTTTATCAAATGAAAGAGACTCTGAAAGAAAGGAGTGAGAGAAACTGCCCTTAATCTCATCTGATAGGCTTGGTGCATCAAGAAAGTAGAGGCCACCATGTTCTCTAGCATGTCCAATCCTCGTCTCTGAATCCTTGGTCGGTGGCTCCTGAATCCGTAATCAAGGAGTTAGCAAAGGCTGTTCCTGAGACATTTAAACCAATAGAGAATGGAAACTTACTTGAATATGCCGAAAAACAAGTACTTAAGAGCTTGTCTAGGTTGCTAATAAGGCACCATTGCCTCTCAACTTCTTTTTGGTTGAGACTACCCGATAACTTAGTTTGAAGCATCTCTACTGATTGTGCTATAGCGGTTGTCTTTTCAATCTTCAATATCTTCTCTAATTAAAGATATGATCTTTAGGCAATTAAGGCCTGTCACTAAATCACCAGTAATGAAGGCTGGTTCAAAAGTTTACTTCAAGAAACAATCTTGGACAATTAAAGCTGACCACTAAACAACCAGCCGCTCCTCCTTCCTCCCCCCCCAACCCCCCAAAATTGTACTGGCAAGTACTTTATTGTCCGCTATAGTTCTTTGTTGCTATTTATTGTAGAAGAAAGCATTTTAATTCCCAGGCTAACTATTTATTGTTGTCAAAAGTTGATAATTAATTTGCCTTGAAAACTTCTGACCATATATCTATATATTTTGCTTCTCAGGGAACCTTCAAGCTTCTGAATGGTTGGATCAGATACAAGAACAGGAGAATATACTAAGACAATGTGTCAGCCAACTTGAAAATGCTGAAACAACCAGGGTTGCATTGATTTCACAGCTTAAGGAAGCTCTTCAAGATCAAGTATGGTTATTATCCTTCCACATTTAATGTCTGGCTTTTTTCTTTTGTATTTGTGAGGTCTTATTTAATTTATACCATCAGGAATCAAAACTGGAACTGCTACGCTCTGAATTGCAGGTGAGGATCTTTCAATGTTTGCGCATTTGTATGTTTTACCGTGGTGGGCGTGTTTTTGTGTTTGTGAATATGTTTTTGTATATGTCTGAGGCTGACCCACATTAGTTCGCCCTTTTCTTAAGTAGTTTGATTTGTTCTTCTTCTTGTTATTTATTTATTATTTTTCTTTCTTTCTAATAGGTAATACTTTGATTTTATTTGTTGTTGCTTAAACAGAAGAAAAGAAATGTCCAATAGCCAAGATTTATCTCACGGTTTGTGATGACTGTTAATGTGATGCTTTTCTTAGCTAGGATATTAGAATTTAAACCATCTGCTTCCTGGATGGTAAACATGTATGTTGCTGTAGCCACCTTCAAAGAATAATTTTCAAGTTATCAATGGTAACAAGAATTGCTGAAACCACCCCCACCGCCACCCCCCTTTATGTTTCTTTTGCATGCATTTGACTTTTTTTACTTTTTTGGGTGGGTGGGTGGGGAAGATTAGTAATTTGGAGTGTAGAAATTAACCATCTGTTAAAGAGACAATTAGGTGATCTTATGGAAGAGGAGTAATGGGGAATATAAATGACTAAATCCCATTTGCGAACCTGATATGCAATGGAAAATTAGTAAGATTGAGTCCAGAACATCATGAAATGACAAACTGATCTTGAACTATTAGGAGAAAGATATTCAGGCTTATTAAATTATTTCTGGTAAGATTTGTCAAAGAATAGTGATTGATGTTAAAAACTATGGGAAATGCTTCAGAACTAAACTAAATTCCAAAAGTTATTTGTCTAACTTATGTCAGCTGCCATAAAAGGGAAAAGAAAAATTGAAAAATTGTTTGGAAAAGTAACCTCTGGTTGCTTTGGTGCAGATTTTAGCTGCTTGTGGCTTGAAATAACTTTTTGAATCTCTCTATTGTTGATTTATTCTCTTGTGAATTCCAATATTTCAAAAGCTATGTTAGTGTTGACTGCTGAAGGGGAAGGGAAATGATTTGATGACCGTGGATCTAATGTGGTTGTGATGTGTTTTGTGGTGGATCTTTGTTTGCTCTTTTCCATCAACTGAGTTTGTAGGCACATTTTCCATCTTGAAAGTAAGTCAACTTAGTAACCAAGAATTCTTCGCTGCCAAAAAAAAAAAAAAAAAAAATTTAGTGTTGTCATTTTCGTGTTCTTTTCTACCTTGACACCCTTGGGCCCTTTCTCATCAGCCAACAAAAAGGTGAAATTTCTAAACAAAATTCATGGTGATCTATTGCTTGTGTTGATTCCAAGTTCAATGAAAGTTCATTTCTTCTCTTGAATCAGTAAGCTTCTGTTCCTGACAGCTTTGGTGGGTGTGCTTTTGTTCGATGATAGAAAAGTAGCCAAACATTCTTTTCTTTCATGCCTTCCATCTGGTTTCCAGTTGGCTGTCAATCTTGCAGTTCTCAAATAACCCATCTTTTTAGTTTGTTCCAATGTTCTGCAATCTTTAGTCAACTTGGAGAATGGGTCATATGCTAAGGGCAATTTTGGCCTTCTAATGCTATAAGGACAATGCTATCCTATCTGAAAATTTCTAAAATGTTATTCCATCTATTTCAAAATAATTGTTGCTATTACACAAATCACACACAATATGAAAACTTTTAACATGTGTGAAGTTTTTAGAGAAAAAGACTGAACCCTCAGTGAAAATTGGAGAGTTGTTTCGAAATTTGAAAATCAATTAATGTTCTTATTTAGGGGAATAATAAATGGTAAGGGTGCAATTGAAGAAGACAATAAAGTGTATTCTTGATTTCACAAAATGACAGATAATTTAAAATGCAAAAGGTCTTTAAAAGTGATGGTTACTTTGAAATGGAGGGGAGTACTAGAAAAATAGAGTTAGTAATAATTGGCTGTGCATATGGTCTGCTGTTTTTTATTCATAGATCTTAATAGACTCATTTTTGCAATTAATATCTATAAGAAATTGAGAGAGAATAATCCCTTTTCATTATATCTTAATGTTTACAATGAGCTGTTTATATACAAACTGTTTGAAAAACAAATATGACAACTATCCTAATAAATTGATTACAAAATCTCCTAATCAATCCCCTAACTATTGCTTACAATATTTCCTAATCACTTATTACAAAATCCCCCTAATGTAGTTTAATTCTAGTGTTACAATATTTATAACATTACTTTCTTAAAATACACATATTAGCTATATTTTCCCACTCCTCCTCAAACTGGTGAATGGATATTCTCCATTCCTAACTTGGATAAAATACTTTCAAACACTGGATCACTTAACCTTTTGGTTAGCTGATTATTCGTAGATACATAAGGTGTGCAGATCAATCCACTCTCCAATTTTTCCTTAATAAAATGTCTGTTAATTTTGATATGCTTTGTTTGGTCATGCTGCACAAGATTGTGAGCTATGTTAATTGCAAACTTATAATCATACTAAAGCTTTATCGGACCCTCCAACTTGACCCTTTTGTCTTCTAGAATGATATTTAACCACAGTAACTCACATACTCCTTGAGTCATCACTTGAAACTCAGCCTCTGCACTAGACCATGCTACCACATATTTTTTACTCCATGTCACAAAATTTCCACCAAGGAACGTACAATATCTAATGGTTGATCTTCTACCAACCAATGACTCAGCATAATCAACATCTGTATAGGCTTCAAGCATTAGACCCCCACTTATGCTGAAGATAATTCCTCTTCCTGATGTACTTTTAAGATATTGCAATACTCTGTGTGCTGCTCGAAGATGAACTTTTTTTGGATTATGCATGAATTGACTAATCACACTCACAGCATAAGCTATATCTAGTTGTGTGTGGGACAAGTAAATGAGTTTTTTTACCAAACGCTACTACATCCCTTTTTCCACTATAGCTTCTTCCTCTGTTATTTCAAACTTTATTTTTTGATCCATTGGAGTATTCATCGGTTTGCTTGCTGTTTTCCCTGTCTCCTTGAGGAGATCAGTTACATACTTTTGTTGAGAGAGAAAGATACATTTCTCTAAATATGCCACTTTAATTCCGAGAAAGTACTTTAGCTTCCCAAGTGTCTTAATCTCGAATTCTTTTGCCAAACACTCACTCGAAGAACGTCTCTCCTCATCATCACTTCCTGCTATGTGACTCCCCTTAAAGATGAGTGCTTGATGAATAAAGTACGATCTTCTTGACTTTGCTTGTATCCTAACATCACCATAACCTTGGCAAACCTGCCAAACAATGCTTGAGGAGATTGTTTAAGCCCATACAATGCCTTCTTTAACCTATAGACTCTATGATCAGTAACTTCTTTTCCATAACCAGGTGGTATCTCCATATATATCTCTTCCTGAAGATCTCCATTCAAGAAAACATTTTTTATATCAAACTGTTGTAAATCCCATTCAAAGTTGGCTGCCAAAGATAATAGGACTCTAATAATCCTTTGCAACTGGGGCAAACGTCTCTAGATAGTCCACTCTATACGTCTAAGTATTTGACACTTGGCAACCAGCCTTGCCTTGAATCTTTTCACTGAACTGTCAGTTCTTTATTTTACTGTGTACACCCATTTACACTCCACTAGTTTCTTCTATATTGGTAACTCAACAAGCTCTCATGTTTTGTTCTTTTCCAGGGTTTCCATTTCTACATTCATAACTTATTTCCATTTTTCATTAGACAAAGCTTTAGATAGATTTGAAAGAATGACAATGGTTTCTAGGTTATGGAGGAAGACTCTGTGTGACGGAGAAAAACTCTAAAAGAACAAGAAGTGTGCAAGGGGATGTAAAGGTCTTTTAGTGCCCTCTCTCGCACCTTTTCTTAAAGCAATGGGCAAGTCTATGTTACTATTACCTTCATGGATCTCACTCTTTACCTCTTGTTCTATTTCAATTTGTAATGTGGGTTCAAAAGTCATTATCTGATCAGATTCTTGGACTTGCGTAGGGTTGGGGGCAGCTGTCCTCTTCCTTGCATACATCTTGCTTTTGCCATATATCTAACATTCTTGGAAATAGACTCAGTGTTAGATTGAGCAAATACAGGTTCAGAGGAGATTGAGACAGACTTAGATAGCTCAGAGTGAATTGGGGTATGATCACTAGTGGACGAGGAAGTAAGATGATTTGAAGTTGAAAGATCCAACAGCAAGTTAAAACCCAAACTCTCACCTTCTTTCACTAACTTCTCCTCCTGAAGATAAGGGTTTGGAAAGTAAGATTCACGTTTATTGGAGGTAACATTCATAGAAACAAAGAATTTTCGAGAGGGTGGATGATAACACTTGTATCCTTTTTGGGTTGATGAATATCTTACAAATACATTTTTTATAGCTCTTGTATCCAATTTTTCTCTGTTGTGACTGTAACATGTACAAATGATGTACATCCAAACACTCTAAAAACAAGATTATTTGTGGTATGAAAGTTAGGATAGAAGGTGAACAACATGTCCATTGGACTCTGAAACCCTAGGACTCTAGATAGCAATTGATTTATGAGATGTGTTGTTGTAAGAACAGTTTTCTCCCAAAAGGTTTTAGGTACATGATGTTCAAATAACAATGCTCGGGTTTGTTCAAGGAGATCACCATTTTTCTTCTTTGCAACTCCATTTTGCTGCGGGGTATTCACACAAGATGACTTATGTATTATCCATTCCTTTTGAAAATATGGACTTAGAAATTGATTGAAATAGCCCCGTGTATTGTCAGACCTAACTCTCTTGATGGTTTATCTAAATTGATTTTTAATCATGAAGTAGAAATTTAGTAAAACAATATTGACATTAAATTTTTGTTTAAAAAGAAGGACCCTGCAAACTCGAGTATAGTCATCAATAAAGGAAATAAATCAGCGTGCCCCAGAAATATTAGCAATAAGTGATGGACCCAGACATTACTATTGATTAAATGAAAAGGAATTGATTTTCTTTTAGTGCTCACAAGAAAGGGTATACGTTTGTGATGGGCAAGTTTACATTTTTCACAATGAAAAGACTTAATATTTAAATGTTTAAACAAAGATGGAAACAAGAGTTTTATGATTCGAAATGATGGATGTCCAAGTCGACGATGATGGAGTCAAATTTTCTCTTTATTGCATGATAAAGACTCGAAAACAAATGATACTAGCCGTTTACCTTTAGTGATGGTTGGTTGACTTGTTTCAAGGAAGTAGATGCTATCTCGTTCTCTAGCATGTCCAATCATCTTTCTTGAACCCTTTTTTTGAAGTACACAATTATTATGATGAAAAATCACAGCACATTGTAAGTCATGGGCAAGTTTTTGGAAGGATATCAGATTGGTAGCTAGTTTAGGGACATGGAGAACATTTTGTAAGGTTAACAATAGGTTAATTTGAACACTTTCAATTCCTGCCACAGTGTCCAAAGAATCATCTGTAGCAGCTATTTTTCTATTATTTGGGCACGGGGAATAGGTGGTAAAGACATTTTGTGAGTGGGTCCTATGATCGGTAGCTCTTAGATCCATGATCCAAGAGGTGGCAAAAGTTACATCCGAAACATTTAATCCAATGAAAAATGAAAATTCACTTGAACATGCTACAGAACAAGTATCTGAGAGCTTTTCTAGACTGTTGATGAGAGCTCTCACTCTTTCCAATTCATCTTGGTTAAGACCGATTGTTTTCAATTTGGTGGCACATCAATTTGGCTAGCAACTACATTAGTTTGTCCCCCATTCAGCTGCACAAAAGAGAATATTGCAGAAATGAAGGCTGTTCGAAAGAGAAGACGGTAGGAATGAAGGCTGCTCAAAGAGGAAGAATCCTAGAAAGCCTAAGGTTCTAATGCCATGTAAGAAATTGGGAGAGAATAATCTCTTTTCATTATATCTTAAAGTTTACAATGAGCTGTTTATATACAAACTGTCTAAGAGATAAATATGACAACTACCTTAATAAATTGATTATAAAATCTCCTAATCAATCCCTCTAATTACTGCTCACAAGATCTCAATCACTGATTATAAAATCTCTTAATTTAATGGTCAAACTTCCCTAATGTAGTCTAATTCTAGTATTACAATATTTACGTTACTTTCCTAAAGTAAACCTATTAATTATATTTTATCACAATATCTATTGTTATATTTCTTATTGGAAACTCAATGAAGAGTAAAATTGCTTAACATATTTGACTATTCTACTATACCAATTCCGTATTCCACTTCCATCCTAGTCCGCACTCCCCACTCCTCGTCCCCCTTCTCTTTTTCCCCTTGAGATTATCAATTGTAATGGTAAGGACTTCATTTCCTTGACATATTTGGTGGTCCAGTTTGTCTTTATATGTTTGATTGCTATTCACCTTAAGTTTTGGAATGTAATATTTTGGATGATCAGTACAGTATGATTAGAAGTCAGTTGGAAGTTGAAACTCTTCCCTACCCCGGGATTTAAGCCTATGGCATTCTGCACTAGTTTGCTATTTGTAGATTCCCATTCTCTCTGAATCCCTTTTAGGTCAATATTCCTCTATTTATTTTGCATGCATCTTGTCAGTATTTTGCTGGTTGGAAGACAAGTCTGCCAATGGCTTGGATCTCGTGTTTTATGCTAATTGGTCAAGGTCCTGATGCAACATGCAAGTGAATTTTCCTGTAAATTTTGACCTTTCTGATGAATTTGTCATTTGACATACAGGTTGCTCGGGGTCAGATGGAACATGCAGTATACATGAAGCAAAGGCTGACATCATCTCCGGTTCTTTCTCCCCAGCCAATTGCTGCTAACCCACTGATGGAGACCACAAGGGCTGCTGAAGCTAACATGCCCCAGTTAACCAGCACTCCTATGCTTCCACCAACACATCCTGTGACTTTCACGTCTCCAAAACTGACTGAGGAGAGCAAGAAGGCAGCAGCAGCTGCTGTAGCTGCAAAACTTGCTGCTTCTACATCCTCCGCACAGATGCTTACTTCTGTTCTCTCATCCCTTGTTGCAGAAGAGGCTGCCTCACTGAGTAGTGGCTTAAATTCCGCCGGATTCTCCTCTGGTTTACCTTTTGGTTCTCCCGAAAAAAGACTCAAGTTAGAGAAACCAGCATCTTTTTCTGATATGAATCATTCTGACGGGAACCATTCTGCATTTTTTGCTTCTGCACAACAGCAACCAGTGAGTAACATGCCACTTGTACCATCCATTGGCATGCAGATTGTTTCCCAAGGGAACCAAATGCAGTCTCCATTTCCACAACCTCCACCACCACCCCCACCATCTGTACCTGTAGCAAATTCCCCTGCAACTCAGATAGGTCAATCCACTGCAATGATGATGGGTGTCATGTCCTATGGTTATGGGGCAAACAACCTACCTCCTCCACCTTTACCATCACATCTCCAGATGACATTTGCTAGGCCGGCTCCTCTTCAGCAGCCACCACCGCAGCAGCAGCAGCTTCAGACCCAGCAATCTCAGCAACAGCAACAGCCACAGCAGCCGCCAGCCAATGGTGGGTATTATCGACCTCCAGGTATTGGATTCTATGGCCAAAACCATCAGCCTGCTACACCACCTGTACCCAGGCAGTAACTGCAGTTTGGAAGATTAAGCACCTTGTCTTTTGTATATTAATAGGAATTTTATATAAAACATAGGAGCTGCTTTCCTTAGCTTAATGTTGCCCTCTTCCCTGAATGTGTTTTTTCACCCTCTCTTCACAATCCTCTGTTCGCATAGATTTATTAAAGATTGAGGTGCTTTACAAAATTGTTAGAATGCTGTAATATTATATTTAGATGTAGAAGAACTTTTGGTGCATTTCGTCCTTTCTTTGCTTTGAATATGATTCTGCTCTCTGCCCTCTGCTCTTCTGTCCGGCCCCTTCGTTGTCGCCACCCAGACTCCAGAGAAAAGACTACATTTCAGCCGGTACAAGAAGTGTTATTACGACGCTGTGCATGGAAGTTATTCTTCAATATTATGGTGAGAATTAAAAGGGTAAAATTGTTATAAAATTAGGGTAGTGTTAGAATAAAATCTTCACACTACACACTAATAAAACTCTAACTATTTTGCACAAGAATTTCTCTTTCTTTTCTCTCACAATTTTCTCTAATCTTTCTTTCACTAATCTTTCTTTCACAAAATAATGGTGTATTACAAGTTTAGAGAATAGCTCTATTTATAGAGCTCTAATTAGTGGATTACATCATGATATATATCATCTTCCACTAATCTTAATTAGTGGTGTCTCCACTAAATGGTGGACATTCATAAAAATCTTCTAATAATTCACATAAATCCATAATTAGTGGAGCCCCCACTAATTAATAAAGATTTCAATAATTTATAATACTCCCCCTTGGATGTCCATCCATTACATAAAGAATATGCCTCGTTAAAACCTTACTAGATAAAAACCCAGTGGGAAAAAAATCTAGTGAAGGAAAAAGAGTACACTATTTTATATGTCCATTTATTACTCCCCCTGATGAAATGATTCCTTTAAATCTTTAAACCGACGCATACCGATGTTATATCTCAACTTTTCAAATGTTGCAGTCGGTAAAGTCTTCGTGAACATATCTGCGAGATTATCACATGACCGAATTTGTAGCACATCAATTTCACATTTCTTCTGGAGTTCATGAGTAAAGAAGAATTTTGGTGAAATATGTTTTGTCCGATCTCCTTTAATATATCCTCCTCGTAATTGAGCTATGCAAGCTGCATTGTCTTCATAAAGAGGAGTTGGAATACCTTTGATTGATGATAATCCACAACTTTCTTGGATATAATGAATCATGGATCTTAGCCATACACATTCTCGACTTGCTTCATGAATGACTATAATTTCAGCATGATTTGAAGAAGTAGCCGCTATAGATTGTTTCGTAGAACGCCATGATATAGCAAGTATTTCCACATGTAAATAGATAGCCCGTTTGAGAACGTGCTTTATGTGGATCAGATAAATAACCAACGATCCGCATAACCTATCAATGTTGGACTGGTTTTATTTGAATAAAATAATCCGAGATCAATTGTACCTTGGAGATATCGAATGACTTGTTTAATTCCATTCCAATGTCGTCGTGTTGGTGAAGAACTAAATCTTGCTAATAAATTGACAGACAAAAGCAATATCGAGTCGTGTATTATTAGCAAGATACATCAATGCACCAATTGCACTGAGATATGGTACTTCAGGACCAAGGAGTTCTTCATCATTTTCTTGAGGTCGGAAAGGATCTTTATCCACATTTAATGATCGCACGATCATTGGAATACTCAATGGATGTGCTTTGTCCATGTAAAATCTTTTTAGCACTTTTGCTGTATATGTTGATTGATGAATAAATGTTCCACTCTCCAAATGTTCAATTTGTAAACCAAGGCAAAATTTTGTTTTACCAAAATCCTTGATTTCGAATTCTCTTTTTAAATAATCAATTGTTTCTTGGAGCTCTTCAGGAGTTCCAATAAGATTAATATCATCAACATATATAGCTAATATCACAAATTTAGAACCAGATTTCTTAATAAAAACGTATGGACATACCTGGTCATTTTTAAATCCCGCTTTCAATAAATATTCACTAAGACGTGTAAACCACATGCGCCCAGATTGCTTCAAGCCATATAATGATTACTGCAACTTGATGGAGTAATTTTCACGAGGATAATGTTTATATGCTTCAGGCATATGAAATCCTTCGGGGATTTTCATGTAAACATCATTTTCTAAATTTCCATACAAGTAAACAGTGACAACATCTAATAGGCGCATATCTATCTTTTCATGTAATATCTATCTTTTCATGTACTGCCAAACTGATAAGATATCGGAGTGTAATAGCATCAACAACAGGAGAATAAGTTTCATCATAATCAATACCTGGTCTTTGTGAAAAACCTTGGGCTACTAATCGCGCTTTATATCGAACGATTTCACTCTTTTCATTGCGCTTTCGCACAAATATCCATTTGTAGCCAACAGGTTTTATACCTTCTGGTGTTCGGACTGCAGGTCCGAAGACTTCACGTTTTGCCGAGTGCATTTAACTCCGATTGAATCGCATTTTTCCATTGCGACCAATCTTTTCTATGCCGACATTCATCAATCGATATTGGTTCGGGATCATCATTATCCTGTGTAACATCAAGAGATATATTGTATGCAAATATATTATCAATAACAGTTTCTATCCGATTCCAACTTCTACCGGAAGTGGTATAATTGATAGAAATTTCGGTGTTATTTTCATCAACTTCACGGTTCTTTGTCATCGGTTCTCTCTTGGTCTTTATCATTCTTTTCTTCAATATAATCTTCCGGATCATTTAATCCTCTTTTCTTTCGAGGATTTTTATCTTTAGAACCAAGAGGTCGGCCACGCTTACGGCGTGTTTTTGACTCAGCAGACTATAGGTATAATATTTTGTTCTGCTTGGAACTTCAATTCGAATAGGAGCATTTATAGTTGGAATATGCGATTTTGTAACTCTTCCGAGTCAACAAAAGCGTCTGGCATTTGATTTGTAATGCTTTGCAAATGAATTATCTTTTGAACTTCAAGTTCACATGCGCTTGTGCGCGGATCAAGATAATTTAATGAATTTAATGATGTTGTCCAAGCAAGATCCTTTTTATGTCTGTTTTGGTTCTCCCCTAATTTGGGGAATAATGATTCATCAAAATGACAATCGACAAATCTTGCTTGTGAATACATCTCCGTCAGGGGTTCAACATACCCGATAATAGAGGGAGAATCATATCCAACGTATATCCCCTTTCTTCTTTGAGGACCCATCTTTGTACGTTGGTTTGGTGTAATTGGAATATATACAAGACACCCAAAAATTCTTAAATGAGCAATATTTGGTTCGACCCAAAAGCCAATTGCAAAGGAGAGAATTTATGATAACTAACTGGTCTTATACGTACAAGTGTTGCGAAGCATGTAGAATAGCATGTCCCCGAGCAGATGTTGGGAGATTTGTTTTCATTAATAATGGTCTAGCAATTAATTGTAATCGTTTAATCAAAGATTCGAGCAAGACCATTACTGTGTGTGAACATGAGCTACAGGATGTTCAACATTAATCCCAATTGACATGCAATATGCATCAAAAGCATGTGATGAAAATTCACCAGACATTATCCAAACGGATATTTTTAATGTGATGGTCCGGAAATTGTGCTCGTAATTTAATTATTTGAGCAAGTAATCTCGCAAACGCCAGAGTTGTGAGTAGATAATAAACATACATGTGACCATCGGGATGATGCATCAATTAAGACCATAAAATATTTGAACGGTCCACATGGTGGATCAATAGGTCCACAAATATCTCCGTGAATCTGTTCGAGAAATGTAGGACTTTCAGCTCCTACTTTTACTCGGTGATGGTTTAACAATTAATTTTCCTAGGGAACATGCAAGTACATGCGAATTTTTCGATGTTAATATCCTTTTATTTTTTAAAGGATGACCATGTGTATTCTCAATGATTCTTCTCATCATGGTAGATCCTGGATGACCCAACCGGTCATGCCAAATGCTAAAAGTAATAGGATCGAGAAACTTCGGTTTACTAGATGATGAATTTCAATTGTACGTATTTTTACAAAATATAGACCAAGTAGAAAAAGACGGCAGTTTTTCTAATACCGATTTCTTACCCAAATGCATTTGAGTAATAAAAAGATGCTCAATCCCATTTTCCTCATTTGTTTCAACATGATACCCATTTCTCGTGATATCTTTAAAACTCAATAAATTTCTTCCGGATTTTGAGGAAAATAGTGCCTTATCAATAATAATTGTTGTTCCTTTAGACAACAATATACTAGCTCTTCCTGAGCCCTCAATTACATTTGCACTACCGTTTATCGTATAAATATTTATTTCTCCCATTTTGAGATCGAAAAATATTTCTCATTTTTTAGTATGGTGTGTGTAGTTCCACTATCAATAATGTATACATCATCATTAATAACAGCCATCTCAACACAAATATATATATGTAAACGTAAATATTATTAGAATAGAATGCAAATGAAAATACAAAAATATCGTGGTGAGGCTTTAGTTCTTTTGGACACCGCCATCACCAATTAAATGGTCTATCCTACCGTCCGGGTGTTAAAAAAATCCGATACATCCATATGGGTAATATTGATATTAAGATCTTCGGGATCACTATCGTCATCCTCAAGCATTATTTATTGGATGTTGAGAAAAATTTACTTCCACATTTTTATTTTTCAATAAAGCTTGATACAATTCAACTAAATGCTTAGCCGTATCGACGCTTTCGTGACCAATGACCTTTCATGCCACATCTATAACATATATCCTCATGCTTTTCTTCAATTTCTTTTTCTTTTCCCTTTTGATCTTTTCTGTTCCACTTCAGTGGCCGTATTTCTCACGGTTTGATTATAATTGTGATAAGGGAAATATCGAGCGTGTCTACGACCATAACCACGACCACGGTCACGGCCACGGCCACGACCACGACTATAACGATGGGCTTCTGCTGGAGCCAACAGACATTCACTTCGGGAGTCTCGTAGAGCCGCTTGGTCCGGCTTCGTGATTTCTCAATAATAACTCATTATTTTTCTCTGCAATGAGGAGGGCAGTAATTAAATCAGTAAATTTTGTATACCCCTTTTCTCGATATTGTTGTTGCAGGACAATATTCGAGGCATGAAAGGTGGAGAATGTCTTCTCCAACATATCTTCATCGATCACTTTTTCTCCGCATAATTTTAATTGAGATGTAATTTTATACATTGCGGAGCTATATTCATTCACGGTTTTAAAATCTTGCAACCTCGAGTGCAACCATTCATACCGTGCAAGTAGGTAGTACGACCATCTTCGGTGGTCAAATCTTTCTTTTAAATTTACCCATAGGCCATATGAATCTTTTTCGGTAAGATATTCCATTTTCAAATTTTCATCGAGATGACGACGAATAAAAATCAAAGCTTTAGCCTTGTGTTGTGCGAGATGCACTATTATTTGCTTGAATAGTTTCACTAAGGCCTTCGACATTTAGATGCATTTCGCATCGAGAACCCATGACATATAATTTTTTCCGTAAATATCAAGGGCTACAAATTCGAGTTTCGCGATGTTAGCCATAGAGATCAATAAATGCGTACTGTCTTCTCGGCTTTGGTAACTGCAGAAACTCGTGCTTAGTCTTCTCGGCTTTTGTACCGGTAGAGACTCGTGCTGATAACGTGTTATAAAATTAGGGTAGTGTTAGAATAAAATCTTCACACTACACACTAATAAAACTCTAACTATTTTGCACAAGAATTTCTCTCTTTCTTTTCTTTCACAATTTTCTCTAATCTTTCTTTCACTAATCTTTCTTTCACAAAATAATGGTGTATTACAAGTTTAGAGAATAGCTCTATTTATAGAGCTCTAATTAGTGGATTACATCATGGCATACATCATCTTCCACTAATCTTAATTAGTGGTGTCTCCACTAAATGGTGGACATCCATAAAAATCTTCTAATAATTCACATAAATCCATAATTAGTGGAGCCTCCACTAATTAATAAAGATTTCAATAATTCATAATAAAAATGTCTTTATCTTTATATTTTTATAAATTTTGATTTTCATATTAAAATTTTAAAATATATAATTTTAGTTGTTGAATATTTAAAATATTTAAAAAATTGTCTTTTCATCAATTGCTATTTTTATAAGTATTCACGGAAGTTTATCATATAGTTTTCACCTGACTTATTTTATGGGTATTTTTGTTAATTCATAATTGTTACAATGTGATGTTAAATTTTCATTTAATTTTTACAAAATAATTTCTGCATATGATAAAAAAAGATTATTGCGACGTGTATGTCTTTCACTTCTCCTTTCAATTTTTTTTAAGTAATTTTTTGTAAGATTTATTTTTTCTTTTTGTAAAGATGTCAAAGAAAATTATTATTTATCGAGAATTGTTGAATTTGAGTTTCTTCGCTATTCATGGAGAATTAAGTTTAAATTTTTTTGTTCTCATCTTTATATTTGAGTTTTGTTTATTAAGAGGTGATATATATGATTTTGTTATGTGGTTAAATTTGAATATGTGCAAAAGAGTAATATCAATATTATTTAGTCGTATAAGAAGTATGTAGTTAGATCTTGAAATTGTTGTTAATTATATGAAGAGAAAATATTGTGAGATTAAAGTCGATGCGAGGACTCGTTACTATCCTTACTGGTAGGACAAAAATGTTTTTAAAATAATTCATACGAGGATTATGTGATGAATTTTTGTGAATACTTAACTTATTAAATTGATAAAAGAATTATTTTTTAGATATTTTAAATGTTTAAAGGTTGAAATTATATATTTTAAGTTTGAAGATAAAAATTAAAATTCAAAAGTAGCTAATATTTTTTTCCAAATTAAAACGTGGAGGTTGGAGAAGTTCCGAGGCTTTGGGGAGTTGCAAAGTTTTATCACTCCGTGTAAATTTGGTGGATTCAAGAAATGGCGTGCGAATCCTATTCTATATTCATGTTTTGAAATGTTCGAGTCTTGCTCTAGACTTGCCTTACGTTTGGTTAGCAAAGTAGCAGGGGAAGGAGATGGGAGAGGAATTTTTACTTCGGCGAATGGTTATAATTTATTTTTAATTTGTTTAATTGAAATAGAATGGAAGTAAATTAATTTATATTTTAATTCGTCTAAATTTAGACGAATTATTATTTTGATAGAGAGTTTTTTTTATTTCTTTTTTATAATTTTTTTATAATTAAATAACGTAAATATTTTCAAATTTTATATCGCTTCTTTTCTTTTTTATTTTTATTTTAACCAAACATTCTCGTAATGGAAATACAACGTTGATGCTGGAGCTATATCAATTATTGTGTATCATTTGTATTGTTCAATTATTGTGATACAAGATTCTTGTTGGTCCCGAATCCGATTCATGTAAAAATTTTTCAAAAAAGATAAGTCAAATTAGTTGGTTCATATATGTAAACACACACCTTGTACGTGTATCTCAATCAACGTACCCGTGATTTGCATCGTCTTCTTTCTTTTTTGAGTGATCCCATCTTTAAATGTGTATAAGCATTTAATGAACAATATACTATTAATAAGTAAATACAAAATAAAATATACAATTATTAAACCGTTATAAAAAAAATTTGAAAAACTTATAAAATAAAAGTCGTCTTCTAGAGGACATATAACAATAATATTTTTTTGAACCAAAAATGATCTTCACTTGTATTCAAATTATTATAACGTTCAAATTTTGTTCTTTTAGTTGGCCAATAGTTAATTTTCATTTTTGTTAATAACGTGATGTATATGTGACATTTTTTTATGAATATTTAAATAATTGTATTAATTTAGATCAGCAACAGTAATTGATCGTATATGTGAAAGGAGCTACTGTTGTAAAATAAACTAAATACTTAAAAAATTATCATGTGTGTCTCACCTTATTAACATAAATGGGATTTAAATAATTATATTGTCCAAATTTTGCTCTCATTAGTTGACAAAAAGCAAAATATGGATGATATAATAATTTAAAAACAAGTAAAATTATTTTTTAATTTGCAGATAAAACTTAAATTTGAAAAAGTATAAAGGTCATCAAAATTATTTTGCACCCAAAAAATTAATCTCCTATATATATATATATATATATATGTGTGTGTGTGTGTGTGTTGAAATTATTATTAGAAAGAAATTTAATACCACCACCACCAATTACTACTTTAGAATTGAGAACATATTAAAAGAATGTTACAAAATAAAAAATTGCAAATTACTACATTACAACAAAATTAGTTTTTTTATCATCTGTAAAATATTTTAATAATAATATTTAATCCTGCAAAGACAGATAAAAATAAGATTTAAAAGATAATTTAGAGATGTAGAGATGGAGTTTGTTTTTATATAAAAATATAACAAGTAACTATTTTCTTAGATTTTGTTCTTTTATAGATGGGATCACCCAAAAACAAAGGAGGGGCAGCCCATTCATGTGTGCTTTGATTGAGATAGCCGTGGAGTTTGTATGTCTATATATATAGAATCTGTTGGGCAAAATCTCAATTGGAATAGTTAATGAGAATAGAAAAACGAATATAAAGAATAAAATAAAGTATAAAATATTTACATAATTCGACCTTTGTAACTAAACTTATGTTAACGACGAAGATTATGAAATACTTTATTCATAATCACAAAGAGATTTATTCAATGTATTCTTTGTATTTTTCCAAACTCTTGTACGCACCCTGTCTCGCACCATTTATAGACTCACCTAATCTATACTTATACGTTCCAAAATATTGGATACACCAAAATAGACAAAGACTCTCTAGAAAACTTATGACTTCACCTATATATAGGTACCAAATCATAAGACTCTTAATTAACATAGTATGTAGAAACAGTAACTTTTTAATTCTAATATACATAGGACAATAGTAAATCTCTAATTCTAAATACATTAGATTTATCTTTTTTAATCAAAACACTGTGTCCTAGTCAGATTAGGAATGTAAGACAACAAACTCCACCTTGATTTGTATTCCACCTTCGTCACAATCCTCTTCATTCCATTGACCTTTACAACAACCAAAATTTTATTGGTGCCCAATTACATACTAGAATCAGCATGATCCCAATAATCTCAATTATTCCTGATTCGTCTTGGTCAATAAACATGCATAGTTGTTCTCGAGTCCAACACGATCTATTGACTTATACGAGAAAGCTTCGACATTTTCTCGTCTTTGTAAAATTTCTCATCACACCATCATTTGTCTCCTTGAAAGTCATGTGTACACTCTTCTTCCAGGTCGTTGATGTACTTTTTTCCTTACAGATGAATACCTTACCTATACTTCTTTTGTTACACTGGAACGTTCTAGCTGTGTGTGATTTTGGGGACAATATCCAAAATCTAAAATCTACTAGAGAAAAAGTATCCAATGCTTGAAGATTGTGAGGATATCTTCACATATGCCAATGTCATCGTATCGCCACTGCAAATCCTCATATTTTTTCTTTTCCAATGAATACATGGGTATTCATGACAATTGTAACCGTTTATTCTTTCATCTAATTTTGTAACCTGGATCTACTTGCCTTAGATCCACCATCAGACAATTTTGGTTCAAAACCTATCTAGTTCACGTAGGGGGTACAATTGCATGAGTAATTTTTACCGGTGTCTAATAACCTCTCTCTTGACATAACCCCATCAATAAAATACATATTGACTAATATGTCCTTCTCAAGAGATATTCATGTTTTTCTATCTTCTACCGCCTAAACTATTCTTCTCATTGATTTTCACCATCTGATAATCTCGAAACCCAAAACCATAGAAACCTAGTAATTAGGCTTTTACACCTATTATTGGGCAAAATCTCAATCGAGATAGTTAACGAGAACAAAAAAACCAATATGAAAAGTAATATAAGACACAAAAATTTACGTGATTTGGCTTATTTAACCAAGCCTATGTCTATGATGAAGATTACGAAACACTTTATTAATAGCCACGAAGAGATTTATATAAGGTATTCTTAATATTTTCTCAAACCCTTGTACATACCCTGTTTCGTACTACTTATACACTCACCTAACCTACACCCATATGCCCCATAAAATTGGATACACTAAAATAAATGAGGACCCTCTAAAAAACTTATGACTCCACCTATATATGTACCAAGTTTTTAGACTCCTAAATAACATAGAATGTAGTAAGAGTAACTTTCTAATTGTAATATATATAGGACAATAGTTACTCTCTAATTCTAAATACATTAGGAATATCTTTTTTAATCAAACCACTTTGTCCTAAGGAATGCAAGACAAAACTTGACAGAATCAACTATTTTAGTTTATCTATTTATATATTTATGTCACTATGTATAGTGATTTTTTTGTAAAAAGAGACTTGGTGAATAGAAAATTAGCGACGATAGATTCTATTGCTAATAAACCTAGTGACAACATAGCGAAG
Source organism: Voacanga thouarsii (assembly GCA_026120185.1). Classification (NCBI taxonomy): domain Eukaryota; kingdom Viridiplantae; phylum Streptophyta; class Magnoliopsida; order Gentianales; family Apocynaceae; genus Voacanga; species Voacanga thouarsii. The sequence continues at coordinate 3,961,677 of JANUWF010002024.1, read as the reverse complement.
GAAAAAGCAATAGCTAAACTGCTAGTCGCTAAATAATTTTTTTGCAACAGCATGAAGAAACCATCACTAGTAGCGATGGCTTTGCGAGGGTATGTCACTTTACCAGTAACCAGTCAAACTTCAGATTAGCGATGGCAAGAAAAACTTTTTCTCATTAAAAATATTTGAAAAATTAGTTCGCATCATTGCTAAGGTTGCGACGGTTTGGTAATGACAATAGCAAATTTAGTATCTGCTGCTAAACCCCTAGCAAATTTTGCGAGGGTTTAGCAACGGAGTATTTTACGCAATTCTCTATTTTAAAAAGTAAATACCTTTTCGTTACTAAACCCTAACACATCTGGCCAAAGATTACTGACAGTACCATAGCAAAACCATAGCTAATTTGCTAGGGTTTAGCGATGGCATTTTTCAGTTAAAATAAAATTTAATTTTTTCATAGCTAAACCATTGCTAATTTTTTCCCTAGCTAATCCATAGCTAATTTCTTTTTCCCCTCTCAAGAGCCTATTTTTTTTATTATATTAAATCCCCTGCACTATATATCAAACAATATATACCACACCAACTTTAAATTCACAATAAAATGTAAGCCAATTTCATTAAATTAAAATAGAAAATAATCATCTCAATAATGGAAAATACATTTATAACTACAAATGTTTAATGTAATGTAAATATAATATACATGATAATGTCTACAATAAAATTCCTACACCATGGGAGTAGTGGCGGGTTAGAGAACAAGATAGAGAATGTATTGAAGGATAAGGATCTGGGGGCGGAATAAAGCTGCCCCCAGTCTCATCCACTACATCGTCTCTCTGAATTGGCTACATCGGTGGTAGCACTATCCCAAACTTCTCTGATGTCAGTGTAATTAATCCAGTAAATTGATTTTGCATATGATCCACTTTCTGATTGAAATCCTTCTTGAGCTCGTCTCTTACTACATGCACCCTCTCCTCAACCCTGCTTTCTACTATATAGTCTATGTCAGCATGTGTAGTAGATGTAGATGGCAAGAAACTTTGCTGGAACTGTTGTCTAGCTCGAGTTGCCTCGGAGCTCAGTCTATATGCGCGTTCTCGATTGAACCTGCCTGCTACCTAGATAAAAAGAGTCCTCTCACCCGAGATGGCAAAAGAGGTAACACTAGCAAACAAAGTGGAAGAAGCCTGAGTAAGGTGCTCCTTGGCAACTGTCACATCCTCTTAAAATCGATTTTGAAGTCAGAATTTTATTAAGTAAAATGTGACTACCTAGAAAGTATTTTAAAATTATGAATTTATAAATCATTACCAACGTCTTGTGAGAGCACTCGTTGACATGCTGTCCTTGTCTTTCCCCCCTCTGAAACATATGTAGTCTCTTGTACTATTCGATGTAGCTGAAGTCATCACCCATCTTCTATCGCTGTAATTAAAAAATTAACTTATAAAAGTATTGACTTGAAAATTATTTATACGAAGTAGAATTACAAATGTGAATAATTGAAGAAAATTATTTATACAAAGTAGAATTACAAAATGTGCAAATAATTAAAGAAAATTATTTGTGCGAAGAAAATTAGTTCTTCAAAATGACATAATCAAGATAAAAAATAGTATGCATCCAATCTATGTAGAACAAGCTTCAATCCCAATATTTGATTGGTCAATACAACAGAAACAATTACACTTCTATCTCAATTTAGGAAGACTACATGATAAACTTATAGTTACCATAGACATTAAGTGTCTCAATTAACCATTAAATAATGATTCCATTAAGTCCCTAATATAGGAATCTTAACAAAGTTAAGCTGTAGCATTACAGCTCCATTTCAACCTGATACCAAAGTCAAAATTGAGTAAAAAAAGTAAAAAGAGAAACCTTTGGAAAAATTAAATGCATATTTACATGAATAACACTGCAAATAGACTTCTTTTCTCTTCCTCTTTTAGAGTAGTATGCATGTAAAATATTAAAGTGCCATAATTCCTTTCTATAATACTTCTGATATATAGTTCAAGTCTACAAAGTTTTATAAAATACCATTAACTCTACTTTCTCAAACGACTGTAAAATCATGAGGATTCAACATAATAAAATGCCATTCTTGCAATAGAAATTGAACAAGTAACATGAAAATAAAAAAGAAAACAATGCAACTCACGTATATACACAAACTTGAATTTTTCTTTCTATATGCTCTTTAGAAATCAATCAACAGCTTGCCTAGAAATTTATCAACATAAAGGAATGCAAATTAAGTTACATTAATTCCAACCTATCACAAGTGTTCACCACAAAAATCACACCAAACAATCTAAACTTAGCAAAACTCATCATGAACCAAAAATTGCTTAAATTTATTTGAAATCATGTTGGAATAACAAAATCCCAAATATAAATAGCTGAGGAATTAGGGTTAGAACAAAGAAGAAACCCCCCCCCCCCCATTACTGGAAACTAGCTTTTGTTATGTTGCAATCCTTCACAAAAATGACAAAAACATCTCTGTAGATAGGCAACAATTCAACCTAGTACTGGAAATTAAGCTCCTCTGTTTATTACTAAAAAACACAAAAAGCCCACTGTTCAGACACACTATTGAACCAGATTAAAAAGAGGAGGCAAGAGAAGAAATAGATTTAAAAAACAAAAACAAAAACATTTAGAGGAATTAATAGGTTAACTAAATATTAAAGTTTGAAACACATAGAAAGAACTAACCGGTTGAATTTCCCGCCACACAGACGGTGAAGAAGAAATACATGGAATAGAGGGGAAAAAAATAAATACATTGAGATGAATTAATGGGTTAACTAAATACTAAAGGTTGAAACACAAAGAAGGAACATACTCAGTTAAATTTCAATTGTTGTAGAGTGGATGGACGGTGAAGAAGAAATACACACAGGGACCTCTGAGCTGAAGAGCAAAGAAACAAAAAAAGTACATAGCTCGATTGGTCAAAGAAAAATTGACATCATCAAATAGGTGGCTTTTTTAGTGAAAATTTTGATAGCTGCGCCTTTTTTTTTTTCTTACACGACAAAGGTGTCATGGAAGATACATAATCTTGCGTGACACATGTTGGATTGTATGCCCTCTTAGACTAGGTTTCAGATGTAAAATTGAATATTTTAATGAAAGAATTTATTTTCAGAAATTATTTGTGAATTTATTTTTTGTTTGTGTACAATTTTGTTTGGAACAGACCCATTATGTTTAAATAAGTGATCCATGTGAATGGTGTTCTTTCACAGTGAGGTATGGATCATGGGTTATTTAACACATAAACACTTGTTCTTAACCTATTGATGAGAATGGGAATCTCATCATATTTAGGTTATTATGTTATGAATTCCAAATGGGGAATGGCTTACCTTTAGCCAGTGAGTAGTCCACTCACTTCATGACATAAGCGTATTTCGAATACGTAGGACATGACCTGTAGTAGTGGTTTCTAAAAGTACTATATGATAGAAACCTAGATTACTACCGCGACAACGTAGACTAATGCTCTACGACTTGAGTATGAGTTGGTGGTTTGACGAAGCTGGAAGCATATACTTTGATATGCTATAGTTGAGGTTCTATAGTAGAACCAATATACTTGTGTATTGGGTATCTGTAATTAGTTAGTTAAGACAGACTCGTACAAGATAGTTTCTACACTATATCGCCTTTTGTGGTTATCTGAATGATCTAAAATGTCCAGGGTCTTGGGAAATATGACTCGGATGTTTGCTTTAGGGTAGTTCCCTTGGAAAGCGAAAACACTCCAGGAAGTCGTGGATCAATGGACTAGAAGCCTAAGGATGGTAGATGTCATTTAGAGGGGTGTTAGTACACTTCTTTCTCTCTAAATATACGGCGATGTGTAGAGGGGTATTTTAGTCATTTCACCTGTAAGTCGGAGACTTTGCTAATGCAACATTGTCCTTGGGGTCAATATTTCCTTATGGTGATATTAGAAAATATTTAATATGCAAAATACAACTATTTATATAGTAGGGGTATTTTGGTCATTTTAGCAACCAAGGCGATGTGTCTTTTTGGTCCTCAGAATAGCCCGCAAGTCCTAATCAATTTTGGGTTGAGGAATTGGTCTCAGTTCAAGAGGATTTTATTTTATTCAAGATGTCTAATTTATTATTAGACTGGAATAAAATAAATAAAATTTAAAAAAAGGAGTTGAGAGAAATTAATGATTTGGTTTAATTGGTTAATTAATTATTCAGGGTTTAGGTCCAGTTTGAATAATTAGGAAATTAACCTGGGCTTAAACTAGGGGGAAATAATTAATGCTTAATTATTTATTGGGTTATTTATATAAGCCCAAGAAATAAATAATTAAAGTTTAATTATTTTGGTTCATTTAGGCTCATTAATTATTTATTGGGTTATTTCTATAAACGCAAGAAATAAATAATTAATGTTTATTATTTTGAGCCTTTTGGGCCCAAGAAAAATGATAAATATTATTTTGGCCCAATAGCTTGGACCGTAGGGTTTCTTCCAAATACAGTTCAGATGAGTTTAGGATTAAACCAAACTTATTCGCAGGATAACATCCGGGTGTTTGAAATATGATATCCCGGGGGATATGTTTATCAGATATTTGAGACCTAGTTTTTGGCTAACAATAAACAAGTCTCTGGTGAAAAAAAATAACTCTAATCTCCCTCACTAATCTCTCTCTCACGTAGCTCTCCCTCTCTCACGTCTCCTTCCTTCTCTTGTTTTCTCCTTGGAGTTTGGCTAATCAATAGCAAGAGAACCAAGGAGATTAGAGACCACTCTTCTTTACTGTTGTGTTCACCGACAAGAAGTTTGGCAGTGGCATATTTTGAGAGCTGAAAAGCTTGGCGTTCATGCAAACAAGGCGAAGTAGGAGGTTAGCGGGATTTTAACCGGAAGCTTCTTCAAGTGGGTAAGGCGAAGCTATTCCTGTCGTTCAATCTACTCCTATTCAACCTAGTAGGGTTAAAGCACGTAAATGTATGATCTTAACGCTTCCGTACTGCCATTAAGGCTTGTGTTTTTTCTCTCTATTTTTTTCCCGTGAGCATGCTCCCCTGTTTTTCCTTCCCATCAAAGTGGTATTAAAGACATAGGTTTTTGATCAACTTAGGGAGCATGTTAGTTAATAAAAATGGAGAAGATCATTGTTTGGTGCTTTAACTTGTGATCATTCGCTGTTTTGGTATAGGATAGAGATGATTGTAAGCTTCACAGTGGAAGCATAGGACTCACTGTAAAATTTTCTTGCTTTGCTAGAACATCGTGTAAACCCAATTTGAAGGGTATAGGCAGTTGTGGTTTTGTTTTGGATGAGTTTTTGTAAGTAAAAATGTTGAAAGAAGCCAAAGAAAGAAACTGCAGAAGAGACTGTAAGTTTCACGCGGAAGAGAAAAAAAAAACGAAAAAGAAGGCACTGTTCCTAAGCCGCACAGCTACGATGAGCCGCGAGCCGAGCTGCCTCCATTACTGTGTTTGGAGCCGATCTCCGAAGACCTGAGCCGACTGCGCCAATTGCTGGAAATTGAAGCCGATTGCAATTGCAATTTGCAATTGGCGCGCGAGTCAGCGGGGCACCGGACGCACGAAACGGATAAATGCGCGGGTCACACGCGGGTCAATGGCAGAGAGGATCTGGAGTGGGTTGCGGGTGGGCGGAGCGGCTCTCGGGTCGCAGTAGCTGGAGATCTGGTGCGGCGGGTGCACTGGGCGCGCTGTGAGCTGCAGAGCAAATGGGCTCTGTCCGGTGTAGCAGGTGTACGTGGACCGACAGTGTTTTTTTTCTTTTTGCATTTTTTTAATTTTTTTTTTCATTTTGGGTCTCATACCAGTGAAGTTAATATTTTTGCAATAGTTTATATTCTTGGAATATATTTGCATGAAAAATATTAGTAAGGGATTTTAGGATTAAACAAGACAATTAATTAATTAATTAATGTGTTTAATTCTATTATTTGGGCACTTAGGTTTAAAAATAGAAAAGCATGAAAACGTTTACTGTTTTCTAGCATGCTATTTTTTTTTTTGTACCTATGTGCGCCTTTTCTCAAAGACTAAAGTCTTTGGGAACTTTTTTGGCAAGAAAAACATTTTTCTTCAAAAAATTAAATGGTTATTTTAATTTTTACAAAAATTTGATATTTTCTCAAAGGATTTAATCCTTGACATAGAAAATATATTGGATTTAGATATTTTTGTAAATTAAAATGGAGAGCCATTTTGTTTTATTTTGCACTAGAAAAATTGTTTTGTCAAATAAACTTGAGACCAAAGTCTCTAGAAAGTTTTAATTGTAAAATTTTTGAAATCATTAGGTTTTAACTTAAATAAAATTAGTCCATGGAAAAATCCCTCAAAAGATATAAACCTTGACATAGAGATTTTAGTAGATTTAGATATTTTATTTTAAGTTAAGGAGAAAATTAATGGAAATTTCAAAAGGATATTTTTCAGAAAACCTTTATTTTAAAAGATTAAGTGGGAGAGGGGTTCCAACGGCCCCACGGCTTCCATCACGATCCTCATTAGAGATCGTGGGTCACTTCACGTCACCCTGGGAGTGAACCCGTATAGGATGGGAATACCACAAGGATCTAGATCTAATGAAGGGATATAATTAATAACCCGGGGCACATACTATGATCGGCCAGCCCACGTTAGAGGTTATAGTGCGAGGTATGTCCATAGGAAATGAGAGAAAACGGCCATCCCCTCAATGGAGTTATCCTCTAGACCATTACCTAGACGGGAAATTGATTTGTGGTGGTTAATACATTTAGCTTAGGGAACTGTTAATCTTCCTAAGAAGCTATATCAGTTTTCCTAAGAGCAAAATTATTTTCTGTGCACAAATTTTATTTTGTTTTTACAAATTAAATTCTTTTTTTTATTTTTCAATTTTTAGAAATGGTGGGAGGTTCTTTTAGTCCATTGGTCGTTATTCTCAGGGAGAATAAGTTAACAGGCCCAAACTATGTGGACTGGAAGAGGAACTTGGACATAATACTCACAGTCAAAGATTATAAGTATATCCTTTATGAGACCTGCCTTGTTATCGGGGAAGTTCTACCGCCGAAGAGCGAGAGGCTGAGAAGGCGTGGAAGAAGGCTGACGAAATGGCACGTTGCTATATGTTAGCCTCCATGTCTAATGTGCTCCAGTCAAAACACGAGCACATGGCTTCTGCGTATGACATTAGTCAATCATTGGCCATTATGTTCGCGGACAAGAGCCAGCCCGCAAGGCAGGAGGTTCTTCGAACTATAATAAACACTAAGATGGCTGAGGGAGCATCAGTCCGAGAGTATATGCTTAAGATGATTGCTGCTTTCGAGGAGGCAGAAATCTTAGGGGCTGTCATTGACCCCGAGAGCCAAGTGGACATAGTTCTCGAATCTCTATCGGGTTTCTTCACTCAGTTCAAGTTGAACTATAACATGAACAAATTGAACATGAGTTTGACTGAATTGATGAAGGAGCTCCAGATGGTGGAGAAGGTCATGAAGCCACAGTCGAAGGCCATGATTGTGAAGGCTTCTTTCACAAGAACTGGGCCTAAGCCCAGAAAGTTCAAGAGGAAGAAGGAGAACGTAGCAACCCAGCCCAAGACCCAGCCCAAGGAAAAACCAAAGGGCAAGTGTTTCAAATGTGGGAAGAAGGGACACTGAAAAAAGGAGTGTCTAGATCTTCAAGCCAAGAAAAACCCCATAGGTAATGTTTTCTATCTAGAATCTATATCAATGGTAGGATCAACTTCCACTTGGATTGTTGATTTAGGAGCCACTGATCACATCTGTATCTTCTTGCAGGGATTTAGAAAGATTAGAAGACTCAAGAAGGGCGAACATGGGCTACACGTAGGTAATGGAGCACAAGTCTGGGCCCTTGCAGTAGGAGAGTTGGATCTTATTTTTTGTTGTAATAAGATAGTGGTTTTAAAAGATATTTTATATGTACCTGGATTTCGTCAGAATTTGATTTTAGTTGCAAAACTAATAAATCAAGGATATTCTGTATCTTTCTATTCTGGTATTTCTATCAGTAGAGATGGAGAAATTTTATGTACTGGGCACATGTATGGAAATCTATTCTTTTTAAACCCTATTAACAACCAATCAAATAACACTCAGTCTGAACCTTTAACAAAGAAGAGAAAGACCAATGTCAATGATTCATACCTTTGGCATCTAAGGTTGGGTCATATTAACTCAACCAGGATTCAGAGGTTAATCTATTATGGGCCTTTAGGCTCATTGACATTGGAAAGTTGACCTCAGTGTAAATCCTGCCTGATGGGAAAGATGACTAGAAGGTCATTTACACCAAAGGCGGATAGAGCCAAGGAGGTGTTGAGTCTTGTTCACACTGATGTGTGGGGTCCATTGTCTACACCAGCTAGAGGAGGTTTTGAGTACTTCATTACTTTCACGGATGATTGTACAAGGTATGGTTACATTTACCTAATGAGACGCAAGTCTGACTCTTTTGACAAGTTCAAGGAGTTTAAGGCTAAAGTGGAGCGTCGGACAAGTAAATTAATCAAAATCTTACGATCGAATCGTGGTGGAAAGTACCTCCTAGGTGAATTCAAGGATTACATGATACATCATGGGATAGTATCCCAACTTTCTACGCTAGGAACACCCCAGCAGAACGGAGTAGCTGAGAGAAGGAATAAGACATTGATGGAAATGGTCCGAAGCATGATGTCTCATGCTACTTTTCCAATGTCCTTTTGGGGATATGCCCTGGAGACAGCAGCATATATTCTAAACTTGGTGCCTTCCAAGTCAGTATCTAGGACTTCCTATGAGATGTGGATTGGGCGTAAGCCAAGTCTGAATTATCTCAGGATTTAGGGTTGTCCAGCTTATGTATTGGTCAAGGGAGACAAGTTGGAACCAATATCAAAATTATGCTATTTTCTTGGGTATCCAAATGGGACAAATGGAGGTTACTTTTATTATCCTAAGGATCAGAAGGTACTAATTAGTACCAATGCTAGATACTTAGAAAATGATCAAAGTATTTCCACTAAAGGTTCAACAAGGTTGGAACTTGAGGAGAAGTTATTTACGGAATCAACTTCTTCTGACCCGATTGTAGAACAAGAAGAGGCACAGCCTCAAGAGCCTGTACAAATAGAGCCTCGTCATAGTGGGAGAGTGTCTAGGGTTCTAGATAAATGGACTGGATAAGTTTTTGAGCTAGTCTCCGACCATCAGGAACAATACTCCACTAGATACGAGGAGGCTATTGCTGATGCTGATGCAAATCTATGGCATGAAGCAACGAAAGCCGAGATTAAGTCTATGTACTTCAATCAGGTTTGGGATCTTGTAGCTTCACCTGAAGGGATAAAACCCATTGGGTGTAAGTGGGTGTACAAGAGAAAGAGGGGAGCGGACGGGAAGGTGGAAACCTTCAAAGCTAGGCTTTTGGCGAAATGGTATACTCAGAAAGAGGGAATCGACTATGAGGAAACCTTTTTCCCGGTAGCCATGCTTAAATCCAGCCGTATCTTCCTTGCCATCGCATGTCACTATGACTACGAGATATGACAAATGGATGTCAAGATGGCATTCTTAAATGGCCATCTTAGCGAAGACATCTATATGTCCCAACCGGAAAGCTTCATTGCTGAAAGCCAGGAACATATGGTTTGCAAGCTTAAGAAGTCTATTTATGGACTTAAGCAGGCATCATGAGCATGGAACATTCGTTTGATGAGATTGTAAGGTCTTATGGTTTTATTCAAAATAAAGATAAACTATGTGTATACAGGAAACTTGAAGGCATTAATGTGATTTTTCTTGTTCTGAATGTGGATGACATTCCACTAATTGGAAATGGTGTAGGGACATTGTCGCCTATAAAGGTTTGGCTGTCTAGTTAATTCAGTATGAAGGACTTGGGAGAAGCCAGCTACATTCTCGGGATTAGGCTTCTTAGAAATAGGAAGTAGAGAATGTTAGGATTATCCCAAGCAACATATATTGACAAGATGCTGGCCAAGTACAGCATGGACTCATGCAAGGGAGCTCTAATCCCTTGAAGACATGGGTTGTCATTTTCTTCAGGAGACTGTCCTAAGTCTCAAGAAGAGAAGGACAGAATGAGTAAGATTCCCTACGCTTCGGCTGTGGGACGTCTCATGTACACCGTACTGTGTACTAGGCCAGATATCTGCTTTGCCGTGGGCTTAGTTAGCAGATATCAGTCAAACCCTGGGGAGGTTCATTGGTAAGCTGTAAAGCATATTCTCAAGTACCTCAAGGGAACGAGAGATTATATGCTGGTTTACAGGGCTGATGATTTGGTGCCTACAGGATACACAGACTCAGACTTCCAGGCGGATAAGGATGAGAGAAAATCCACTAGTAGATATGTCTTCACCTTATCTGGAGGAGCAATTTCATGGAGGAGTATCAAGCAATCCTGTTCAACCAAGGAAGCTGAGTATGTGGCAGCTTCAGAGGCGTCTAAGGAAGCAGTTTGGCTCCGGAAGTTCCTTTCAGATCTTGGAGTCGTACCACATATAGACAGGTCGATTGTGATGTATTGCGACAACACTGGAGCAGTATCGCAATCTAAGGAATCTCGAAACCACAAGAAGGGGAAACACATCGAGAGGAAGTATCACATGATCCGAGATGTCATCCAGAGACGAAAAGTCATGATGGAACATATTGCCTCAGAAAATAATCTAGCAGATCCATTCACCAAGCCTTTGGCTGAAAAAGTCTTCAAGAGACACTTAGACGCCATAGGGGTGGGCACCTATGGACTTACCTTGTCTTAGAGTGCAAGTGGGAGATTGTTGGATTGTATGCCCTCATAGACTAGGTTTCAGATGTAAAATCGAATATTTTAATGAAAGAATTTATTTTCAGAAATTGTTTGTGAATTTATTTTTTGTTTGTGCACAATTTCATTTGGAACAAACGCATTGTGTTTAAATAAGTGATCCATGTGAATGGTGTTCTTTCACAGTGAGGTATGGATCACGGGTTATTTAACACATAAACATTTATTCTTAATCTATTGATGAGAATGGGAATTTCATCATGTTTAGGTTATTATGTTATGAATTCCAAATGGGGAATGGCTTACCTTTAGCCAGTGAGTAGTCCACTATCTTCATGACATAAGCGTATTTCGAATACGTAGGACAGGACCTGTAGTAGTGGTTTCTAAAAGTACTATATGATAGAAACCTAGATTACTACCACTATAGCGTGGACTAATGCTCTACGACTTGAGTATGAGTTGGTGGTCTGACAATGCTGGAAGCATATGCTTTGATATGCTATAGTTGAGGTTCTATAGTAGAACCAATATACTTGTGTATTGGGTATATGTAACTAGTTAGTTAAGACAGACTCGTACAAGATAGTTTTTACACTATATCGCCCCTTTTGGTTGTCCGAATGATCTAAAATGTCCAGGGCCCTGGGAAACATGACTCGGATGTTTGCTTTAGGGTAGCTCCCTTGGAAAGCGGAAACACTCCAGGAAGTCGTGGATCATTGGACTAGAAGCCTAAGGATAGTAGATATCATTTAGAGGGGTGTTAGTATACTTCTTTCTCTCTAAATGTACGGTGATGTGTAGAGGGGTATTTTAGTCATTTCACTTATAGGTCAGAGACTTTACTAATGCAGTATTGTCCTTGGAGTCAATATTTCCTTATGGTTGAAGGGAAGAAAAATAGGGAAGCATGCTCATAGGGAAAAAAATAGAGAAAAAAAAAGCCTTAATGGCAGCACGGAAGCGTTAAGATCATACTTTTACGTGCTTTAAACCTACTAGGTTGAATAGGAGTGGATTGAACGTCAGGAATTGCTTCGCCTTGCCCACTTGAAGAAGCTTCCGGTTGAAATCCCGCTAACCTATTACTTCGCCTAGTTAGCTTGAACGCCAAGCTTTTTAGCTCTCGGAATATGCTACTGCCCAACTTCTTGTTGGTGAACACAAGAGTGAAGAAGAGTGGTTTCTAATCTTCTTGGTTCTCTTGCTATTGGTTAGCAAAGAACCAAAAACAAGAGGATGAAGAAAACCTCACGAGAGAGAGAGCTGCGTGAGAAGAGAGGCATAAGGGAGTGCTTACGTGAGGAAGAGAGAAAAGCTAGGGAAAAATTAGGGTTTTCTATATCCAAGAGTCTTGTTTATTGTTAGCCAAAACTAGGTCTCCAACATCTGATAAATATATCCCCGGGATATCTATTTCAAACATCCGAATGTTATCCTGAGAATAAGTTTGGCTTAATCCTAAACTCATCTGAACCATATCGGAAGAAACCCTACGGCCCAAGCTATTGGGCCGAAATAATATTTATTATTTTTCTTGGACCCAAAAGGCCCAAAATAATAAATATTAATTATTTATTTCATGGGCTTATATAAATAACCTAATAAATAATTAATGAGCCCAAATGAACCAAAATAATTAATCTTTAATTATTTATTTCTTGGACTTATACAAATAACCCAATAAATAATTAAGCATTAATTATTTCCTATTAGTTTAAGCCCAGGTTAATTTCCTAATTATTCATACTGGACCTAGGCCCTGAATAATTAATTAACCAATTAAATTAGATAATTAATTTCTCTCAACTCTCATTTTTTATTTTATTTATTTATTTATTTTATTTCAGTCTAATAATAAATTAGACATCCTGAATAAAATAAAATCCTCTTGAATTGAGACCAATTCCTTAACTCAAAATTAATTAGGACTTACGGGCTATTCCGAGGACCAAAAAGACACATCGCCTTGGCTGCTAAAATGACCAAAATATCCCTACTATACAAATAGCTGTATTTTACATTTTAAATATTTTCTAATGTCACCATAAGAAAATATTGACCCCAAGGACAATGCTGCATTAGCAAAGTCTCCGACCTACAGGTGAAATGACTAAAATACCCCTTTACACATCACCGTACATTTAGAGAGAAAGAAGTATACTAACACCCCTCTAAATGACATCTACCATCCTTAGGCTTCTAGTCCAATGATCCACGACTTCCTGGAGTGTTTCCACTTTCCAAGGGAGCTACCCTAACGCAAACATCCAAGTCATGTTTCCCAGGGCCCTGGACATTTTAGATCATTCGGACAACCACAAGGGGCGATATAGTGTAGAAACTATCTTGTACGAGTCTGTCTTAACTAACTAGTTACATATACCCAATACACAAGTATATTGGTTCTACTATAGAACCTCAACTATAGCATATCAAAGCATATGCGTCCAGCATTGTCAGATCACCAACTCATACTCAAGTCGTAGAGCATTAGTCCACGTTGTAGCGCTAGTAATCTAGGTTTCTATCATATAGTACTTTTAGAAACCACTACTACAGGTCATGTCCTACGTATTCGAAATACGCTTATGTCATGAAGTGAGTGGACTACTCACTGGCTAAAGGTAAGCCATTCTCCATTTGGAATTCATAACATAATAACCTAAACATGATGAGATTCCCATTCTCACCAATAGATTAAGAACAAATGTTTATGTGTTAAATAACCCGTGATCCATACCTCACTGTGAAAGAACACCATTCACACGGATCACTTATTTAAACATAATGGGTCTGTTCCAAACGAAATTGTGCAGAAATAAAAATAAATTCACAAACAATTTCTGAAAATAAATTCTTTCATTAAAATATTCGATTTTACATCTGAAACCTAGTCTAGGAGGGCATACAATCCAACAATCTCTCACTTGCACTCTAAGATTAGATAAGTCCATAGGTGCTCACCCCTATGGCATTTAAGTGTCTCTTGAAGATTCTTTCAGCCAAAGGTTTGGTGAATGGATCTGCTAGATTATTTTCTGAGGTAATATGTTCCACCACGACTTCCCATCTCTGGATGAAATCTTGGATCAGGTGGTAATTCCTCTCGATGTATTTCCCCTTCTTGTGATTCCGAGATTACTTAGATTGCGATACTGCTCTAGTATTATCGGACTACATCATAATCGGCCTGTCCATATGTGGTATGACTCCAAGTTCTGAAAGGAACTTCCGGAGTCAGACTTCTTCCTTGGACGCCTCTGAAGCTGCCACATACTCAGCTTCTTTGGTTGAGTCAGCAATATAGGATTGCTTGATACTCCTCCTTGAAATTGCTCCTCCAGACAAGGTGAAGATATATCCTATAGTGGATTTTCTCTCATCCTTATCTGCCTAGAAGTTTGAGTTTGTGTATCCTGTAGGAATTAAATCATCAGCCCTGTAAACTAGCATATAATCTCTCGTTCCCTTGAGGTACTTGAGAATATGCTTTACAGCTTGCCAATGAACCTCCCTAGGGTTTGACTGATGTTTGCTAACTAAGCCCATGACAAAGCAGATATCTTACCTAATACACAGCATGGCGTACATGAGACTCCCCACAGTCGAAGCGTAGGGAATCCTATTCATTCTGTCCTTTTCTTCTTGAGACTTAGGACAGTCCCTTCAAGAAAATGATAATCCATGTCTACAAGGGATTAGGGCTCCCTTGCATGAGTCCATGCTGTACTTGGCCAGCATCTTGTCAATGTATGTTACTTGGAATAATTCTAACATTCTCTACTTTCTATTTCTAAAAGCCTAATCCCGAGAATGTAGCTGGCTTCTCCCAAGTCCTTCATACTGAATTGACTAGACAGCCAAACCTTTGTAGACGACAATGTCCCTACGTCATTTGCAATGAGTAGAATGTCATCCACATACAGGACAAGAAAAATCACATTAATGCCTTTAAGTTTCCTATACACACATGGTTCATCTTCGTTTTGAATAAAACCATAAGACTTTACAGTCTCATCAAAACGAATGTTCCATACTCTTGATGCCTGCTTAAGTCCATAAATAGATTTCTTAAGCTTGCAAACCATATGTTCCTGGCTTTCAGCAATGAAGCCTTCCGGTTGTGACATATAGATGTCTTCACTAAGATGGCCATTTAAAAATGCCGTATTGACATCCATTTGTCATATCTCGTAGTCATAGTGACATGCGATGGCAAGGAGGATGCGAATGGATTAAAGCATGGCTATTGGGGAAAAGGTTTCCTCATAGTCGATTCCCTCTTTCTGAGTATACCCTTTCGCCACAAGCTTAGCTTTGAAGGTTTCCACCTTCCCATCCGCTCCCCTCTTTCTCTTATACACTCACTTGCACCTAATGGGTTTTATCCCTTCAGGTGAAGCTACAAGATCCCAAACCTGATTGAGGTACACAGACTCAATCTCGGCTTTCATTGTTTCATGCCATAGATTTGCATCGACATCAGCAATAGCCTCCTCGTATCTAGTGGGGTCTTGTTCCTGATGGTCGAAGACCAGCTCAAAAGCTTCTCCAGTCCATCTATCTGGAACCCTAGACATTCTTCCACTACGACGAGGCTCCATTTGTACAGGCTCTTGAGGCTGAGCCTCTTCTTGTTCCACAATCGGGCCAGAAAAAGTAGATTCCGTAGATAACTTCTCCTCAAGTTCCAATCTTGTCAAACCTTTAGTGGAAGTACTTTGATCATCTTCCAAGTATCTAGCATTGGTACTGCCTAGTACCTTCTGCTCTTTAGGATGATAAAAGTAATCTCCCTTTATCCCTTTTGGATACCCAGCAAAATAGCATAATTCTGATCTTGGTTCCAACTTGTCTCCCTTGACCAGTACATAAGTTGGACAACTCCAAATCCTGAGATGATTCAGACTTGGCTTACGCCCAGTCCACATCTCATAGGGAGTCCTAGGTACTGACTTGGAAGGCACCAAGTTCAGAATATATGCTGCTGTCTCCAAGGCATATCCCCGAAAGGACACTGGAAGAGTAGCATAAGACATCATGCTTCGGACCATTTCCATCAACGTCCTGTTCCTTCTCTCAGCTACTCCGTTTTGCTAGGGTGTTCCTGGAGCAGAAAGCTGGGATAGTATCCCATGATGTACCATGTAATCTTGAATTCATCTAGAAGGTACTCTCCACCACGATCCGATCGTAAGGTTTTGATTAATTTACCTATCCGACGCTCCACTTCAGCCTTAAACTCCTTGAACTTGTCAAAAGAATTAGACTTGCATCTCATTAGGTAAATGTTACCATACCTTATACAATCATCTATGAAAATGATGAAGTACTCAAAACCTCTTCTAGCTGGTGTAGACAATGGACCACACACATTAGTACGAACAAGACTCAACACCTCCTTGGCTTTATCCGACTTTGGTGTAAATGACCTTTTGGTCATCTTTCCTATCAGGCAAGATTCACACTGAGGCCAACTTTCCAATCTCAATGAGCCCAAAGGCCCATTATGGATTAGCCTCTGAATCTTGGTTGAGTTAATATGACCCAACCTTAGATGCTAAAGGTATGAATCATTGGCATTGGTCTTTCTCTTCTTAGTTAAAGGTTCAGACTGAGCATTATTTGATTGGTTGTTAATAGGGTTTAAAAAGAATAGATTTCCATATATATGCCCAGTACATAAAATTTCTCCGTCTCTACCGATTGAAATACCAGAATGGAAAGATACAGAATATCCTTGATTTATTAGTTTTGCAATTGAAATCAAATTCTGATAATATCCAGGTACATATAAAAGATCTTTTAAAACCACTATCTTATTACAATAAAAAATAAGATCCAGCTCTCCCACTGCAAGGGCTCAGACTTGTGCTCCATTACTTATGCGTAGCCCATGTTCGCCCTTCTTGAGTCTTCTAATCTTTCTATACCCTGCAAGGAGTTACAGATATGATCAGTGGCTCCTGAATCAACAATCCAAGTGGAAGTTGATCCTACCATAGATATAGACTCTAGATAGAAAACATTACCTGTGGGGGTTTTCTTGGCTTGAAGATCTGGACACTCCTTTTTCCAGTGTCCCTTCTTCCCATATTTGAAGCACTTGCCATTTGGTTTGTCCTTAGGCTGGTTCTTAGGCTTCGCTGCTGCGTTCCCCTTCTTCCTCTTGAACTTTCTAGGCTTAGGCCTAGTTCTTGTGGAAGAAGCCTTAGCAATCATGGCCTTCGACTGTGGCTTCATGACCTTCTTCGCCATCTGGAGCTCCTTCATCAATTAGTCAAACTCATGTTCAATTTGTTCATGTTATAGTTCAACTTGAACTGAGTGAAGGAACTTGGTAGAGATTCGAGAACCATATCCACTTGGCTCCCGGGGTCAATGACAGCCCCTAAGATTTCTGCCTCCTCGAAAGTAGCAATCATCTTGAGCATATACTCTCGGACTGATGCTCCCTTAGCCATCTTAGTGTTTATTATAGTTCGAAGAGCCTCCTGCCTTGCGGGCCGGCTCTTGTCCGCGAACATATTGGCCAATGATTGACTAATATTGTAATACCCCACCCAAAACCACCTTTGACTATGGGAAAAAGTCATGCATTGCATAGCATTTTGCATTTTATGTGGTAGCTAGAATAATTTTATTTGCATGGATGCATGTGAATTTTTCCGTTACTCTTGCATTTGAATTAATTGATGTGAAATAGTTATGTCGTCAAAGATTTGTTTAAGGGAGGTTTGGTCGAAGATTTGGAAGGATGAGTATTGGGGTGGTAAGAACTTCTTGTAGAAAAATTAGTATTGGAGTTGTTTTGGAATAGCGGCGAGGTTGGTGATTTCCTTTGGTGACCCGAGTTCGAATCCTACCTTTTATGAAGTTAGTTTCTCTTCTTGAAATTCTTTTCTTTAGACCGTCTCTTATCTTGGCCGAAAAAGAATCTAGCTATCCTAGAGAACTTTTAGTATTTTTACTCCAAAGAAATAAGTCTCTATATTTATTTCCTAAATTCAAGGACTTTGATGTGAATAAAGTTCACCCTCAATTTTCAGCTTGTGTTCCTTAGGATTTTCAAAAAAACACCTAGCTAGGAGCCAATTTGAAGAATTTTAAGTGGTATAAAACTCTTCTTGATGAATATTAGAGTTAGGGAATATATTAGGGAAAAATCTTATTTCACCTCTTCAAGAATTCTAGCCATAATCCTTTTATTTATTTAATTGTTTTAGAGAAATATTTTAACTAAAGTCTTAGATATTTTCTTTGGGTTTAAACGCCACTTCCATAGGAGTAAGACTCTATATTTAACTCCTAAGTTCAAGGATTTTAGCTAAGGATGAAATTTGTTTTATTTTCAGCTTTTGTTCCCTTGAATTTTCAGAAACCATAAGCTGGAAATATTTTGGAAATTTTTCCAGATTTTGACCGCCACCTTGGAGCACCTTTAGCTCGATCCAAACTCTTCTAGGACTAGAGGAAATCTTATCTAAATCCTTGATAAAACTAGATTTTATTTCAAACCAAATTCAACTAGGATTTCTTCCTTTTCCTAGCTGAATTTTGGCAGCTTTGAATCTACATAAGCTGTCCGAAATTCCAGCCATCTTTAGCTACAATCTAATTCTGAAAATCCTAGCTCAAAACACCTAGAACACTTCTTAATAATTCAACTACCTTAGCTGCACAAAACCAGAATTTCTATCACACAAAAACACTGAAATTCGTCCAGCATATACACAGAAAAATTCGGACAGCTTGGTACAGGATTTTCGGCCAGCTTTGTGTTCCTACTTCAACCGAAATTCTGCACACATCATTCACTGAAAAACCCCAGCTGAACAAGCTATTTTCAGCACCCGAAACCCTCAATTTTTCTCTGGAAATTTCGGTAGAATTATAGCAGCCAAACCAGTCCAAAACTTGCTACACTTGCACAGAATTTTCACAGCACTTGCACAGGATTTTTCAGTCATCAAAACTCACTCAAACTCTTCCTTGTTTGGGCCAAAATTCTGAACACATTCAGCCCTTCCTTTGAGCAGTGTTTCGGCCAGCTTAGAGGAGCAAATTGCAGAATTTTTTTCCTCCATAAAACTCCCCTAAAATCGGCAGCAAGGAGGCGCGCGCAAGCTGGAAATTTCGCCTTTGCTGTCCAAGAAACCTAAAGCCATTAGGAGTCTATCTAAACATCACCATCTAACCCTAAACCAATCTTCTCCAACTGTAAATCATAATCACCGTTTACCCTCTCCATTCTACACGAAAATTTCAGCAACATCTCTCTGCAAATTTTTGAAACCATAAGAGTTATTCTAAGGTAAAAATCGAACAGCCCCTAAGGTAAGCACAAATCCTTTCAACCTCTTGATGCCGTTTTCTCTAATGGTTCTTTTCTCTTTCTTCTACCCTTAAATCACGCCCTATAGTGGTTGATTTCCTCTTCTTACTAAATTCTCGGTCAAGTGAAGCAAATCAGGTAGTTTCTCTCTTCTTTTCAAGCGAACTCGGGACGATCACCATAGGAGCATCGAAACCTCATTACCCGGTAGTTGCAAGGTAAGGGAATACCCTCCCTTGATGTCGAAAGTAAAGTTTAATAGTGTTTATTAGCGAGATAAACATGTGGTCGTAGTATTTGATTTTTGAGGATTGAATAGTTTACTTGGAATTAAATAGGAGATTGCGAATTGTTATGAAAATAAATGGGATTAGAGCATGTTTGAATTAATTGAGACCCTGATCATGATATTATATGGTTTAGATCAGGTGGATAATTGAGGAAAGCCAGCTGTGATTTTTATCTCGTTATCTGAGGGATATCAAGTAAGTCCTTGCATAAACTCTTTTATTAAACGTTGTGATGGTAAGTCCTTTTATAAACTGTTTTGTTAAATGTTGTGATGGCAAGTCCATGTTGTGAAGCTTTGTAAAGCTATTGTTAAACTATGTTTGCTTAGGTTCTAAACGTGGATATTTATTCTTTAAACGGTTTTTTTCAACTAATTATTTTAGCAAGAAAAATATTCTTTTCCTTAAATTTTTAGAAATCTCTTTTAAAGAAAATCACGTTTTACAAAGCCAAGGTTTGAAAATATTTTGAATCAGGAATTGACAGATATGTTCGTTGAGTACTCAATAAGGGTAGGCTAACAATACTAGTCTTGGAGGGCTAGCGTAAGTCTTCTGGCAGGAGGCCACATACAGAAGATGAACTCTGCTTGAAAAGGCGACAGTGTTGGTTGGTCAGGCTAGTCCGAGCTAGCTTTATACCCGAAAGGTATTATTTATTTTCCAGGCATGGACACCCGGATGGTTTTGTTGGGTGTAGAGATGGAGGAGTATCTCACCCGGTGGGCTGTACACTCACCTTGATCAGAACGCCCAACGTGTGGTAATCTGGTCCGGACAAGGTGCATAAAGTGTGGTGCCTTGGCCAATTTGTTCTCATGGAGCCCAACGTGTGGTGACATGACTTTTATCCGAGTGGAGGATTTATTTTGTACAAAGTGTGACAATGAGAAAAACCCACTCCTTGCGAAAAGAGATTGTTTATGACTTGCCAAATTATTTTTACAAATATTTTACACTTTGCATACACGTACTATTCAAAACACCATGTGCACACACAGGACTTATTGAGATTTATTCTCACACTGTTTTACATCATGTTTTCAGGAGATAGATTGTGCTGAGTCAGCGGGGCATGTAATAGTTGAAGCTTTTGCTATTTTCTCTATCCGTTCTAGGAGACATTTATTGCTTATGTTTCTAAACAATATTTTGTTTTATTCCGTTTTGCTCCAAGTTGAGCCTGATGTAATAAGAATATTTCTTTATTTATCTAAGTTGATCCTTTTGGAGATTGCCTTTATATTTTATACCTCGTTCTAAAGACCCCTTGTCCTACGGGACGGGGCGACATCCCCGCCCTTTTAGGGTACGTAGTCGTGGGGTGTTACAAGTGGTATAAGAGACTGCTTTAGGCAATTACTTGACTTATAGGGTTCTATTTTCTTAAGTATTTTGATCTGGTTCTAATTTCTATTTTTTGTTTATAGGATGGTCAAAAGAGTTGTACCGGCTGTTAGAGACTGGCCCGCTGGTTGCGGGAATCCACCTGCCCCACTACCCGTAGTCGACCTACCCGCGTCTGATTCAGAGAGAGAATGTGAGCCGTCAGTGTTAGACGACCCGGTGGCTGAGACGGAGATAGAGGTCGAGGAGAGCCTAGGGGAAGATGAGGGAGAGGTAGATGAGCTAGGGAATGAGGGAGACGATGAGAACGAGGGAGAGATGGTTGGGGTAGAAAGAGAGGATGAGGAGGTAATGGAGGTTGTCCCGGAAGAGAGAGATAATAGGCAGTCAACTCTAGGAGGAGTAGATAAGGGAAAGAGGAAGCTAGAAGGGAGTCCTAAGGGGTGTGGACCCCGATATGGACTGGGCGTAGATGCCATGCTAAAGAGAAAGGGGTTAGTTGATCCATCTGACTTGGGGAGTGAGCGGCCTGCGCCTAAAGGTATAGTTAGATTAGCGTTGGACGAGCTCTATGAGATGGCTATGAGAGCCAAGAGATGCCGAGAGGGTGAGTCAGGGCAGCCAAGTGGGAGCGTTGGTTTCGCGAGGAACTACATAGGGAGACCCGATAGTTCCGTGGGGTGGCTGGTGGAACCGGCCTCTGACGACTCCAATACCTCTATTGAAACTAGGGAGAGTCGAACATAGAAGACCCGTAGCTTTTACTCTTTCTTTCTTTGGAATTTGCATACTTTTGTTTGTTTATCTTTTCCTTAAGGGAGCATATGGCTCATAAGGCCTATTAACCATTTTAAATAAAAAGGATATCGTATGAGATGACACCTTCTTTTCTGCAAAGAATGGTTTATTTGACAAGCATAAGTTTCATTTTTTACTTGATTTATCTCTGCACGTTATCATCACATTCTCTTTTAGATGAGTACATTACTATCAATTGATCATGCACCTAAGCATATTCTTTTCCCCCTTGATAACTATCTGACCCTGAGTGAATGTGATTAAGATGGCACCAAGACACCGAACAGTTGTGCATAGCAGAACGGTGCAGGAGAGTGCATCCTCCACCCCGGAATTTGAGCAGGTGCATCGTTCCACCCCCGACGTGGAGGAGCACCTGCCACGCGAGCAGGAATTGGCTTCGGAGAGGTCACGGGATGTGACCATAGGTCAGGCTTTCGACAAGATGGTCTCAATCCTACGAACTTGACTGAAAGGGTGGATAAGGTGGCTAGGAAACCACCGCGGGGAGAGGATGAGGCCCTGGAGCGTTTCTTAAAGTTCCAACCTCCCACATTCCAGGGGGAGGTGGAACAGGATAAGAAAACTGAGCAATGGATTGAGCAGATAGAGGACATTTTCGCTACTCTACAGTACTCGGAAGAGAGGATGGTGAAGTTTGCTGCTTTTCGGCTAAGGGGACCGTCTCGGGTATGGTGACAGCGAGTACAGGGTGATTGGGACAAGGGGGAGCAGGAGTGGACCTGGGACGATTTTACGGAGGCTTTCTGGGCCGAGTACATTCCTTGATGGGTGGCTGAGAAGAGGGAGGATGAATTCCAGACCCTCAGGCAGGGAGGCATAACTGTGGCCCAATATGCAGCCCGATTCATGCAGTTGTCCAAGTACTGCAAGTGCTTGGTAGATACGGAGCAGAAGCACACCCGGCAATTCGTGAAAGGGCTAAGGCCAGATTTGAGGAGGGCGTTGGCTCCATCCCCGCCAACGTTGTACACTGCCGCTGTGGACGTAGCTTCTTGGACGGAGAACGAAGATCGGCACCGACCGGTGAACCGACCCATTCAACCAAGTTGTCCACCCATGAGGCCTTCAGGCAATAAGCGACCTGCGGGTTCTATGTCGTGGGAAAATCGGGGTAAGTAGCCCCGAGTGCCTGTTGCCGGATCAATGCAAGGCAGCCTGAATTGCCGACTGTGTGGGAAGTGAGGCCATACTGAGAGAAACTGCTGGGGTAGCGGGGGTGTGAGAAGGTGTTTCAACTGCGGAGACCCAAGACATCTGAGGAACGTCTGCCCCGAACCCTTAAGGACTGAGCAGACCACGCCGACCCAGCCAATGGGAGGTTGATAAGCCCTATGCACTCTATACAGATACATCCAAGGAAGGACTAGGAGCTGTGCTGATGCAGGAAGGGAAAGTCATAGCCTATGCATCTAGAAAGCTAAAGCCGCATGAAGTTAATTATCCCACGCATGACCTAGAGCTAGCAGCTATAGTGTTCGCCTTGAAGAAATGGCGACATTACTTGTATGGTGCATAATATGAGGTTTTCAGTTGATCCTTTTGGAGATTGCTTTTATATTTTATACCTCGTTCTTGTTGGATTGTATGCCCTCTTAGACTAGGTTTCGATGTAAAATCGAATTATTTAATAAAAGAATTTATTTTCAGAAATTGTTTGTGAATTTACTTTTTGCTTGTGCACGATTTTCGTTTGGAACAGGACCCATTGTGTTTAAATAAGTGATCCATGTGAATGGTGGTCTTTCACGATAAGGTATGGATCACGGGTTATTTAACACATAAACATTTGTTCTTAACCTATTGATGAGGCTGGGAACCTCATCATGTTTAGGTTATTATGTTATGAATTCCAAATGGGGAATGGCTTACCTTTAGCCGGTGGGTAGTCCACTCACTTCATGACATAAGCGTATTTCGAATACGTAGAACAGGGACTGTAGTAGTGGTTTCTCAAAGTACTATATGGTAGAAACCTAGACTACTACCGCTACGAGCGTGGACTAGTACTCTACGACTTGAGTATGAGTTGGTGGTCTAGCGAAGGCTGGAAGCATATACTTTGATTTGCTGTAGTTGAGGTTCTATCATAGGGCCAATATACTTGCATGTTGGGTATGTGTGACTAGTTAGTTAAGACAGACTTATACAAGATAGTTTACGCACTATATCGCCCCTTGTGGTTGTCCAGAATGGTCTAAATTATCCGGGGCCACTGGGAAACATGACTTGGATGTTTGCTTTAGGGTAGCTCCTTGGAAAGCGGAAACACTCCGGGAAGTCGTGGATCATTGGACTAGAAGCCTAAGGATGGTAGATGTCATTTAGGGGGTGTTAGTACACTTCTTCCTCTCTAAATGTACGGCGATGTGTAGAGGGGTATTTTAGTCATTTCACACTGTAGGTCGGAGACTTTGCGAATGCGGCATTGTCCTTGGGGTCAATATTTCCTTATGGTGATATTAGGAAATATTTAAAATGCAAAATACAACTATTTATATAGCGGGGGTATTTTGGTCATTTTAGCGACCAAGGCGATGTGTCTTTTTGGTCCTCGGGATAGCCGTAAGTCCTAACTATTTTTGGGTTGAGGAATTGGTCTCAGTTGAAGAGGATTTTATTTTATTTTGTTTTATTTTATTTTATTCAGGAAGTCTAATTTATTATTGGATTGGAATAAAATAAATAAATAAATAAATAAAATAGAAGTTGAGAGAAATTAATTATCTAGTTTATTTAGTTAATTAATTATTCAGGGCCTAGGTCCAGTATGAATAATTAAGAAATTAACCTGGGCTTAAACTAGGAGAAATAATTAATGTTTAATTATTTATTGGGTTATTTATATAGGCCCAAGAAATAAATAATTAAAGATTAATTATTATTGTTCATTTGGGCTCATTAATTATTTATTGGGTTACTTATGTAAGCCCAGGAAATAAATAATTAATATTTATTATTTTGGGCCTTTTTGGGTCCAAGAAAAATAATGAATATTTATCTGGCCCAATAGCTTGGACCTTAGGGTTTTTTCTAGATATGGTTAAGAGGAGTTTAAGGTTAGGCCAAACTGTTTCTCAGGATAACATCCGGGTGTTTTGAAATCCCGGGGAGATGTTTATCAGAGATTGAGAGACCTAGTTTAGGCCAAATATAAACAACTCTTTAAAAAAGAAAAAAAACCCTAATTTTCTTTCCCAAGCCACAAGACTCACGTGGTCTCTTTCTCTCCTCTCTCTCACGTTTTCTTCTTCTTGGTTTCTCCTTGGACTTTGCTAACCAATAGCAGGTAAACCAAGGAGAATTGAGACCCTTCCTCTTCACCATAGTGTTCACCGACTAGAGGTTAGGCTGAGGAATATCCCGAGAGCTTGAGAGCTAAGCGTTAATGCAAACAAGGCGAAGTCGAAGGTTAGCGGGTGTTCAACCGGAAGCTCCTTCAAGTGTGCAAAGCGAGGCGATTCTAGCCGTTCAATCTGTTCCTACGCAACCTAGGAGGGTTAAGGAATGCAAAGGTATGATCTTCACGCTTCCGCATGGCCTTTATGGCTCGCGTTTTAATTTTTTTCCAATTTTTTTTTGCTCGGTGCATGCTCCCCTGTTTCTGCGTTCCATCAGTTCTAAAGACCCCTTGTCCTACGGGACGGGGCGACATCCCCGCCCTTTTAGGGTACGTAGTCGTGGGGTGTTACAAATATCATATGCAAAAGCCAAGTGCTCGTGTTTTGATTTGAGCACATTAGACATGGAAGCTAACATATAGCAACGTGTGTCATTTCGTCAGCCTTTTTCCACGCCTTCTCAGCTCTCGCTCTTCGGCGGTGAAACTTTCCCCGATAACAGGGCAGGTCTCATAAAGGACATACTTATATTCTTAGGCTGTGAGTATTATGTTCAGGTTCCTCTTCCAGTCCACATAGTTTGGACCCGTTAACTTATTCTCCCTGAGAATAACGGCCAATAGACTAAAAGAACCTCCCACCATTTCTGAAAATCGAAAAATAAAAGAAATAATTTAGTTTATGAAAACAAAATAAAATTTCTGCACTGAAAATAATTTGGCTCTTAGGAAAACTGACATAGCTTCTTAGGAAGATTAACAGTTCCCTAAGCTAAGTGTATTAACCACCACAAACTAATTTTCCTTCTAGCTAATGGTCTAGATGATAACTTCATCGAGGGGATGGCCGTTTTCTCTCATTTTCTATGGACATACCTGGCACTATAACCTCTAACGTGGGTTGGCCGATCATAGTACGTGCCCCGGGTTATTAATTATATCCCTCCATTAGATCTAGATCTTTATGGTATCCCCATCCTATACGGGTTCACTCTCAGGGTGACACGAGGGGACCCACGATCTCTAATGAGGATCGTGATGGAAGCCGTGGGGCCGTTAGAACCCTTCTCCCACTTAGTCTTTTAAAATAAAAGTTTTCTGAAAAATATCCTTTTGAAATTTCCATTAAGTTTTTCCTTAATTTAAAATAAAATATTTAAATCCACTAAAATCTCTTTGTTAAGGTTTATATCATTCGAGAGATTTTTCCATGGACTAATTTTATTTAGGTTAAAACTTAATGATTTCAAAAATTTTCCAATTAAAACTTTCTATAGACTTTGGTCTCAAGTTTATTTGACAAAACAAATTTTCTAGTGCAAAATAAAACAAAATGGCTCTCTATTTTAATTTACAAGAATATCTAAATCCAATATATTCTCTACGTCAAGGATTAAATCCTTTGAGAAAATATCCAAGGATTAATTTTTGTACAAATTAAAATAACCATTTAATTTTTTTTTTTTGAAGAAAAATGTTTTTCTTGTCAAAAATGTTCCCCAAGACTTTGGTCTTTGAGAAAAGGCGCACATAGGTACACAAAAAATTAGCATGCTAGAAAACAGTAAACGTTTTCATGCTCTTCTATTTTTAAACCTAAGTGCCTAAATAATAGAATTAAACACATTAATTAATTAATTAATGATCTTGTTTAATCCTAAAATCCCTTACCAATATTTTTCATGCAAATATATTCCAAGAATATAAATTATTGCAAAAATATTAACTTCACCTGGTATGGGACCCAAAACGAAAAAGAGAAAAAAAATTACAAAAAAACACTGCGGTCCACGTGCACCCGTCGCACTAGATCGGCGCCTTTTGTTTTTCGGTCCACCGCGCCCCCGGTGCACCAACCGCACCAGATCAGACGCAGCAGCAACTCGTGGAGCACTCCGCCCGCCCGCGAGCCGCTCCATTTGCTCTCAGCTGTTGACCCGCGTGTCGGCTCGAATACCCGCTGATGACCCGCGCACTAATTGCAAAATTTGCAAGCAATTGGCTCGTGCGCCGGCTCCATCAAGCCGATTCAACGACATGGTTCCAGACCCATCAACAACGTCTGCTCGGCGGCTTATGAACAGTGCTTCTTCTTCGTTTTTTTTCTTCTTCTGCGCGAAAATTGCAGAGCTTCTGCTGTTTCTTTCCTTGGCTTCTTTGGACATATTTACTTACAAAAACTCATCCAAAACAAAATTACAACCGCCTATACCCATTTAAATTGGGTTTACATGATCAAAGCATCAAAGCTAAATTTTTTTTCCAGTGAGTCCTATGCTTCACTGTGAAGCGTACAATCATGCTATCCCATACCAAAATAGTGAAGGATCACAGGTTTAAGTACCAAACTATCATATTCTCCATTTTTATTAACTACCATGCTCCCTAAGTTGATCAAGGAACCTATGTCTCTGATACCACTTTGAAGGGAAGAAAAACAGGGGAGCATGCTCACAGGGAAAAAAACAGAGAGAAAAAAAAAAAACCAAGCCTTAATGGTAGCACGGAAGCGTTAAGATCATACCTTTGCGTGCTTTAAACCTACTAGGTTGAATAGGAGTGGATTGAACGACTGGAATAACCTCGCCTTGCCCACTTGAAGAAGCTTCCGGTTGATATCCCGCTAACCTTCTACTTCGCCTAATTTGCATGAACGCTAAGCTTTTCAGCTCTTAAAATATGCCACTGGCCAACTTCTTGTTGGTAAACACAAGAGTGAAGAAGAGTGGTCTCTTATCTCCTTGGTTCTCTTGCTATTGGTTAGCAAAGAACCAAGAACAAGAGATGAAGAAAACCTCACGAGAGAGAGAGCTGCATGAGAAGAGAGGCGTAAGGGAGTGCTTACGTGAGGAAGAGAGAAAAGCTAGGGAAAAATTAGGGTCTTCTATATCCAAGAGTTTTGTTTATTGTTAGACAAAACTAGGTCTCCAACATCTGATAAACATATCCCCGAGATATCATATTTCAAACATCCGGATGTTATCCCGAGAATAAGTTTGGCTTAATCCTAAACTCATCTGAACCATATTTGGAAGAAACCCTACGGTTCAAGCTATTAGGCCGAAATAATATTTATTATTTTTCTTGGACCCAAAAGGCCCGAAATAATAAACATTAATTATTTATTTTCTGGGCTTATATAAATAACCCAATAAATAATTAATGAGCCCAAATGAACCAAAATAATTAATCTTTAATTATTTATTTCTTGAGCTTATATAAATAACCCAATAAATAATTAAGCATTAATTATTTCCTCTTAGTTTAAGCCTAGGTTAATTTTCTAATTATTCATATTGGACCTAGGCCTTGAATAATTAATTAACCAATTAAACAAGATAATTAATTTCTCTCAACTCCCATTTTTTATTTTATTTATTTATTTATTTTATTCCGGTCTAATAATAAATTAGACATCCTGAATAAAATAAAATAAAATAAACTAAAATAAAATCCTCTTGAACTGAGACTAATTCCTCAACTCAAAATTAATTAGGACTTACGGGCTATTCCGAGGACCAAAAAGACACGTCGCCTTGGCTGCTAAAATGACCAAAATACCCCCGTTATATAAATAGCTGTATTTTGTATTTTAAATATTTTCTAATATCACTATAAGGAAATATTGACCCCAAGGACAATGCTGCATTAGAAAAGTCTCCGACCTACAGGTGAAATGACTAAAATATCCCTTTACACATCGCTGTACATTTAGAGAGGAAGAAGTGTACTAACACCCCTCTAAATGACATCTACTATCCTTAGGCTTCTAGTCCAATGATCCACGACTTCCTGGAGTGTTTCCGCTTTCCAAGGGAGCTACCCTAAAGCAAACATCCAAGTCATGTTTCCCAGGGCCCTGGACATTTTAGATCATTCGGACAACCACAAGGGGCGATATAGTGTAGAAACTATCTTGTACAAATCTGTCTTAACTAACTAGTTACATATACCCAATACACAAGTATGTTGGTTCTACTATAGAACCTCAACTATAGCATATCAAAGCATATGCTTTTAGTTTCGTCAGACCACCAACTCATACTCAAGTCGTAGAGCATTAGTCCACGCTGTAGCGGTAATAATCTAGGTTTTTATCATATAATACTTTTAGAAACCACTACTATAGGTCTTGTCCTATGTATTAGAAATACGATTATGTCATGAAGTGAGTGGACTACTCACTGGCTAAAGGTAAGCCATTATCCATTTGAAATTCATAACATAATAACCTAAACATGATGAGATTCTCATTCTTATCAATAGGTTAAGAAAAAATGTTTATGTGTTAAATAATCCGTGATCCATACCTTACTTTGAAAGAACACCATTCATATAGATCACTTATTTAAACACAATATGTCTGTTCCAAACAAAATTGTGCACAAACAAAAAATAAATTCACAAACAATTTCTGAAAATAAATTCTTTCATTAAAATATTCAATTTTACATCAGAAACCTAGTCTAAGAAGGCATACAATCCAACAATGGTGATATTAAGAAATATTTAAAATGCAAAATAAAGCTATTTATATAGCAGGGGTATTTTGGTCATTTTAGTAGCCAAGGCGATGTGTCTTTTTGGTCCTCGGAATAGCCCATAAGTCCTAATTAATTTTGGGTTGAGGAATTGGTCTCAGTTCAAGAGGATTTTATTTTATTCAGGATGTCTAATTTATTATTAGACTGGAATAAAATAAATAAATTAAAAAAAAAGTTGAGAGAAATTAATGATCTGGTTTAATTAGTTAATTAATTATTCAGGGCCTAGGTCCAGTTTGAATAATTAGGAAATTAACCTGGGCTTAAACTAGGGGGAAATAATTAATGCTTAGTTATTTATTGGGTTATTTATATAAGCCCAAGAAATAAATAATTAAAGTTTAATTATTTTGATTCATTTGGGCTCATTAATTATTTATTGGGTTATTTCTATAAACCCAGGAAATAAATAATTAATGTTTTTTATTTTGAGATTTTTGGGCCCAAGAAAAATAATAAATATTATTTCGGCCCAATAGCTTGGACCGTAGGGTTTCTTCCAGATACGGTTCAGATGAGTTTAGGGTTAAGCCAAACTTATTCTCAGGATAACATCCGGGTGTTTGAAATATGATATCTCGGGGGATATGTTTATCAGATATTTGAGACCTAGTTTTTGGTTAACAATAAACAAGTCTCTGGTGGAAAAAAATAACTCTAATCTCCCTCTCACGCAGCTCTCCCTCTCTCACATCTCCTTCCTTCTCTTGTTTTCTCCTTGGAGTTTGGCTAATCAATAGCAAGAGAACCAAGGAGATTAGAGACCACTGTTCTTCACTCTTGTGTTTACCAACAAGAAGTTGGGCAGTGGCATATTCTGAGAGCTGAAAAGCTTGGCGTTCATGCAAATTAAGCGAAGTAGAAGGTTAGCGGGATTTCAACCGGAAGCTTCTTCAAGTGTGCAAGGCGAGGTTATTCCAGTCGTTCAATCCACTCCTATTCAACCTAGTAGGTTTAAAGCACGCAAAGGTATGATCTTAACGCTTCCGTGCTGCCATTAAGGCTTGGTTTTTTTTTTTCTCTCTGTTTTTTTCCCCGTGAGCATGCTCCCCTGTTTTTCCTTCCCATCAACACAAACATTTGTCATAATAGTCTATCAATTTAAGCCAACATACCAAAACTTCCTCGTTTTCATTTCACTTTAATGAAGCAAAAAATCATGCGTCATTATAGG
Organism: Voacanga thouarsii; assembly: GCA_026120185.1. NCBI lineage: Eukaryota > Viridiplantae > Streptophyta > Magnoliopsida > Gentianales > Apocynaceae > Voacanga > Voacanga thouarsii. The sequence goes on along the minus strand of JANUWF010002024.1, from coordinate 3,931,004 downwards.
AAGTATATTATGATGCTTTTTAAAAAGTGTCATGAAAAATGTGTTAGGAAAGTCACTTTTTCTTGTAGTGATAATTTTTATCAAAATTTTAAAGATGTAAGTATTTGTGTTCAGTTTCCTAATGAATCCCTACTCTCTTTCAAACAGTTTTTGTATTCTTAATTTTTTGAAAATTTTTTGACAAAGTTTCGCTTATAAATTGGACATTTTTCAAGTACTAAATCACCTCAATTCAACCAAAATTCAATAAAGAACACAAAAAAGTATACAATCTCACATCAATTATTCAATAAAAGTAACTTAAGGGTAATCACTCATTACCCATGGGAAGTGATCACCCATAACTCACGAGGATCTAGACATATAAGTTAAATATATAATATTTTAAGTTGAAATGTTAAAATTCATGTACCTTTTGTAGACGAGCAAAGCTAAAGAAAAAGCACCTCAGTAAAGTACTCTCTTGTAATGTGAAGCACTAAATTTTAGAGAATAATAATGGTTAAAAATAAAGAAGATGCTTTGATTCTTAAAAGAAAATGCTACTGTTATGGCATGAAGGATTTAGCTGATAATCTAGCTAATTTAGCAACTAGTCAAGATACTAATGGCTACTTCAAAACAAAAAACAAAAGCAATAAATATATTATTAATTTTATAAAATAATTTATAATTATAGTTCATATTTAAGAATGTATGTAGCATTATATATAGAAAAGAAAGAAAGAGATGTTATATGTGCTTGTTAAATGTCAAACTTGAAACATCTCTATCTAGTAAGAGTACTTTCTTAACTAAATAATTTCCTTGTTTTAAATATGTTACATTTCTGAACTAGTCAAAATAAAACTAAAAGGTTTGTTTTTTTGGCTCATATTTTCCATTCATGGGATTTGGACTTTCCATCCAACCTAATTAATTAATATCAAATTACTAAAGTTTTCAAATATGTGGAACTTATGAGAAGAACATGTCCATCATTCTTGAAATTCTAATCTTGGTTAACTCCTTAAAACTACCGCAACAACTTCTGCCAAATACAAAGAACAGCTAAATGGCCCTATCTAGTTTCTGCTAAATTTTTGCTTGGTCTATATTTGCAGCGTGCTAGTAATTAGATGTGTTTAAAGGAAGATCATGTCTGTGGTGCATATTGATTACCAAAGCAATTATTTAAAAAACTCAAAACAAAATTTATTTTCCTTCTAGTGAATAGTATCCTTGAGGCTCCGATTGGTCTTAAACCCTTGCTTTACCAATCATTCTCCTAAAAGCCAAATAAGTAAATGTAAGACTTGAACACAATGGTATTTAGTTAATAATTTTTTTTTGAGAAAAAAATGAATTTAATATCATTATGAACTACCTAAGTCTACATAAGCCAAACAACGAAATGGAAAATTATCTAATCAAGTAAAACAATGATAAAGACGAGATACTTGTGCTAATAGATAAGCCATCAACATAAACGTTTTTAATTAGTGCAAGCAAAGAACAAAGACAAGAGATTCTGTTGAAAATGGCAACTTTGAGAGTTAATAATTTTTAACACATGATTAGTTAGTCTAAAACAATTAATGAGAGTTGTTATTGACATGTTAGAGCTTGTTTTAATTATGGTAGAAGTCATTTTCATAGTGAGAATCCATAATTAAATGTTATTAAAGTTGGGTGTTTAACCATTTGGTAACTCATGTTATACATGAGTCCCACATGGAAAAAGTTAAGGAGTGTGGAAGTTTTTATATACTAAAAGGCTTTTCTATAGACTTGATAGAGAAGCCCAAGGTAGTGGCGCTGCCACACGTGCGCGCCGCCCGTTGGGCCCAGCTCGGGCTTAGCCCATGTTTTCATGTTCCTCTCGTTTTATTTGTCCCAATTAACTCTAACTTGTACAGGAAAGGGAAAGATTAAAACTGATAAGAGTTAGGTCTCCTTATTCAGATTGGTTTAGGGTTTTTCTTGAGGCTATGTTAAAAGGAAAACAGAACAGAGCCGCAGCTTAGGAATTGTTGTTTTTCAGTTTTGCTTCCTTGAGAGAAAAAGCGCCTCTTCTGTTCTCCCTATCATGACCTATAATTTCCTGACTGAACAGGACTGGTGAACTGAAGAGATTTTCGAGATGATCGCAGTTGAAGTGCATTGACGGTGATTTGAGACCTTCTTATCTTGCAAGGAGAGTAGCTATACCCATCACACCGGAATGGGGCAAATAACTTTTTGAAGGCAAACTAGTATTGAACTGGTGATTCGATCAGTGTTTCTTTCAGTTGTGTCGCAGCTTGTCCAGAGTAGAGCCGGCGTCGAGTACGTCTTGTGGGGACAGTGCCGGATCCATTCTGAGCGTGAATAGTGCCCGGGTGTGCTCCTGTCCTACGCGCAAGTCTCTCAGGTCCATTACTGACTTTTTCTGTTTGAATTTTGCCTAGTTGTTTTGATCTTGGACTGTTTGGCCTTGCCGACTTTGTTGATAATTGATAATTGCATTTTTGTTAGAGCCCTGGTCGGGCATAGGCGGTGCTTGTTTAATTCAGTTGAGTTGTCTGTCTGTACTCATCGGTACCTGTTTTTGTAACAGTTTTCAAGAAGTTATTCTGCAATTATCTATTTGTGTGCAATGGCCAGTTCATCAAGTATTGTTTCTGTTGTGTATAAGCCTTTGGTTGATTTGAATTGTCTGTTGGACAAATTTGGTCAGAATTTCAAGCGTTGGCAACAACGCATGAAAATTTGGTTGACCATGAGGGGCTTGTTGTCAGCAGTGGAGGTAGACAGGCCCATACCAATTGATAGGCATCCTAGAGTAGTTGAGATTGTTGCATGGGATAAATGGAATAATGTGGTTAGAGGGGCAATACTGTCAGCCTTAACAAATGCTCTCTTTGATGTCTACTGTTCTGAGTCCTACACAGCAAAAATGTTATGGGATGAGTTGGATAGGAAATATAATACTGAAGATCAAGGTCTGGAAAGGTATTATGTCTCTAAATTCCTGAAATTTCAGATGGTTGAGGGTATGTCTGTGATTGAACAGATTCAATAGTTACAATTGATTATTCACTCTCTTCATGAAGTGGATATGGAACTTCCTGAACTTTTTTCAAGTGATGTCAGTGATAAAAAAATTGCCTAAGTCTTGGGAGGACTTTGGTATGTCTTTCAAACACAAGACGGAGAAAATTTCTCTAAACGATATGATGTAATCAATATCCATTGAGGAGCAATATAGGAAGAATAGTCCTATTGTACCTGTAGAGTCTAATGTCTATGTGGTGACTACTGAAAAAAATAGTAATAATCAGAGGAATGTGGGGGTTATTCAAACTCTAAAAACATAAACAAGACAAAATGCAAGGTCAAAAAGAAACTAAAAGTAAACAAACCTTACTAGAATTATGGTCAAGTTAGACATTGGGCTAAGGGCTGTCTGTCTAAAAGTCCAAAGTCAAACAAGGATCAAATTCTGAAGCACAAGTCAATGTGGTGGTAAAGAATACTAGTCAACTGGAAGTTGATTTTAGTACACACCTTGTTGAAGTTTATACCATTGAGACTGGGACTGGCATCACTACTTCTAATGATGAAGAAATGTATGTTTCTGTTAACCCAGAAGTCTTTACTATTTATGAGCCACTTGAATGGCTGGTTAATACTGGAGCAAATGTACACATTTGTGCTAATAAATTATTTTTTGTGTCTTACTGGTCAATTAAAGGAAAAACTGTGAAGATGGGGAACTCAGCTACAGCCAATATGTTAGGAATTGGACGCGTGGACTTAAAGTTTCCTTTAGAGCGTATTCTTTCCCTTCATAGGGTGCAACATGTTCTAACAGTTCGTAAGAATATTCTTAGTGGTTCATGTTTAGTTAGAGAGGGTTATGAGTTTACTTTCAAATGTAATAAAATAGTGATTATGCACTACAATTCTTTTGTTGGCAAATGTTATTTGTCAGATAGTTTATTCAAGTTAAGAGTTAAACCATTTACTTCTGATTTGAATAAACTTCTTCTGTTGAGAATTCTGTTTATCCTATGGTGCACGTTATTGAATCCACTAATATTTAGCATAGTAGATTTGGACATTTAAATTTAGATTTTATTAAAAAAATGATGAATTTAGATTTGATCCCTAAACATGCAATTGATAAGAAGAACAAATGTCAAGTGTGTGTGGAAGCTAAAACAACCAAGAAACCCTATTGTTTAATTGAAAGGGATTCAGAAATACTTGATTTAGTTCACACAAATATTTGTGAATTCAATGGGTTATTAACTGGGGATTATAAAAAATTACTTTTATTGTCAATTACAATAAGTATTGCTATGTTTATTTACTTAAACATAAAGATGAAGCACTTGAAAAGTTTTTCATATTTAAAAAATGAAGCTGAAACTCAATCTGGCAAGAAACTTAAAAGGTTAAGATCTGATAGAGGTGGAAAGTACGGGTCTAATCTATTTGTTGAATATTGCCAAAGTAATGGCATAATTCATAAAGAGACAACCCCTTATTCTCCTGAGTCTATTGGGATTGCTGAATGAAACAATAGAACGTTTAAAGATATGATCAATAGTTTACTTTTAAATTCTAGATTGCCTAAATATATATGGGGTGAAGCTTTGCATACGGCTTGCCATATTCTGAATAGAGTCTCTCACAAATATAAAGAGGTAACTTCGTTTGAAATATGGAAAGGTAGGAAACCTAACTTAAAATACTTCCATGTGTGGGGTTGTCTTGCAAAAGTTCTAATCCCCGAACACAAGAGGAAAAATTTAGGACCAAAGACTGTTGATGCTATCTTTATTGGTTATGTGGAAATAAGCTATGCTATGAGGTTTTTGGTAATTAAGTCTGAAATACCTGGCATAAATGTTAATATAATTATTTAGTACCGTGATGCTACATTCTTTGAGGATGTGTTTCTCATGAAAACTAGTTTTCCTCAAGATGTTTCTACTTTAGATTCAACCTTAACATCTGATTCCATTCTTGATCATGTGGAAAGGGTGAAAGATGTGAGGGCAAGTCCAAATAGTTTCAACACTCAATCTGAGGAATTGGAAGAACCTAGAAGGAGTGAGATAGCTAAGGAAGTCAAGGACTTTAGAGGTGGCTTTATCATTTACAATGTTTAGGATGAACCTTTAACCTTTTAAGCAGATATGGCTTCCTTAGAAACAGGGCATTGGAAAGGAGTTGTCAAAAGCGACATGGATTCTATTATCTCCAATGGGACATGAGATCTGGTAGATCTCCCTTCTGGGTGTACTACAATTAGATGCAAATAAATATTTAAGAAGAAACTCAAACAAGATGGGACTATAGATAAGTATAAAGCCAGATTAATTGCCAATGGGTTCAGACAAAAAGAAAAAATAGACTATTTTGATACCTACTCTCTTTTGCTCGTTATAATCCGAGTGCTAATTGCATTGGTTTCTATATATGGTTTCACTAACCACCCAATGCATGTTAAGACAACTTTTCTTTATGGTGATCTTGAATAAGAGATATATATAGATCAGCCTGAGGGATTTGTAGCCAAAGGAAATAAGCGAAAAGTCTGTAAACTTGTTAAATCCCTATATGATCTAAAACAAGTACCCAAACAATGGCATGAAAAGTTTGATAAAACTATTTTATCATTTGGCTTCATTATAAATAAGAATGACAAATGTGTCTACTATAAGGTTAAGGGTAATGCATGTATTGTACTATGTCTGTAAGTGGATGATATTTTGCTATTTAGGTCCAATGTTGAGATAATTAATGAGACTAAATAATTCTTGAAATGTAAGTTTGAAACAAAGGATATGGGAGTAGCACATGTGATTCTTGGCCTAAAGTTGATTCGCTCAACTGAGGGGATAACTATTTCTCAATCTCACTATGTTGAGAGTGTTCTTGAGAAATATAGTTATCAAAATTGTAGAATTGCTAAAATTCTAAGTGACCCTTCTGTAGCTTTGTTCAAGAATGAAAGTGGTATTCCTGTGTCTCAATTAAGATATTCTCAAATTATTGGTAGTTTGCAATATCTTGCAAACAAATATTTTATTTTCGGTATCTAAGCTGGTAAGATATACAAGTGTCCAAATCAGACTCATTGGGAGGCATTGGATAGAGTACCAAGGTACTTAAAGGGAACAGTTTCCCTTGGGTTGCATTACGAAAAATTCCTTACTATACTTACGGGGTATAGTGATGCGAGTTGGATTGCCAAGAACTCTAGCAGTAATGGATGCACTAGATATGTTTTTACACTAGATGGCGGAGTAGTCGCCTAGAAATCTTGTAAACAGAATTTGATAACTCAGTCAACTTTTGAGACTGAGTTATGTGCCTTGGATACTACTAGAACGGAAGCTGAATGGCTGTATGGATTATTGTACTCTTTGCCAATGATCAGCAGGCCCGTTACTACTATATCTGTGCATTGTGATAGTAAAACCACAATCGCAAATATCAAGAGTACCAAGTTTAATCAAAAGACTAAGAGATACATCCAAGTTAAACTTAAGTCTATAAGGGAGTTAATGTCTAAAAGAGTGGTGTCTGTTGACTTTGTTGGATCTAAAAATAAAATTGTAGACCCCCTAACTAAGGGACTGGAAACATCCTTGTTCCTTAAATTCAGGTTGGGAATGAGACCGATAACCTAGCAATGATTCACCTACAGTGGCAACCTAACTGACTAGGTAGAGATCCCATAAGGTAGTTCAATGTAGTAAAAACAAGTTGTCTGAGTGAATTTGGCACCTATTCTGATACCTTTAATCAAGGTCCATTCCCTGAAAACCTATGGTGCATTTACTGTAATTAGTAAGGGTTTTGACTCTAAATGGGATCAAATCTTTTAGACAGGATGTTAGCAATACATCTTTGGAGATCGCCAACTATGTGAGTGGTGTTGTGTGGCCGCAACTAAAGAGAATTGAGTTTTCTTTGAATACACTCATGAGACAGGATTAGGACACATGGCCATAACTTGTTAACCCTAAAGATTGTCTCCATAACCGATAGTCTGTTGTTACCAATGGACGCCGTCACAATTAAGGTTCAGATTCAAGGCTCAAGTCCATCTATTCCTATGGGGGCATAAGTTGGATAACTTAGGTAGTGGTTCAAACCAGAAGGTACCATTATCGAAAATAGATTATGTAAATCATGGATAGTCTTTAACTATAGATTTGTGAGGGGTTGTTGAAAATGGAAACTTTGGAAGTTAATAATTTTTAACTTATGATTAGTTAGCCTAAAATAATTAATAAGAGTTGTTCTTGACATGTTAGAGATTATTTTAATTATGATAGAAGTCATTTTCATGGTGGCAATCCATAATTAAATGTCATTAAAGTTGGATATTTAACCATTTGGGAACTCATGTTATACATGAGAAAAGTTGAGTGTGGAAGCCTTTATATACTAAAAGGGCTTTTTTATAGACTTGATAGAAAAGCCCAAGGTAGTGGGGCCGACACACGCACGCGCTGCCCACCCGTCCCGGCTCTGGCTTGGCCCATGTTTTCACGTCCCTCTTTTTTTATTTGCCCTAATTAACTCTAACTTTTACAGGAAAAGGAAAGATTAAAACTAATAAGAGTTAGGTCTCCTTATTCAGATTCGTTTAGAATTTTTCCTGAGGTTATGTTAAAAGGAAAACAGAATAGAGCCGCAACTTAGGAGTTGTTGTTTTTCAGTTTTGCTTCATTGAGAGAAAAAAAAAGCCTCTTCTATTCGCCTTATCACGACCCATAGTTTCTTGACTGAACGGAACCAATGAACTAAGGAGATTTTTTAGGTGATCGTAGTTGGTGTGTGTCGACGGCGATCTGAGACCATCTTATTCTACAAGGAGAGTCGTTGTACCTATCGCACTGGAGTGGGGTGATTAACTTTTTGAAGGTAAACTAGTATTAAACTGGTGATTCAGTTAGTGTTTCTTTCAGTTACGTCGTAGCTTGTCCAGAGCAGAGCCGACACCTGGTACGTCTTGTGGGGACGGCGCCAGGTCCATTCTGAGCGTGAATAGTGCTCGTGTGTGCTCCTGTCCTACGCACAAGCCTCTCAAGTCCATTACTGACTTATCTTTTTCTGTTTGAATTCTGCTTGGTTGTTTTGTGCTTGGATTGTTTGGCCTTACCGGTTTTGTTGATAATTGATAATTGCATTTTTGTTAGAGCCCTGGCTAGTTATAGGCGGTGCTTGTTTAATTCAGTTGAGTTGCCTATTTGTGCTCGTCAGCACCGCATTTCTCCTAATAAATTCTCGTACTGATCAGAGCTGAATCATCACAAATAACAAACAAAACGGAGGATAATTGAAATGTAACATCTAAACAATCCACATAAATTTGAGATTATATTCAAATTGACAGCTCAAACTAAGTAGACAAAAACAAGAACCAATTCATAGGACAAACACATTGCCATCAACAAAACATCCATACCTATGAGCTCAAATTTGGATTATAGAAGTTACTATATCCGGTAGAAGACTAAAATTTGAAGGAATTGCAGCAAATAGCCTCGCTAGATTGGCTTACCAATTCTTTAGATAGAGGGATGGCAGGACCAGTGGCGGCAGATGGAGGGATAGCGGTAGCAAGAGCAATGACTACAGAAGAAGGGACAACAAGGAAGGAGCAGGGGGGAAAGGTAGGGCGGGGCAACATCATAGAAAGAGTGAAAGAGAGAAGGGGAAACCGGGAAAGGAAGAAGAAGAAGGGGGGAAAAAGAACAAGTGTCAGATTTATTCTACAATTTTGCTATGGCATGGACACTGTCGTTAAACTCTCATAGATAGTGAGAGTTTAATGACTGAAACATATATGGAATTTTTTTTTTTTTTTGGGAGGCATCTCTCTATTTTTCTAATTTGCTTTTAGATGAATATATAAGGTTAGATCTTAATTTTTATTTAATTCACGTACATTGCATGAATTTTTTTTATAAAACTAAACTCAAAATTAAATAATAAATTATTTATTAAGTATGTTAATTGATAATAAAATTTTCCCAATTTTAATTTTTATTAAAAATATGGTATAAACAACTAAACATTGAATAAAGTTATAATTTAGTTACAATTTAACAAAAGTTCAAGAGTTATTTTCTTTTTAAGTAAGTTGTGTAATTAAAAATGAATATATTAGAATCATGTATAATTTGCTACATTTTTTAACAAAAGTTCAAGTATTATAATGACAAGACATTTATGATATTTTTAATTAGAGATAACACTTGAGTCGATATATTGTTATTATTATTATTACATATTTTAAAATATTTAAAAATATGTATATTATTATATACATATTATTATATATTTTTAAAAATTTTAAAAATATTTAGATAGGAAAAGGTCACACACACACATATATATTGATGCATACTAATTTATATAAATATTACACACACATTTAATATAGTTATATACTATATTGGTTATAGTTGTATGTGTATATATAGATATTACTAGTGTATATTATATCTTAGTATTTATATAATTATGTATGCATCAATTGTCGTGTGTATATATATACTGCAGTTGATGCATACATAATTATATAAACACTATACATAACTTACATTGATATAATATCTATATATGCTTATATAATTATAACCATTAATATATCAATATAGTATATTACTATATAAATATGTATATATATTAATTATCTAACATTTCAAGTATTTTGACATATATTTCATTATTGTATAATGACATGTACATTTTAAAACATATCAAAATATTCAACTATACACAAATCTGGCGATCAAATAAATTTAAAATTTGAATAAAATAGCAAAATTTATACTTCTGTAGCTAAACCATAGCAAATAGCGAGGATTTAACTACAAAAATACATCATTTATTTCCCTCCAAAAAATTTTTTCTAAAAATTTAAAAGGCCATAGCTAAACCCTAGCAAATAGTGAGGGTTTAGCTATGGAAATATAACATTTATTTCCCTTTAAAAAAATTTTTCTAAAAATTTAAAATGCTCTAGCTAATCCCTATCAAATGGCAAGGATTTAGCTACGACTTCTTGACATTAATTTCCCTTTAAAAATTTTTCCAAAATATTTAAGTATTGTCGCTAAACCCTAACAATGAGTGAAGGTTTAGTTACGGCTTTGGCACATTAATTTCTCCTCAAGAAATTTTCCCAAAAATTAAAAGGCCGTAGCTAAACCATAGTAAATTGCATCGGTTTAGCTACAGTCTCTACACAATAATTTCCCCCAAATATTTTTTCCAAAAAATTACATGTTGCCATAGCAAAACCCTAGCAAGTAGCAAGGGTTTTGCTACGACAACTTCACATTATTTTCTCCCAAATTTTTTTTTCCAAAAATAGAATGGCTGTAGCTAAACCCTAACAAAATAGCAAGAGTTTAGCTACGACAGTTTCTAATTAAATTCCCACCAAAAAAAATTTCTAATAAATTACATGTCCGTAGCTAAACCCTAGCAAAATAGCAAGGGCTTAGCGACAACAGCTTCATTTTACATTTACACTAAATTATATTGATAAAATTTTACTTTGTCCTTGCAAAACCCTCACAAATTGGTGAGAGTTGTCACTTCCCTCGCAAAGCTGTTGCTAACTGCAATAGTTCAGCTATAATTGGTCAAACTCCTCGATAAGTTGTCCCTTCCTTTCTTACCTTCACAAAACTCTTGCAATATAGTGATGGTTTTTTAGCTAATTTTCGTCACAAAATTTCTATTTTCTTGTAGTGAAATAAGGATTGGTAAAAAGAGAATTAGTAAAAAGAGACACGGATTGCTCAGGTGATAAAATCATCAAAGGTAAAATAATCAAAACAAGATAAAAAGGAAATTTAAAAGAAAAGGGCAATTCTTCATCTCTTATTTTCTTTTTCTTTTTGGTAAATAATACTTCAACTCTAATTTGCTGTTGCGGTTCCTCTGTGTTTCTCTCCAAACTGTTGCCTCAGAAAATTCATGAGATGAAGGATTTCCATTTGACGGCCAAAGGAACGATGCATATCCTGCTAATAATATCAAGGGGAGCAAAGATTTTGTCAAGTTCAAGCTTCGTTGTTCCAACTCTGTACACTTCACGGCTTTGACTTTGAGAAGGTTAACAAGTTTGAGGGTGCAACATCTGTAAGCCACGACGTATGCTTGCTTCACACTTATGCCTTCGTGGCATTGGCATGTTGCTGCTTATTGTTTCCTTTTAATCTATACTAATTTGATATTCATAGGTTGTACAAAGAAATGCAAAATAAAATATATAAAATAAATATTTTTATTTATAATTTTATAATTTTTTAAAAATTTATTAAGTGTTTACAAATCACTATAATATATATTTATTATATTCATCTAAATTTAATGAATTCAGATAACTTTTCATATTTTTTTTTTAAAAAAAAAATTATTTGAATTTAACACGTCACGTACTAATAAAAAACATTACCAAGTGTGGAGTTATGAATGTTGTTAAGTGTTACAATGAGAATCTTCCACAACTTCATATATATATATATATATATATATATATATATATATATATATATATATATATATAGACTAAGTGGAGGCTTGAGCATTGCTCGGGATTAATAATTTATTATTATTATTTATTAATTTTATTAATTTTATATTCAGTTTGATTTTTTTATTTTGTATTTAAGTTCTAAAAGGAGAAAATCAAAACCATTTGTTATTTTTATGTATTTTTAATTATATTGTATATAATAACATATAATTTTAATTTTTTACATTAATAATTATTTTTTATTTAAAATATTCGTAATAATATCATTTTTTATACTATTTTTTTTTATTTAAGTTAACATCTTTGATACTTCACTTTTTTTTTTTTTTTTGTTCCTTTGGAAACAATGTGGATGGCTTTGTTCATTTTCCATAAATTCAAATGATTTCAAACAATATGAAAATTTGTTCCTTCACAAATTATGCTACAATATATTTATCACAATACTAAATTTATCTAAATATGTATACTGTATCATATTTGAATATGCTCGGGATCAATTATTTTTTTGTAACTCATAATTTGTGAAGTTTTTACTTTTTTGAAATTTTAATGGTGCTATAATATATTTATCACAATACTAAATTATCTAAATATGTATACTGTATCATATTTGAATATGCTCGGGATCAAATTTTTTTTTTGTAACTCATAATTTGTGAAGATTTACTTTTTGGGAATTTTATATTCAGTTGACATGATTATTTTTTTAATAATATTAATTATTTACTTTGTGTTCTTTTTTCCGAACTTTTATAAACAGTGCTTAAGTTTCTTTTTTTGTTTTTGTTTTTATGGAATTATTTTTTTTATGTCCATGTATTTGAAATTCCATTTTTTTTAAAAAAAATAATTACCACCTAATGTTTTATTAATCAAATTTGATAACATTTTTTGAAGTCTGCTCGGTTTGTTTGTGGGAATTATCTTTGTTTTAACGTTTTCTAAGGCACGATTTTTTTATTTCGATAGAAATTTTCTTCTTCTTTTTTCCAATTCATCGGCGACGGTGTGTTGAGCGTTGTGTGGAGATCATTGAGAAGGTGGAACTTTGATTTATTGTGAGTGTTGTTGTAAGTAATATATGTGAATGTGATGGATCTGGCGTAGAACTGAGCGGTCGGAATATCTTCTTGTTGACGCTGCTGCGTGCTTGAGTGCTTCGTTGGATTTCATCATACAGTCAAAAAGATAAGATTCTTTTTTTCAAACTTGAACCAACTTTTTGCTTCTTTACTATAAATCTAGGGTAGATATCCTTTTTTTTTTTTTGTTATAATAGGATTATTTTGTTCGATATTCATTGTTGGTTTTGAAAATGTGCATTTTATTTATTTGTTGCAGTGCCGATGAGCATGTTATTGGTTTTGTGTTGGAGCTGTTTTTTTTTAAAGACTTATTAGAGTTGGTGCCATTTGTTGTTACAGCATTAGATAGTGATGGTTCGGGTTTGGATCTATAGTGATAATCTCATATGATTTCAGTTTTTAGATATCATATTTAAACATTGCATAATTAATATATCATTTGACTTAAGTGGTTAAATTTGGGGAGTAAATTAGTTTTATTTGTTATATATTTTGTTGGTTGTGTTGTTGGTAATGTTTTGTAGTCAAATATTATTGTTAATGTAGTAATCTTTTTCTTCATTCTTATGGTGTTTGGTTCTTGTTGAGAACATGGAAATGGTGTTATGGATTTGTTAATCCCTTTGTTTTTTTTTTTTTTGTCATTGTTTTGTTTGTTCTTATTTTGTTTTTTTTTTTTCATACTATTATAAGAGGTAGAGATTTATTGGTTGCAGAGTCAATTAATCTGGTAGTGTTTTCCCCCACTATAGATCACATACTACCCCCTATAAACTAAAAAATCAATAAGCCCAGCTGCTACTGGAATGCTATTTAGTTGGTCTATGCCTGTTTGAATAGCCTCGGTTAAAGTTTTTTTTTTTTCATTTTTGCTTCTCTATTTCTTTTTTGATTTGGGAAGATTCATATAAGTCTACCTACTAGGTTAAAACGTTCTTTTTTTTGAATTTTTTGTTAGCATTGTTTACTTTTTTTTTTTTCATAAATTCATTTTCATTTTATTTTGAAGGAATTGTTGATTGAAGTCGTATTCATTTTGAATTTTAATCACGCGAAAACATACTATGTTGTCCTTGGTATCTTGTTTGAAATCTCCAAAGATGGTGTTTTACATAAAAATATTATTCATTCTTATTTCAATAATCTTTGGTATAGAAGCAAGGGTCGAGAATTAGTAAATATGGAACTATGAAAATGCATTCTATTCTTCAAAAGGAATATTTCATTATTGAAGACTGATTTGGCCCATGGGCCTTTGAATTGAAGACCTCCAATTTTAGTTAGCAGCCTCTTTTTCCTAAGCCTGGAAGATTGTTTCATGTACTCCTTGTAACTTGCATAAACATAATTGTATAAATTATTCTCTATATAATGATGTGAAAATGGTTTGTAAGTTGTGGGGATTTTTTTTTTGAAAAGTTACCTTTGGAGTCGATTGGAAACTTCTTGGTACACCATGTTTTGAGTATATCCCTTGAAATCTGGGTCATCTCCATGGGTCAAAATTTTTACTCCTTTTGACAACTTTACTCTTGAAAGTGCAACATATAGTTATCCATGAGAAAAGACTAGTTTTGGTAAGTATAGTCCGACATTTGACAAAGTTTGTCCTTGACTCTTGTTAATAGTCATTGCATAGCATATTTTTATAGGAAATTGCCTTCTTACAAAAGTAAAAGGCATTTTTGAATCTGTAGAAGACATTTCAATTCTTGGGATAGACACTTTGTCTCCTATTTTTGAACTTAAGATAGTTCATCCTTCAATGACTCTTTTCCCTATTTTTGTGAAAATTAGCCTTGTGCCATTACATAGTCCTTTGCTTGGGTTGACATTTCTTAAATAGCATAATAGGCCCATTCTTTTTTATCTTTAATGTATGATCAGGCATACCTGGAAAAGTGAGGCTGTTGAGAAATTTTGTTGGATATAAATTTTCTGCGTCCTTTAGATCAATTGCATTGTCTATTCTATCTACACTTATGTATTTAGTGACAGGTTCTTGAACTTTATCCAATGCAAAACTATTCAACTCTTGAACTGTTTTATTTCTTGGTGTTAGACACTACAAAAAAAAAAAAAAAAATCACTATTTGCGATGGCCAAATCTGTCACAGATTGAACGTTGCGACGGATTTGGCCGTCGCAAATAAGAGCGTCGCAAATTGCGACAGAAAACTAAATCTGTCGCAAATAACGACACATTTGCGATAGCCAAATCTCTGGTCAACCAAATTAATATAAGCTACATTTTGCTATAGAATTGCGACGAAGTTTAAAAACCGTCGCAAATTCGTAGCAACTTAAGAGGGATTTGTGATGGAATAATTAAAAAATAAAATAAAATGTGAAAAAAATCCGTCACAAATCCGTAGCAATTTGCGACGGAATATTTTCATGGATAAAATAAAATGGAAAAAAGTCCATCGCAAATCTGTAGCAGATTGTTACAGATTTGCGGCGGAATAATTACATATTAAAATTTAAAAAAAAATTATCTGTCGCAAATGCGTTGCAACTTGAGGGGGATTTGCGACAGAATATTTAAAAATTAAAATAAAATGTAAAAAATGCCGTCGCAAATCTATAGCAAAGAGCTGCGGATTTGCGACGGCATAATTATATACTTAAAAATAAACGAAAAAATATCCGTTGCAACTTAAGAGGGATTTGTGACGAAATTTTTAGAAATTAAAATAAAATGTGAAAAATGCCGTCGCAAATTTGTAGCAAATAGCTACGGATTTGCGACGGATTCCGCAGCAGATTGCTACGGATTTATGACGGAATAATTACATTAAAATATATCCATCGCAAATCCGTAGCAACTTGAGATGAATTTGTGATGGAATAATTTCAAATAAAAAAAATCCATTGCAAATCCGTTGCAAGTTAAGACCGAATTTGCATCAGAATTAATTTTAAATAAATACATTTAAAAAACTTGTGACTAATATTTAAGCAATTTTTCTCTTAAATATCAAATCTATAATGTTTTTTAACGTGAAAAAATCTAATAAAATAAATAAAATTTTGAAACCAATAATAAATTACAACATGCCAAATCATAAAGTAAAACTACAATAATCTTAAATATGTGTATACACATAAGTACCACAATAGATAAATAATGTAAAAAATACAATCATGTAACTAAAGAATTAGGAGCACTAGCTGAAAGAGGAGCGGGAGGACCATCAAACCCAATACTAGGACCGGGGTGATGATCAGGTGGGGAAACAAATAAATCATCGTCTTTGTCTTCGTCCTCATTCTCATCCTTATCTACGTCCTCGTCCTCAAACACCAAAGACATCTGTGGCACAGCACCCCCCATCTTATCGGATATAATTGCCATCCAAGAAGTGATTCCCGCAATTTTATGTTCAAAATTCTTCTTAATCCTCTCATCACGACTCTTGTATTTATCCTCACGACCCCTCTCTCGATGTCTCCATTGATCCTCAACCTCTTGAATTCTCTGCTGAACCCTAGTCTCAACTATCTGGTCAACATCAACAGGAGTGAATGAAGATGATCCTAATAGAGAGACTGATGCATCTGCTCTATAATGCGAGTAGCCTCTGATCCCAATCTGTAGACACGATCCTTGTTGAATCCGCCAACTGCCTCAATGATAATGGCCTTGTCATTTGGCATAGCAACAGAATCGACGGACCCGTTAGACTCCACTTGAGAGTAGCGCTCTTTGGTGACATTTGTCTCCTCCTGAAAGAACGTGAGTTTATAAAAAGTAAAAGAAGAATAACAATAAGTAATATAAGAATAAATTATTTTTTACCAATATCTTCTGTAGACGCTCGCCCACAAACTAACCCTATCTTGTCCTGTTCTAGAACATATGTAGTTTTTTGAAATTATCCAGATAACTAAATGTGTCCCCTTCACGTCTCCTTTGCAGTTAAATTAATAGAAAAGAATATTATTTTGAATACAATAAAGAAGATTGAAACAATTATGAAATATACAAAAAGTTAATAAACTTGAATTTATCATGTGTTCCTCGTGCTCAATGAAAGAGATGGAACCTCATGTGTGAGTGACACCGCAACGAGGCCGATTTTCCTTTGTAGACTACACGATTGTCGATACTTGGGATCCAACCAATGTTTGTTCATCTCCGACCAATTAGTTGGATCAATCCAAGTTAGACACGAATTAGCAGGTGTGATCTTTCGGATCCTCGACAAAGTATCGGAAAGCCTTCTTGCATACTTCTTTTTCCAATTTCTCCATATCTAGGGACCATACTTAGGAGCCCAACGAAATAACTTCTGCAAATACAGTAAACCATCGCCGTTAAAGTTTAAATTAACAGTTTAAAGCAAATTTGTTTGCAAATACAACAAATGACATCTGAACATATAAGTTTCAATAACATATACATGAGATTAAATTTGTAAGAAAGTAAAAGAAACATACTCCCCACTCGTCGAACCACATGTCCTAAATGTGTATCGGGACATGTGAGTATGTAGCATATGAACCATTGAATTATCTTTTGAATATGCCTTGAATCTCTCTCACGCATTTATCTGAACCAGCAAACCTATTTTATATAACCAGAAAGGAAAGTAATATGATTATTAAAGAAGATATACTGAATTGGAAATCAATCAATAATTATAATTTACTCACCCATCTCCTCGAGAAATAATCACAGGTCGGGGGTCTGTGGCCTGTGATCCTATATGGTGTGATGTAGAAGTAGGAGCTTCTGCCGAAGAAGCACCTCTTGATTGCGAAGGTGAACCAAAAATCGTTTGTAGTACAGAGAGGCGCGGTGCGTGTGATGGTGGTGAGGTGTCAAAAGGATGAGTGCGTTGGTCCGTTCTAGCACCTCTAGAAGACTGTCCATGGCTAGTCATCCTAATTTTGAAATAAAAATATTTAAATTTCAAACATATATATAATATATATGTAGAACAAGTTATAAATGTAAATTTATAAAAAAAATTTGACAAAATCTCCCCTATTATTCCAAGTATCATCAACACATTAAACACGCAAAACATGTACAACAAAACCTGTATCAAAGAACACATTTTCCAATTACAAAAAATTAACTGGCAATAGATAAACTGGAATATGTAGAAACTTGGTCATTTATACAACTTGAGAAAGAAAATGTTTGCTATTTTTGTTTTATTTCAAAATGGCTTTATTCTTGCACACAAGTCTCTAACCTTTTCTGGCCTAATTGCTTTCTAACCAGAACAAGGTTTTCAATTCAAAGAAATGAGGTTTTCAGTTCAAGAGTTGAATTGTTTGAGAGATCTTAGGAGGTTTTTTAGGAATTTTATTTTCAAATTTGAAGCATTTTGAAGGGCGAGTGCACGATTCTTCCTTTGTCAATGGATCAAAGCCATCACATGTGAGAAAAGTTTATGTGTTTGTCTTGTTACTGAAAAATAAATAGAACTCCTACTGACAATATGCTGCACAAAATTCTCATCTAAACTCTATATATTAGAGGGGCTATTACTGATCTTTTATAATGAAATGTTTGTTCTTTTATACAACTTTTGTAAAGGTTTTATTTCCTAAAAAAGAAGACATCTATAATAAAAAGTCAATGTCAACAACAACAATTAACTTAAGGGTAATCACCCATTACCCAGGAGGAGTGATCACCCATCACTTACGGGAAATGATCACCCATCACTCACGGAGATCCAGTTCATGTATTAGACAAAAAAATATACCTTTGGAAAACCAAAGAACACCTGCAGAAAAGAAAATAGTAAGCATTCACTAACAGTTAACAGTATTTAAAAAAAAAAAAAAGCATACCTATGGAAAGACAAAGAACACCTGTCGAAAAGAAAATAGTTAACATTGACTCATGTTAACTGTATTTAAAAAAAAAAATTATAACTGTGGAAAGGCAAAGAACACCTGTGGAAAAGAAAATAGTTAACATTGACTCGTACTTAACTGTATTTAAAAAAATAAAAAGGACAAAAAATAGTATAATAATTGATCATCCAATAATTAGTAAAATATTAAAGTTTAACATAGATTATTGATCAACAATATAGGCAACCATCATAAGTGATTTAAACTTTACATCACGAACAAATAATAAATGTACTTTATTTACTTGAGTCATCCTCTGATATATATTCTATTTCTTCCATCTCTGTCGTACTATCTGTATTCCAATTACCTCCGTCTTCGTCTTCGTCTTCGAGTTCATTTGTATCCCTAAGTAATCATTCTTCTTGAACATCTAACAAATCACTTGTGCCCGATTCATGAGCTAAGGGACCAAGATCAACAACTAAAGAAATGCTCATTGCATTGTGAATATACACCTCTTCTTGGTAAGCTCTATCAATCACAGGTACATCAATCACATGTCGAGCTTTTACTTTACACACAGCTAACCAATCGGATCTTGGTCTTTTGCATCCTGGATATGAGACATAGTACACTTGAGATGCCTGTTGAGCTAACACAAACGGATCATATTTTGGATAGCTCCCCTTGCAATTAATATCAACAATCTTATACTCTTTATGTACTCTCACACTGCGATTTGTTGTTTGATCGAACCAATCACATTTAAAAAGTACAACTTTCTGTGATGGATTACTAGGAAACTCAACTTCAACAATATCTTTAAGAACCCCATAATAATCATTTTCTACTGAGTCCTTTTCACCCCCTTAACACAAACTCCAGAATTCACTGTTTTCTTTCTTTCGGCGTGTTCATAGGTGTGAAATCTATAGCCATTAATAATGTACCCAATATATGTTTTCACTTTTCACGAAGGTCCCCAAGCAAGATTCTTCAAACATATATTTGACACATGATTTTGTGGATCATTCACCTATAAAGCATATGAAATGTTCAGGTGGACATATATTAACTAACAACATATATTCACTTGTACAAAAATTTAACTGATTTTTTATGAGCATACGTAATCTGTAAACCATCCTGTGAACTCATTCTCTATCCTTCTTTGTACATCCAATTCCGATATGTTTGAGACAGAAGAGTGTAAACGAGATGTGAACTCACTGTAGAGAAGAAAATTACACAATTACCAATAGATCTTATATCTAATATCAATAGAGGGGCAAGCATCTCACCTAATATATGGTTGAACTTCTTCATAGTTAAGTAATATATAATTTCTTGCCACTTTGTATTCTTCATGAGAAATGAATCGGGTTGGAATCTTTCCTAATATCTTCCCATAAATGTTACATATTGACAACGAGGCTTCATCTACATCTCGCCTGACTTCACCTTCATCATTGCAAGCCATGGATACATGTTTTGTATGCACATGTGCCTCAAAATAATAGGAGAAGAATGTAGATATTTCCTCAAGAAGATAAGCATTGCAAATTGACCCTTCTACTCATGCCTTGTTTTTCACCTTTAACTTTAAACGAAATAAGAACTTGACATAATTCAAAGTATGATAGTTAATAAGTATTATGCAATGACTACAGCTCACCGTAGCATAATTTGAAAAATGGCAACTACCTCTTAAAAGGATACATCCATCTATATTGTACAGGACTGCAACCTTTGCTTCGTAAGGTAAGTGAACCAAGAAATGTTCCATAACATCGAAAAAACTTGGAGGGAAAATCTTCTCTAACTTACATAGAAGAACCGGTATCTCTTGCTCCAACTTCATTATATGAGATACAGACAGTTTAGGTGCACAAATGTCCCGAAAAAATAGACTTAATTCTGTCAAAGTTCCCCAAACATTAGCCAGAAAGAATTCTCTAAGGGCAATTGGAAGTAATCTTTCCATGAAGATGTGGCAATCATGACTTTTCATGCCGGACAACTTCAATTCATTAAAATCAACATATCTACAAAGATTCAATGCGTATCCATCTGGAAGAATTAATCCTTTCAACCACTTAAGTAAAATTTTCTTCTGTTCTACCGTCAATGTGTAACATGCCTTAGGTATTGCTATCCTCCCTTCTCCGACGTTATACACATGTAGTTCTGGCCCATTACAATATACTTCAACGTCATGACGGGCCTTCAAATTGTCTTTAGTTTTTCTATTCACATCCATAACTGTATTGAAGACATTATCGAACACATTTTTTTCATTATGCATTACGTCAATATTATGACGAACCAAATGCGTTCGCCAATACGGCAAATCCCAAAAAATACTCCGTTTAGCCCAATTATAACTCACATATCTACCTTCCGATCTCCCAAGTTCTCTTCCTGACTCTGTTATTTTCGAATACTGACAAACACTGCTCCACAGGTCATCCCCAGTGGGACGTAGAATAGGTTGTAACATATCAGAGTCCTTATCTTTCTTAAATGATGTTGTATCCCGTTAAAATGGGTGATCTATGGGTAAGAAGTGGCAGTGACAGTTAAACCATGAGTGTTTACCACCATGTTGTAGATGAAAAGACTTTGACCTCTCCATATAATATGGACACGCTAATCTTCCAACTGTCCTCCATCCACTCATCATTCTATAGGCAGGAAAGTCATTAATAGTCCACATTAGTGCAGCATGCATCTAGAAGTTTTGTTTCTTTGCTAGGTCATATGTAGCAACACCTTCAGTTCACAAATGATTCAATTCTTCTATTAATGATTGAAGATAAACATCCATTTTATATTTCGGATTCTTTGGTCCCGATACAATAATTGTTAAAAACATCACAGGATCTTTCATGCACAACCACGGTGGGAGGTTATAAGGACAATAACTGGCCAACATGAATACTGCTTTCCTGACATGCCAAACGGTGAGAAACCATCAGTACAAAGTCCCAATCTACATATTCCGCACTTCATTTGCAAAATCTGGATGAATCCGGTCAAAGTGCTGCCAAGTCTCACCATCTCTCGAATGGCTCATATTTCCATTTTCTAGCTTAGCCTTTGCATGCCAACTCATGTGTTCAGTTGTAGTTTTATATGCATACAACCTCTGCAACTTTGGTGTAATCGAAAAGTAGTACATTTTTTTGAAAGGGATCTCGAGCCTAACCCTTCTTTTTTCCCCACATTTTCTATGCACGTACCAAGCATGTCTACAAAATTTGCATTCTTTCAAATTGATATCGTCCTTCCAATAAAGTATGCATCCATTAGTGCATGCATCTATCTTTTGAACAGGCAACCCCAACCCAGATACAAATTTCTTTATTTGATAAAAATCATCAGGTATCTTGTTGCTTCTTGGAACCACCTCTTTCATAAACTACACCACTTGGTTAAAAGCTTTTTCAGATACGTTATTTTCAGACTTAACATTTAGTAGCCTTGAAACTGATGAAAGCACCGAGTGATTTGTACACCCTTCCCATATGGGAGTGTCTGCTGCCCCCAACATATCATAAAACTTCTGCACTTCTGTGTTAGGAGGTTCTTCAACTTGCTTATCTGACGGTCTTTCCAAATTAAAATTAGGATCCGCCGCATCAATGATCATTTCCAAATACGGATTTCTAGAACTTGAATCAACTTGAACTGTACTAGATGTTGAGGTAGACATACTTTGATTTACATAGTAAGGTTCATCGTGACAAATCCACCGATGGTAGTTGCTAACATACCCATATTGTACAAATGGATCTCAACTTGGTACGGAGAGTCAAATTTCATGTTCTTGCATTTTGTACAAGGACATCTGATTTTACCAAACTTGGAATTCGATAAAGCGAATGCAATAAATCCCTACATTCCCTGCTCAAATTCAGTAGTAAACCCTTTACCGGGCAACCGCCTTCTATACATCCAATCGCGATCTTCCATCTATATGTTCAACATATTATGCAACAATAAGATTTGACTGTGAGTTTATGCATGCGTGCATAAAAGGTTTAGGAAAGCACTAAGTAAAAAATAAAAAAAGGCTCAACAGATAATTTATTTAGTGTCGTGGAAGTTGGAGGAAAGGAAAACTGATATGACGAAGGAAATGTTGGAGGAAAGATAAATTGATATGATGAAGTTTAGACATATTTGGTTTGCTGGGAAGAGTTGATTATAATGAGGACAATCATGACTGTTGTAATCGTACTTGTCTTATTTTCAAGAAGAGGAGAAGTGAAATCTAGACCACCGCAACTTTAGGGATGGCCTCCTTATAGAACAGTTAACTAAAAGTACTAAATATGATTGACAAATCTAGCAAAAAAACGATCATAAATACACCTTTCATTTTCATATAGGAATATAGAATTTGGAATTCCACAATGACTATTGACTATCATATAGTTGTCATAAAGGCATAACACATATCAAGGCAAATGTCACAGAACAATGTTGACATTAATATAAATAATTTTTATGTACCAAGAATTGTTATATACTCATTTGGCCTCACTTTTTTTTTTAATTTTTTTTTTCAATTCAAACAAATACTTCTTAAAAAAATTGCAATCTAAAGACACCTAATATAGGCTTTAAAATATTTATAATAGTGTCTATTTTAAATTTTTACCATCTTTCTAATTATGTCATACTTTAGGAAATTTAAACCTGTAGTATTGAGACTCTCAAGTGCATATCATACATTAATTAATAAAAATAAGATATAGATGAGAAATTATTTAATTTTTGAATTGGATTAAAAACTTAAGAGTTTTTTTTCCTGACGCGTGGTTTTCTTTGGTTTTTGGAAAGTTGGGAGAATATTTGGATTTGATTTTATTTTGTAGGGGGGAAGTAAATGTAGACGAGTACATTTTTAAAATGTTAGATGCACTCACAACACGGCAAAATTCAAATTCAATGGACATTCAAGCAAGAAGAGATGACAAAAAGGGGAAATCCTTATTATATTCTTCAAAAGAATCCAGTAACCTCGTCCAAAAAAAGACCTCCAGGCTCTCATGTGGATTTTAGGTTTACCAGCCTTAACCAAGGAACATATATTGTACAAAGAATCAGTAGATTAATTACAATAGCAAGAATGCTGAAATAGTCTCTTCCAATCTAAGCGTTAGAGTCTAGCTATTCACCCTGAATAACTGGATTTGTCATAAAATTAATGAGAAAAGAGAACCATCCGTCCATCCATTTGAGCCACAGGACAATGTTGAGGGCAAAACTTTTAGCTTCAAGAATTGCAATTAAGTAATGAAAAATGGACAATTCAACAAAACCCAGTAAAAAAGACTGTAACTTTAGATCAGCACATTTGATTATGCTCCATTTGCCGAACAAAAATCCAAATACATGCAACTGAATATGCTCCATTCCCCGCAAAGGCATAATCTTACTTAAAACAGCCTCTAATCGTGCAAAAACACAAGCTAAAAATGAGAATTGCACATGTGAAGATAAAGACGAGTCTTTCCCAAAGCAAAGAGGATCTAATATTATATACAAACGTAATCCTATAAACTGAACCTTTACATGAATGAAGACAGATGAAGTTTAAATAAAAATAGGGATCTAAACTTCAAAATAAACTACATTTTTACAGAAAGTACCTGTTATAAAGAATGTTTGTCAGCAAAGAAATCGCTTAAAGAATACACAGAAAGCCGGCCCTTGAAGATGAATCCAGAAAATAAAAAAGATTTGTCTTTCCCAAAGCAAATTTGAAGAGGTGGAGAATAGAAAAGAATCTGAGCGGTTCTATATCTGAGGGCGCGCAGAGGGTACGGCGGGGTGGGGGGGGAGGGGGCTGCGGGGTGGGGAACCAGCACTGTGGGGAAAGGAGAAGGGGGAGTGGGGCGCAGGGAGGCGGGTGGGGACAGTGGGCGAGGGGGGGCTGCGGGGTGGGGAACCAGCGCTGTGGGGAAGGGCGGGGGGCTCGCGAAGAGGGTGGTGGACGGCGAGGGGGCGGGGGGTGGGGGGCAGGGGGCGTGGTGTGGGAAAGGGGAGAGAAATGTGTTGGTGGAGAAAAAGAGGGAGAGTGAAGAGAAATTATGCAAATTTTATTTTTTTAAAATAAAAAGTTAAGAATTTAAAATAGTGGAAGCAATGAAAATTTTAAAATAAATTAATAAATTGAAAAAAAATGAAAAAATGTCATGGCTTTTATGTACTCTTAATGACTAGAATGAATGTATTAAAAAATAAATAAATTAAAATATTTACAAAATATTTCGTCATTATTATTTAAAATATATAAAAAAAAAATTAATAGAAATCAATATAATTAATAAATTATAATAAAAAAAGAAAAAAAAAATACCGCGGCAATCTGCCATGGATTTGCCACGAATTAGTGGCAATTTTGTAATTTTGTGACAAATAACCACGAATTTATCACGGAACACACAACAAAAATTTGTATATTTTTATTCAATATAAAATTATATTATTCAATATAAAAAAAATATTTTGTATATTTATATAATTTTAAAATTTTATATACTATCAATTATACAACATTTTTAATTAAATGATTTATACATATATATGTATATATAAACATATATATATATTTGTTCATGTATATTTATGATTATGATTGTATATATGTGTGTGGGTTATATTTTGTATGAATTTATATATATATATATATATATATAGAGAGAGAGAGAGAGACACACACACACACCATACATATTGAAGTACACATACACACACATATATATATACATATACATATATATATATACATATATATATACATACATATATATATCACACATATTTATTTACATATATATATATGTATGTATATATGTATATATATATATATGTTTATATATTCATATAAATACACACACACACACACATAATTAATGAAATTTTCTTATTAATTAATGGAACTCCTTATTACTCAACTTATAAAACACGTAAGTTGTTCTTATCATAGTAACCATATATATTTTAACTTTAAGAAAATTATTTATAAAGAACATGTAAGAATATTTTATATAATAAGCAATATTAGTAGGAAAATCATGGACATATTCCATGATAAGAACACTCATGTGTATATAGTATACAAAATTATACAAAAAAGCCTTATAAATAAGTAACTTTAAATGTATTTAGATTGAAATTATTTTTTTTTACTTCATTTTATAGAAAACACCAATCCGTTACAAATCCCTCGCAATTTTATAGAAAACACCAATCCGTCGCAAATCCGTAGTATAGTTTGTGACGGATTAGCTAGAGCAAGTATTTTTTAATTTTTTGTTTGAATTTTTTTAAAAAACTATTTCTATCGCAAATCCCTCGCAATTGTTGCGAGGGATTTGCAACAGCATACTTAAATCCGTCGCAAATCCGTCTCAAATAATTTTCGTCTCAAATCTGTCTCTAATTTTGCAACAGATTAGCTAGAGCAAGTATTTCTTAAATTTTTCATTCAATTTTTTTAAAAAATAATTTCCATCGCAAATCCCTTGCAATTGTTGTGAGGGATTTGTGACGGCATATTTAAATCTGTCGCAAATCCATCTCTAATTTTGCGACGGATTAACTAGAGCAAGTATTTTTTTTTTAATTTTTTGTTTCAATTTTTTTTAAAAAAAATTATTTCCTTCGCAAATCCCTCGCAATTGTTGCAAATCTGTCTCTAATTTTGCGACGGATTAGCTAGAGCAAGTATTTTTTTTTAATTTTTTCCTTCAATTTTTTTTAAAAAAATAATTTCCGTCGCAATTCCCTCGTAATTTTTGAGAGGGATTTGTGACGGTCTCTTTAAATCTGTTGTAAATCCGTCTCAAATAATTTCCGTCACAAATCCGTCTCTAAGTTTGCGATAGATTAGCTAGAGCAAGTATTTTTAATTTTTTTTAAAAAAATAATTTCCGTTGCAAATCCCTTGCAATTGTTGCGAGAGATTTGCAACGGCATCTTTGAATCTGTCGCAAATCCGCCTTAAATAATTTTCGTCACAAATTCGTCTCTAAGTTTGCAACGGATTAGCTAGAACAAGTATTTTTTAAAATTTTTTCTTCAAATTTTTTTAAAAAATATTTTCCGTTGCAAATCCCTCACAATTTTTGCAAGGGATTTGCGACGAAAGCTTTAAATCCATCGCAAATCCGCCTCAAATAATTTCCGTCACTAATCAGCGATGGATTTGTGAGGGCCGGTCAACAAGATTCCATAAACCTTTTTCCTTCGGTGAGCCATCGCAAATTTGCGACGGATTTTGTCCATCGCAAAAATCCGTCACAGTTTGCTGACTTTCTTGTAGTGAGAATAGTCAAATAGGTAGGATCTATGTAGTTTGCATCAAAGTTTGGATAAGTTGAGTTGAAGATCGTCTCTATTAGATCATTTGTAGCTTCTAAAATCAATTCATATGGACTTTTGATCCATGTAGCTTTATTATCATCTCCTCTACACTTTGTTAGTTCTGTGCCATCGCAAATTCTTAAAAGCCAATTGGCGAAATTTGCACACTCTCACTATGAGAAAATAGCTATTTAGAGCTGGACAAAATTCGTCTCTAAATGCTGAATTTGAGACAAAACAAAGACAAATTGGCTTTTGTAGCTAAACATGGAATCTCTAATTGGAGACGAACAAAATATTGGTCGCTAAAATTTAGAGACGAAAATAATTCGTCTCTAAAATATCGGTATCCGTCTCTAAATTATCAAGTAAAAAAAAAAAGTCAACGCTTCATTAAAGTTGAAATTTAGTCTCTAATTTAGAGACAGATATAAAATATTTCATCTCTAAAATAGAGATGGACTTTTTTGTCGCTATTTTAACTTTATTTGGAGACAAATTTTTGACACCAACCAAAATAATTTTTTGTCTCCATTTAGAAACAAAAAAATAGAGACCAATTCTCCCGTCACTGATAGAGACGGATTTGAAATATTTTGTCTCTAACATAAAGACCGATTTTTTTCACTAATTTGACTCGATTTAGGGACAAATTTTTTAGACCAAACAAAATTATCTTTTGTTTCCATTTAGAAACAAAAATTGGAAACCAATTTGTCTGTCACTATCTTGGGGACTATTTTTTCGTCTCCACTCTGACTCTACTTTGATGGAACATAGACAAAAATTAGAGACAAAAATATGCTATTCTATTTTAGAGGCAAAAATAATAGTACATTCAATAATCCTAGTAAAATGTGTAACATTACAAAACATTAGAAACAAAATATAGTACCAAAAAGGTCTACAAAAAAATTACAGAGATATTACTACAATCTCTATTTACTCATCAATTTTAGGTGTATCATGGCCATCATCTCTTTGATGTTGCCTCTTGGGAATCCTTTCTCTATTCGCATAGAGTGGCTTGCATGTAATCCACTTTAATCTTTGAGTACAGATCAAGACCATCCTTACGAATTCCAGGCCTTTCCTCAACATGAAAGACCAAAAAGAGATCACCGACCATGCTTTTGAAAATAAATAAAAATCGTGAAGCATGCATACTGCAGCAAATAAATTGCAAGAAAAATACAGCAGAAGATATGTTATACCTCTATGCTTTAAAATCTTCATATGCACTGAGGAAGAAGGCTAAACAACACAAATGTCTTCTCCTCGGCTTGTTAAACTTTTGGATCAAAGCCCACTAGCCGTCTACTTCTTCTTAACATGAATGCACGAGCTTTCCAATTCTCGGAATATTCCTTTGCCTAAAGGCCGTTGGTGAAAACAATTCAGGTGAGAAAAATAGTCCTTTTCTCATAACACTCTACTATCAAAATCAGCAGTATTAAGAAGGAAAAGGATCGAGAGTGAGTTTCCCCAAGCTTGTTTTTTTTTTCTTTTTTTCGTTCACTTTTGTATACACAAAATATACACGGCTTATCTGATCATAAGACTATCGGGATTTCAGTATTTCAAAACCATCCAGATGTTATCAAGATATGCTTTCACAGAAGACGTTTAGCTAGTCCTAACTCTTTTGTTCTATCCGGGGAAAAAAAAAACTTGGTCCAAGCTACTAGGCCAAAAAAAAATCCTATAAATAATAAAACTTAATTCTTTATTTTTTAGGCTTATAAAATAGCCCAATAAATAATTAATGAGCCCAAATAGACCAAAATAATTATTCAAGCCTTTTTACCTAGTCTAGGCCTAGGTTATCCTTTTCAATTATTCATTCTTGACTCAAACCCTAAATAATTAATTAACCAATTAAACTAGATAATAAATTTAATTTAATTCCTCTTGACCATTTTTTCAGTTTAATAATAAATTAGACTTCCTAAATAAAACAAAATACTCTTTAACTTAGACCATTTTTTCAACACAAAATTAATTAGGACTTATGTGTAGCTAATGAAACAACATAGAAGGCTTGCATGCTATAGAGACAAAGCAAAAAAAAAAAAAAAAAAAACGAAACGGCATAGAAACAACACAGCGGAAGCAAAAATATTGTACCTTTGTGCTGTAAATTTTTCTTTGGCTGTGAAAAAGCCGAATGAACCATTGGGATAGCCTCTTCGCATGATGACGATTCCGATTGAAATCCTGCGATCTGTCTACTTCTTCTAGTTTGCATGAACGCGAGCCCTTCTCGAGAACTCAGAATATTCCACCGCCTATTACTTATTGGTGAAACAACTTAGGCGAGGAAAATATAGTCTCAAATTAAATCTTCATCCTTTGTTATTGATTAGAAAAATCAAGTAAACCAAAAAAGGAGGAAAAATAATGAATGAGAGAGGAGAAGTAAACCCTAAGGCTTCAGGGATTTTTTTTCACTAGTTTCGTGTGTGTTTTTTTCTATCCCCGAGAAAACACATGACTTCACCGTGATAACCTAAACATCGGGGTTTTAGTATTTCAAAACACCCGGAAGTTATCAACAGAAGAGAGTCGGCTTAGTCTAAATTCTTTTGTTCCGTGAATTAAAAATAACCCTTTTGTTCAGACTATTAGGCCATTAATAATATATTATTTTCTTTAGACCTAATGAGCTTTCTTAGGCCTATTAAAATAACCCAATAAATAATTAATGAACCCAAATGAACTAAAGAAAACACTTAAGCCTTTTTATTAGCTAGTTTAGACCCAGGTTCATTTTCTAATTATTCAATCCAGGCTTAGATCCTAAGTAATTAATTAACCAATTAAACTAGATAATAAATTTAATTTCTCTCCTTTTATTTTATTCCAATCCAATAACAAATTAGACTTCCTAAATCAAATAAAATCCTTTTAATTGAGACTATTTCCTTGACCTAAAATTAATTAGGATTTACGGGCTATTCCGATGACCAAAAAGACACATCGTCTTGGCTACTAAAATGACCAAATACCCCTTCTATATAAATAGTTGTATTTTATATTTTAAATATTTTCTAATATTACCATAAGGAAATATTGACTCCAAGGACAATGCTGTGTTAGCTATGTCTTCGACCTATAGGTAAAATAACTAAAATACCCCTCTACACACTACCGTACATTTAGAGAGGAAAAAGTTTACTAATGCCTCTCTAAAAGATATCTACCATCTTTAGGTTTCTAGTTTAATGATATATGACTTTTTGAAATATTTTTACTTTCCGAGGGAGCTACCCTAATGCAAATATCCAAGTCATATTCCCCAAAGCCCTGTATAATTAGATTATTCGGACAACCACAATGGGCGATATAGTATAGAAATTACCTTGTAGAAGTCTGTCTTAACTAACTAATTACATATACCCAATATACAAGCATATTGGTCCTTCTAAAGAACCTCAACCATGGTATATCAAAGCATACGCTTCTAGTTTCATTAAACCACCAACTCATACTCAAACTGTAGAGTACAAGTCCAGCTGTAGTAGTAGTAGTCTAGGTTTCTATCACTTAGTACTTTTAAAAACTACTACTACAGATCTAGTTCTACGTATTCAAAATATGCATGTGTTATGAAATGAGAATACTACTTATTAGCTAAAGGTAAGCCATTTCCTATTTAGAATTTATAACACAATAACCTTACCATGATGGGATTCTCATTCTCATCATATGGTCAAGAACAAAAATTTATGTGTTAAGTAACCCATGGTCCACACCTTACGGTAACATACCTCCATCCATATGAACCATTTACTTAAACGTTATGGGTCTTTTTCAATAAAAATTGTGCACAAAAGTAAAGAAGATTTCATAAATAATGTCTTAAGAAAAATACTTTTATTAATATAAGTCAAAATTACATAAAACCTAGTTTAAGAGGGCACATATCCCAACAATCTTCCACTTGCATTTTAAGACTAAGCGAGTCCATAAGTACCCATCCCTATGGTGTTTAAGTATCTTCTAAAGACTCTCTCTACCAAAAGTTTGGTGAAGGGATCTACTAGATTGTTCTTCAAGGTAATCTGTTCCACCACAACTTTCTATCTCTAGATGAAATTTCGGATCAGGTGGTACTTCTTCTCAATGTGCTTTCTCTTTTTGTAGTTCTTGGATTCTTTGGATTGTGAGACTATGCCAGTGTTGTCACAATACATCACAATTAGCCTGTCCATTTATGGCGCAACTCCAAGTTCTAAAAGGAACTTCTGGAGCTAAAATGCTTCCTTGGATGCCTTCGAAGCTGCCACATACTCAACTTCCATGGTTGAGTCAGCAATGTAAGATTGCTTGATACTTCTCTATGAAATGACTCCTCTAGAGAAGATAAATACATATCCACTAGTGGATTTTCTCTCATCCTTATCCGCCTAGAAGTCTAAGTCCTTGTATCCTCTAGGAACTAAGTCATCAACTCTGTAAACCAGCATATAATCTCTCGTACCTTTAAGATACTTGAGAATATACTTTATAGCATGCCAATGTACCTCCCCGGGGTTTAACTAATATCTGCTAACTAAGCCTACGGTAAAGTAAATCTCTAGCCTTGTACACAGCATGGTGTACATATGACTTCCTATAGCTGAAGCATAGGGAATCCTACTATTTCTATCTTTTTCTTCTTGAGACTTTGGACAGTCCTTTGAGGAAAAAGATAACCTATGTTTGCAAGGGATTAATGCTCCCTTGCATGAATCCATACTTAACTTGGCAAATATCTTATCAATATATATAGTTTGGGATAATCCTAATATTTTCTACTTCTTATTTCTAAGAAGCTTTATTCTGAGAATGTAACTGGCTTCACCCAAATCCTTCATACTAAATTGACTAGATAGCCAAACTTTGGTAGATGACAGTGCCCCTATATCATTTCCAATGAGTAGAATGTCATCTACATATAGCATAAGAAAAATCACGTTTATGCCTTCCAGTTTCCTTTACACACTTGGTTCATCTTCATTTTGAATGAAATCATAAGATTTCATAGTCTTATCGAAATGAGTATTCCATACTTTGGATGTCTGCTTAAGTCCATAAATAGATTTCTTAAGCTTACAAACCATATGCTCTTGGCTTTAATAATAAAGCCTTCTAGTTGGGACATATAGATGTCTTCACTAAGATGGCCATTTAAAAAGGCCGTCTTAACATCCAATTGCTATATCTCGTAGTCATAATGATATGCGATGACAAAGAGGATACGATTGGACTTAAGCATGGCTACTAGGGAAAGGTTTCCTCAGAATCAATTCCTTCTTTCTGAGGATACCCTTTTACCACAAGTCTAGTTTTGAAGGTTTTCACCTTTCCATCCACTCCCCTCTTCCTCTTGTACATCTACTTACACCCAATGGGTTTTATCCCTTTAGATGAAGCTATAAGATCCCAAACTTGATTGAAATAAATAGACTTAATATCGGCTTTCATTACTTCATGCTAAAGGTCTAAATCAGCATCAGCAATAGCCTCCTCGTATCTAGTGGGATCTTATTCTTGTTGGCCGGAGACTAGGTTAAATGCCTCTCTAGTCCGTCTTTTTGGAACTCTAGATATCCTCTCACTATGACGAGGCTCCGTTTGTACAAGTTCCTGAGGCTGTGCCTCTTCTTATTCTATAATCGGATTAGAAGAAGCTGATTCAGAAGATAACTTCTCCTTGACTTCCAACCTTGTTGAACCTTTAGTGGATGTACTTTGATCATCCTCTAAGTATCTAACATTAGTACTCAAAAGTACCTTTTGCTCCTTGGGATGATAAAAGTAATTACCTTTTGTACCTTTTGGATGTCCAACAAAATAGTATAATTCTGACATTAGTTCTAACTTCTCTCCTTTGATTAGTATATAGCTGAACATCCCCATATCTTGAGATGATTTAGACTTGGCGTACTCTTAGTCCACATCTAATAGGGTATCCTAGGTACTGACTTGGAAGGTACCAAGTTCAAAATATATGCCGCTGTTTTTAGAGTATATTCTCAAAAAGACACTGGAAGAGTAGCATGAAACATCATGCTTTAGACCATTTTTATTAATGTCCTGTTCATTTTCTCAGCTATTTTATTCTGTTGGGGTGTTCCCGGTGCAGAGAGTTGGGATACTATCACATGATATACCATGTGGTCCTTGAATTCACCAAAGAGGTATTTTCCACCACGATCTAATCGTAAGATCTTGATTGGTTTACCTATCTGACGCTCTGCTTCAGCCTTAAACTTTTTGAACTTATCAAAAGAGTCAGACTTATGTCTCATTAGGTAAACATAACTGTACCTTGTACAATCATTTGTGAAAGTGATGAAATACTCAAACCTCCCTCTTGTTGGCGTAGACAATGGATCACACACATCAGTGTTAACAAGACTAAGTGCCTCCTTGGCTCTATCCGTCTTTTTGGTGAAGGACCTTTTGGTTATTTTTTTTCATAAGATGGGATTCACACTAAGGCTAACTTGCCAAACTTAATGATCCCAAAGGCCCATCTTGGATTAATTTCTAAATCCTGATTGAATTTATGTGACCCAATCTTAGATACCAAAGATATGAGTCATTGATATTAATCTTTCTCTTCCCGTTTAAAGGTTCAGACTGAATATTATTTAATTAATTGTTAATGATTAATGAAGAGTAGGTTTCCATATATGTGCCCAGTACATATAACTTCTCTATTTCTACTGATTGTTATACCAGAATGGAAAGAAACAGAATATCAATAATTTATTAGTTTTGCAACTGAAACCAAATTCTATCTAAAATTAAGAACAAATAAAACATTCTTCGAAACAATTATTCTATTACAATCAAAAGTAAGTTCTAGTTCTCCTATTACAAGGGCCCAAACTTGTGCTTCATTTCTCATGCGTAGTCCATGTTCACCATTTTGGATTCTTCTAATCTTTCTAAACCCTTAAAAGAAGTTACAGATATAATCAGTAGCTCTTGAATCAACAATCCAAGAGGAAGTTGATCCAACCATTGATATAGACTCTAAATAGAAAACATTACCTGTGAGATTTTTCTTAGTCTGAAGATCTGGACACTCATTTTTCCAATGTCTCTTCTTCTCACATTTGAAGCATTTACCCTTGGGTTTGTCTTTGGACTGGGACTTGGGCTAGTGCACTGATAGGGGTTAAAATCACCATTCTTTTCCTAGTTATATGAGGGTGTTTTAAGATACATTTGTTGTAATAACTAGGCATATTTCATTCTATTTGACATTTTACTTGTATCAGGTATTTTTGGAAATATGTGTAGATTTAAGTTAAAATCGAGCAGAAAGTGCACAAAACCAGGATGGACTTGGCACCAGCCTAGCCAGTGGACCAGGTACCGGGTCTATTCTGCTTCAACAATAGAAATTGAGTAAGCTTCAGGGGTTTTCTAGAATAGACCTGGCGCCAAGTCTAGCAAATATACCTAGCACCGAGCCCATTTTGTTTGCCAAGGATAGACAGCAAAAAACAGAGTAAAAATAGAGGAAGAATATAGTGCACTTGGCGCTAGGTAGGTTGATGTTACCCGATGCCAGGTATGTTCTGGAGGTGAAAATTCTGTACGTGGAATTAGGGCTTATCCAATGATTTTAGTATTTTCCTACTCCTATTCGGCCAATATTTTCTCAATCATGAAATTGGCATCTAAGAGGCTTATAAAAGCACAAGAAAACACAAAGGTTTGATATATACAATATAGAGAGGTGAATTAAATGGCAGAATTTCTGATTCTCTCAATGAAGAAGATATTCACCCAAGTTAAGCAGGATTGTTCAAGAGAATCTTCAAGGAAGAAGAAAAAGGCTTGTCTATGAGTGCTTTCTTTTTCTTTTTGTCTTCTTTTCCTTTAGCAATGATGTATTTAATGTTTTTTTATTGTAATTTAACATTATTTTGAAATTCATGATTTTGCGTTAATTTAGTTATTTGATCAAATTTTTTGTCATCTTTGGTATTTGATTACTTGATTTTATTGGTTATTGATGGGAGTTCTTCTAATTGAATTCGACACAACGATGTTAGGAGTTTCGTTGCATCGATTTCGTATTTGTAAAATCTTGATGGATTTGAATGATGAAGTTAGGATTTTAGAACTAAGTGATCAAACGTTAAGTTAATTTCACCTTGACATAGGGTTATTAGCTAATTTAATGCTTTTAAGGAATTATGATTCATGCATGTTTTGATTAGGATGGCTTGATTAACATATCTGCTAATTGAATCAAGATATGAATGATGAGCTTAATGCATGTTTTCGTTATGTTAGCTTGATTGACAAATCTGTTAATATGAATCAAAATATAGGATTCCATGGATTGACAAATGACGTGGAATTTACCTAAGTAAATTCATAACTTGACAAACGATTGAATTTTACTATACATTCTTTCATGATACCAAGATGATAATTAATTGAGAGAATTGTTAATTGGTTCATTGTCATGTTTTCTAGAATACTTGTCTAAATTGCATAAACTTACCTCATTGAGTTGTATATATTTCTTTGTTTTTTCTTTTTAGTATTTTCTCACTTTATTTAGGTCGATTAAATAATGAAAGAAAAGTGATAAGTGTGTATTTATTTTTTTGAGGATCGATACTCATTAATTCCATATACTATACTTTTGATAAGCATACTTGCTCATATGTGATGAGTATACTTGCTCATATGTGTATTTTGAGATTAATATTTTAATTAAAACTTAATTAAGGAATGGATTTAAAATTGATGATTTTATATACCCAAAATTTACACATCAAGTTTTTGGCGCCGTTACCAGAGAACAATATCATGAAAACTTAGATTTTGTTGATTTAACCATGCTAATATGTTTATGTGTAATGTTAGTTTTGTGCCCTAAAGGCAATCACTTGTACATTGTATATGACACATTTTATTTTAAAAAAAGGCATTATTTATCTCACAGTTTCTTTTGTGTAAAATAACTGTTAGATAAAGTCCCTAGTACAACACTGTGTTAAGGAAATTATGATATGAGATTCCTACTACACTATATAGTGTTAGTACTTAAATAGTCCCTAGTCGTAGTATTAATGAGACAGGACATCATTAATGCGTTAAGACTAGCATGTGTTAGACTTCCTGATTTGATCAGGCGGTGGTTCTCATATCTGTGAGTATTAAGATACTCAAAGTTAACACATGAATACTTGTTAATGGAAGAAGTCCATTGGATGACCTAACTATGAGATAATCACATGGATAACTATTTAGTGCTAGTGATATAATCTCAATATAGCAAACGTGCAAGTATCCTTAGACTTGAGATCTCCAAGGTACTTTGTTTACTGAGCTTTGTGCTTTGATTCCAATCTCTGGAGCCAGATTGAGGGCCGCTTATAGGATGGATATTGGGCACATTGTGAGGTAAACGAAAGTAGTTGAGAGGGTCGATAAAGGATTCACTGCTCCTAATAGTAGGGGCGAATATCTCACGGCCACTTGTAGGAATTACTACTCGAGAAGTCCTTGGCCAAGGCGATTGTGTATTGGAAATAGTTCCAATTGATACACATCTAGAGTAGTGGGTTCCTAGTACAAGTACTATTGTATTCAGGCCAGAATTAATTCTAGAGGAAGTTGGTACTAATTTCGTTTTCCAAATCGAATGAGATATTGTATGGTGAAAGGAGTTAATTGCATTGAAGTTTGTTATTGAAGGGTTCATGTCAAGCCGCTGGACTTCCTGGACTCTTGGGTGGTCATGATGTGTTGCTAGATACCACCCATGATTTGGGAATATGGGTTTATTAATTGATGAATTAATAAACCAATCCTTATTAGAATTAATATGATTAATTCTAATTAATTATGGATTATTAATCTCAAAGGCATTTGGATTAATTTTTGTTAGCTACCAATTGACTAGGAAACCTAATAGGTTACACACAATAGAGGATTATATACTCAAGATGTTATTTGATAACATAGTGGGGTTAATTCGGAGAAAGAGAAGTTGTTGTGGACAAATTATAATTAGTTATAATTGTGGTCCAAATTGTAATAATGAAAACTTGATATTTCCAATTACAATTAGGGAACTCTAATTGTTTTAGAATTTTAGATTTTCAGTGAATTTTTCGATTTTATGATGATATGACCGAAAACCCTAGAGAGGGATTCACATGAAAAATTGCAGCCACCTAAACCTTCTCTTCTTCTTCTTCTTCTTCTCTCTCTTGATTGTTCTTGTGAAGAACCCTAGCCGCCATATTTTTCTGCTAGCACTGGAAATTTTGGTGCTTGAGTATTCCTCTGTGTGGATTGCTGTTAGAGATAATTACACACTATGATTATAGTGGTTAAACGTTCAACTCTCGTGAAGTTGGATCAAGAGGATTGCTGGATCGCGCATCGACTTGAAAAAGAAATTTTTGTTCTTCGAACGATCAAACAAAGGTAAAAAGCTGTTACCTTTATTATCTTTATATCTTGTTTTCCACACATAGGCGAGTCTTGGGATGGTATCTCATTTTACTTTCCGCTGCGCTGTATAGGAAATGAGCCAGAGATACCCAACATGTAAATATGTGAATATGTATATACATTCCTTGTATGACTAGGTACTGTATTTTGTTTTCTTGTGTACTTGTATTTTAATGTTTCTGTATGCTGTTATTCCTTGTAACTTAATTTGTAAACGTAACCTAACTATTTAACTTGTAAATTCTATAATCTCAAAAATTTTATGTCCTATGTAGACCTTACTCTTAGTTTATGACCAGAAGATCCAAAGTTGAGATAGTCGACCTTGATCTGTAAATCGAGTGAACTCTCACTAAGGTTCGAAAGATTATAAGCGAAACGGTAAGGAAAGCAATGGAGGTAAATCAGCCCAATGATGGTGGTAATGGTGGAGCTAACAAGCATGTTATGAATGACTTTGTAAAACCAGCAATCTCAGGTACAGGCTCTAGTATCTCACGTCCTAGGATAGAGGCCAACAATTTTGAGATAAAACCCAATGTGATCCAAATGATCCAAAATATGGTCCAATTTGATGGGTTACCTAAGGAAAATCCTAATGTTGGATATCTCATGCATATTATATATGGTGCAGTGAAAAAATAAGAACGAGATACCAACAAAAGATCCGCATATGTGTGGAAAACAAGACATATAAAGAACAAATGTGACAGCTTTTTACCTTTCTATGATCGTCTGAAGAACAAAAATTTTCTTCTTCAAGTCGAGGCGCGATCCAGCAATCTTCTTGATCAAACACTACAAGAGTTGAACGGCCAACCACTATAATCATTGTGTGTGATTATCTCTAACAGAAATCCACATAGAGGAACACTCAAGCACCAAAATTTCTATGCTAGCAGAAACAACGATGGTGGCTAAGGTTATAATTAATATCAATGAGACAGAGAAGAAAGAATGTTGTGAGTTATCCTAGGGTTTGGAGTTGTTTTTCGTGTCTTACACTACTCAGAAATTTCGTGCATATATCCTCTATATATTACACAAAATCTGCTAGAAAAATACTCCAACTGAGAATTCTAAAACAGTTAGAATTCCCTAATTGTAATTGGAAATATCAAGTTTTCATAATTACAATTTGGCCCCATAAATTATAACTACTTATAATTTGGCCACAACTTCTCTTTCTCGCAATTAACCCCACTATGTTATCAAATAACATTTTGAGTATATAATCCTCTATTGTGTGTGACCTATTAATTAGGTTTCCCAGTCAATTGGTAGCGAACATGAATTAATCCAAACGTCTTTGAGATTAATAATCCATAATTAATTAGAATTAATCCTATTAATTCTAATCAAGATTGGTTCATTAATTCATCAATTAATAAACCCATATTCTCATATCATAAGTGGTATCTAGCAACACATCATGACCACCCAAGAGTTCAGGAAGTCCAGTGGCTTGACATGAATCCTTCAATAACAAACTACAGTGCAATTAACTCCTTTCACCATATAATATCGCATTCGGTTTGGAGTACTGAATTAGTACCAACTCCTTCCAGAATATATATTAATTCTGGCTCGAATATAATAGTACTTGTACAAGGAACCCACTACTCTAGATGTGTATCAATTGGATCTATTTCCAATACACAGTCGCCTTGGCCAAGGACTGCTCGAGTAGTAATTCCTACAAGTGGCCGTGAGATATTCGCCCCTACTATTAGGAGTGGTGAATCATTTATTGACCATTTCAACTACTTTTGTTTACCTCACAATGTATCCAATATCCATCCCATAGGCGGCCCTTGATTTAGCTCCAGAGATTGGAAGCAAAGCACAAAGCTCCGCAAATAAAGTACCTTGGAGATCTCAGGTCTAAGGATACTTGCATGTTTGCTATATTGAGATTATATCACTGGCACTAAATAGTTATCCACGTAATTATCTCATAGCTAGTGTTGGGATTCGTGGACTCCAAAACGCGGAAAACATCTACGAATCCCTCCCGAGGACCCAAGTAAACGATTAAGAAGATCTAAGCTTTAAGAATTACCTCTGGTTGCTGTAATCGAAATCCTTCGATTCTGGTTGCGCTGTTGTACGTTCAACCCGAACAATCACCAGACGCTGTAGTATGCGAACGTCCTCTATCGGATACACACCGCGAACTCACTCGATACCCGGGGAGTGCTAACGCCTAGGGTTTGAGAGGTTTTTTTTCCTGGTAGAGGATGGCACGAATGTTCTCAACCGAAAAATTGGACTATTGAAAGACGGCTAGGGTTTTCTTAAAAAAACCCTCGAACCTCTTAGAGTCCAACCCTAATAATATCTTATCATATTCTAATTTAAATTCAAATTAAATTAAAACTGATATGATAAGATTCTGCCATTATCTCGGTAATTTAACTAATTATTTTACCGAGTCAGATTCTTATAATCTGGATATCATCCAGATTCATCGAACCTGGTCACCAGAAAAATAACCTAACAAGTTCGCTTATTGTGTGACCCTATAGGTTCATTTAACACTGGCAGCGTGCCTAAATCATATTTAAATGGCCCACAAGTTATAAGCGGTTTCTAGCAAAACATTATAACTATCCAGGTTAAATGAAGATCGGCGATCTCTTTGAACCAAACCATAATTTTATATTTAGTCCTTTTGTCACACGATATCCAGATTAAGCATAAGGCACAGAGCATGTCATCCTTATTAAGCTTAATCAATTATTTCTTGATTTCATAGTAGACTGTTCAAACAAATGATATCAATATATTAGATTGATATATTTGAGCACGGCTATGCATTTTAACAGTCTAACTTATCAAGGGCCCATGGATATCTCTCCCATAACTGAGAGGGACAAATTCCTTCACAATCAATCATATTCCTCTCCTTGATTTATTCTATATCCAACAGTAGTCTAATTTATTATCTGGTTAAAGACAACTTTAGACAATGTCAAAATATAGAATTTATCAAGTAAGAAACTATGATGAATTTAGGTCGAAGGACTTTCAATATTATTATGGCTAGAAAGTACTTATGACATATTCCATGAAGTACTCTCACAGTGGGTCATGTCCAATACAATGTTCTCTAACATTTATTTATGTCTTGACTTGATATCACAAATATCCATGGCCAGTAAAACATAGCCATCAAGTCACAAACATACTAATCTTAATTTATTATTATTCCAATAATAATAATCGATTAGGGACAGTTTTAGAATAGTCATTGTATTCATTGTAGGGTTTTACTATCAAGTCACGTACTTGATGACCAACAAAACAAAACTCACTATTCATGGAAAGGAAAGCCTTATATTATTATATAAAACATAATGACAATTGTATAAGTACAAATTGACTCTAGGGCATATCCCCAACAGCTAGGTCATCCAATGAACTTATTCAATTAAGAAGCATCCATGTATTAACTTTGAATATTTCAATACTCACGAATTTGAAAACCACCGCCTAATCAAATCAGGAAGTCTAACACATGCTAGTCTTAACGCATTAATGATGTCCTGTCTTATTAAAAGTGCGACTAGGGACTATTTAAGTACTAACACTATACAGTGTAGTAAGAATCTCATATCATAATCTCTATCATGATTTTCTTAACACAATGTTATACTAAGGACTTTATCTAACAGTTATTTTACACAAAAGTAAACAAAAGAAACTGTGAGATAAATAATGCCTTTTATTAAAATAAAATGTGTTATATACAATGTACAAGTGATTGTCTCTAGGGCATAACACTAACACCCAATGCCCACCTTACGAGCTTTCTACAGATATGTGACACATTTAAGATGAATAGTATTTTTGAGGATACCATCAAGCTAAGACTCTTCCCTTTTTCCTTGAGAGATCGACCAAAATCATGGCTAAAATCTTTGCTCACGGGATCTATTACTACTTGGAACGTGTTAGCTAAAAATTCTTGGCTTAATATTTTCCACCAGCTAGAACTTCCAAACTCAGGACTGACATTGTTGCTTTCTAATAATTAGAGGCCCAAAACCTTTATGAGTGTTGGGGGAGGTTCAAAGAGATACTGAGAAAATGTCCTCACCATAGATTCGAGTTGGGAATGCAAATGCAGATCTTTCACAGTGGGTTGAGTTTTGCTACAAGGCAATTAGTGGATGCATCTGCAGGAGGCTTTATTAATTCCAAAACCCCAGAAGAGGTATTCAATTTAATTAAAAATATGGCTACAAATAACAATGCCTGGGGGAGTTCACGGTCTAGAGCTCGTGTGTATGGAGTGCATAAGATGGATGCAATGGCTGCCTTAGAGGCAAATGTGGAAGTACTCACGCAGAAAATGGATAAATTGGTAATGCTTCCTTCCCGAGGGCAGGTAATACGTGTGACTTGTGATTTTAGTGGGGAAGGGCATTCAAACCATGAGTGCCAAAATATGGGATCATCGCAAAAAGCATTGGAACAAGCAGCAATTGTAGGTAATGGTCGGCAAGATAATAATCCTTACAGTAATACCTACAACTTAGGTTGGAGGAATCGCTCTAACTTTTTTTGGAATAACCAAAACAAACCTCGGCAAGCTTATGTGAATTTCGAGATGCAAAGGACTCAACCAACTTTGCCATACAATGCCCCACCAACTAAACCATCCTTGGAGGAAATAGTCACCAAACTGGTAAGTGAAATGAAAACACGGTTCCAAGGAATTAATACGACCACGAGAAACTTAGAGGCGTCCATGCGCAACCTTGAGGGTTAAATTGGACAGCTAGCCAAACTCTTTGGTGATCGTCAACCAAGAGCACTGCCAGGCAACACGGAGACCAACCCACGGGACCAAGACCGTAGGAAACACTGATTTTTAAACTGCTTTAGTTTTTTGCTGAACAATCTTTTTAATTCTCATATGTTTTCATTTAATTAGCTATGAGACTGCATGCTTCGTATGATTTTGTGTTCTTTTGTCTTTATTTCCATTAAAATGCATCTTTGAAAAGAAAAAAAAGTAATTTTTCGACTAGAGCTGACCTAGCGCCAGGCCCATCCCGTGGCCCGGGCGCCGGGTCAGCACAGCCTAACAGAGAATCGCAGGCAGAATAGCTTTAGTGCCAGGCCCAGTCCATGGGCCCGTTTGGCTACCACAATAAAAAAAATGGCCTTCTTGGTCATTTTTGTTCAAAAACACTTTCACTCCTCTTCAATTTTCTTTCAACCTATTGCCGGGTTCATCTTCAAAACACTGACAAATCATTTTCTATACCTCCAAAATACTTCCAAAACACAAAATCTTCACTTTGTTCTTAAAATTTTTGTGAGAAAAAATGATGAGTGATGACTGTAAAAAGGGCCAATACGGTATGTGAAGAGAAATTCATGCATTTGAGACTATCAATTCCCTAAGTCATTGAAAAACTTTGAGAAAAAAAAAAAATTGGAGTGCTTTCCTCACATCATAACTTGAGTGTGAAATTTTTAGATTTATAATGCTTGAATTGGTAGATGGCTTGACTTATGTGATTCATGTTATCTATATTTTTACTTGAAGAGTGAAATAATTTTCTTAGACTAAGGTATACACTTGATTAATTTGACTTCAATAGTTTTGTGATGTCTTGTCCAATGTTTCAAAGTTTAAAATTGTTTTCAAAGAGTATGAATGACAAGGGTTGTATCTATAGTTTGAAAGGAAGACATGATCTTTGCTATGATGAAGAAACTTTTGAATGAGAAAAAACTTGTGTTTTCTTGATAATTTTTCTTAGACTAAAGTTTTTTTCTTGAGGACAAGCAAATATTCAAGTGTGGGGGTATGTGATATGGGTTAAAATCACCATTCTTTTCCTAATTATTTGAGAGTGTTTTAAGATACATTTGTTGTAATAATTAGGCATATTCTTTCCTATTTGATATTTTACTTGTAAAATGTGTTTTTGGCAAATATGTCCAAATTTAAGTTAAAATCGAGCAGTAAGTGCACAAAACTAGAATGTACCTGGCATCAGGCCTAGCCAGTGGACTAGGCACTGGGTCCATTCTGCTCTAGCAGCAAAAATTGAGCAAGCTTCAGGGGTTATCTAGAACAGACCTGGAGCTAGGTCTGGCAAGTGTACTTGGTGCCGAGTCCATTCTGTCTGCCAAGAAGAGACGGTAAAAAACAGAGCAAAAATAGAGGAAGAATAGAGTGCACCTGATGCCAGGTGGGTTGAAGGTACCCGGCGCTAAGTATGCTCTGGATGCGAAAATTCTGTATGCAAAACTAGGGCTTATCCGATAATTTTAGTATTTTCCTACTCCTACTCGGCCA
The DNA here is from genome assembly GCA_026120185.1 of Voacanga thouarsii. Lineage (NCBI taxonomy): Eukaryota > Viridiplantae > Streptophyta > Magnoliopsida > Gentianales > Apocynaceae > Voacanga > Voacanga thouarsii. The sequence goes on along the minus strand of JANUWF010002024.1, from coordinate 3,887,362 downwards.
AGTCTTCTTTAGCCATAAAATTGGCATCCAAGAGGTCTATAAAAGCACAAGAGAACACAAGCATTTGATATATACAATATAGAGAGGTGAATTAAAGGATAGAAATTCTGATTCTCTCATTGAAAGAGGTATTCACCCAAGTCAAGGAGGATTGTTCAAGAGAATCTTCAAGGAAGAAGAAAAAGGCTTGTCTATCAATGCTTTCTTTTCTCTTTGTCTTATTTTCCTTTAGCAATGATGTATTTAATATTTTTATTGTAATTTAACATTATTTTGGGATTCATGATTTTGCGTTAATTTAGTTATTTGATCAATTCTTTGTCATCTTTGGTATTTGATTACTTGATTTCATTGGTTATTGATGTGAGTTCTTTTAATTGACTTCGACAAAACGATGTTAGGAGTTTCGTTGCATCGATATCGTATTTGTTAAATCTTAATGGATTTGAACGATGAAGTTAGGATTTTAGAACTAAGTGATCAAATGTTAAGTTAATTTCACCTTGCCATAGGGTTATTAGCTAATTTCATATTTTTAAGGAATTGAGATTTATGCATGTTTTGGTTAGGATGGCTTGATTAACAAATCTGCTATTGAATTAAGATATGAATGATAAGCTTAATGCATATTTTCGTTATATTAGCTTGATTGACAAATCTGTTAATATGAATTAAAATATAGGATTCCATGGATTGACAAATGAAGTGAAATTTACCTAAGTAAATTCATAACTGGATAAACGATTGAATTTTATTGTGCGTTCCTTCATGATGCCAAGATGATAATTAATTTAGAGAATTGCTAATTGGCTTATTGTCATGTTTTCTAGATACTTTTCTAAATTACATAAACTTATATCCTTGAGTTGTGTATATATATATATATATATATATATATATATATATTTCTTTTTATTATTTTCTCACTTTATTTGGGTTGGTTAAATAATAAAAGAAAAGTGATTAGTGTGTACTTGTTCCTTTGAGGATCGATACTTGTTAATTCCCTATACTATACTTGCGATGAGTATACTTACTCATATGTGTATTTTGGGATTAATGTTTTGATTAAAACTTGATTAAGGGATGGATTTAAATTTGATAATTTTATATACCCAAAATTTACGCATCATGCACTGCATTACCTTTTTCTTCTTGAACTTTTTGGCTTAGGCCCAGTTCTTGAAGAAGAAGCCATCATAGCCCTAGCTTGTGGCTTTATGACCTTCTCTGCCACCTAGAGCTCCTTCATCAACTCAGTTAAACTCATATTTGACTTGTTCATATTGTAATTCTACTTGAATTGAGTAAAGGAGCCAGTAGAGATTCGAGAACCATGTCCATTTGGTTCTCGGGGTCAATGATAGCCCTCAAGACTTCTACTTCCTCAAAAGTAGCAATTATTTTGAGTTGTGCTCTTTAATTGATGCTCCATCAGCCATCTTGGTGTTAATGATTGTTCAAAGAGCCTCCTACCTTGCGGGCTAGTTCTTGTCCGCGAACATCATGGCTAGTGATGTGCTGATATCATATGCAGTTGCCACGTGCTCATATTTGGATTGGAGCACATTTGACATGGAGGCTAGCATATAGTATCGTGCCGTCTCATAAGCCCTTTTTCATGCCTTCTCAGTCTCACGCTCCTCAATGGTAGAACTTTCCCCGATTACAGGGCAGGTCTCGTAAAGGCCATACTTATACTCCTCGACTGTGAGTGTTATATGCAGGTTCCTTTTTCTGTCCACATAATTTGGACCCGTTAGCTTATTCTCACAGAGAATAACAGATAAGAGACTGAAAGAACCTCCACCAACCATTTCTGAAATTTGAAAAATAAAAAAAAAAATTCTCAGATTTGTGAAAACAAAATAATTTTGTGCATTTTATCCTCATTGTAAACTGATAATAGCCAACCCCATCACTATTATCTTTAACATGATTAATTTAGCTCTTAAGAAAACTGACATAGCTTCTTAGGAAGATTAACAATTTCCTAAGCTAAGTGTGTTAATCACCACAAATTAATTTCTCTTCTAGGTAATGATCTAGAAGATAACTCTATCGAGGGGATGGTCGTTTCTTCTCATTTCCTATGGACATGCCTCACACTATAACCTCCAACGTGGGCTGGCCGATCATAGTACGTATCCTAGGTTATTAATTACATCCTTTCATTAGTTCTAGATCCTTGTGATATCTCCATCATGTACGGGTTCACTCCTAGGGTGACGCGAGAAGACATACGATCTCTAATGAGGATCGTGATGGAAGCCGTAGGGCTATTAGAACCCTTCTCCCACTTAGTTTTTTAGATAAGACTTTTCTTGGAAAAATATCATTTGACAGATTTCAATTAAGTTATCTTTTAACTTAAAATAAAATATCTAAATACATAAAATTTCTATGTCAAGGTTTATACCCTTTGAGAAATTTTCCTTATGGATTAATTTTATTTAAGTTAAGAACTTAATAATTTTAAAAAAAAAATTCCATTTAAAACTTTCTAGAGATTTTAATCTCAAGTGTTTATTTGACAAAAATAATTTTCCTTAGCTAAAATGAATTAAAATGGTTTTCCATTTTAACTTACAAAAATTTCTAAATCTAAAATATTTTCTACGTCAAGGATAAAAATCTTTAAGAAAATAACAAAGGATTAATTTTTGTTTAAGTTAAAAACAAACATTTAATTAAAGAAAAATATTTTTCTTGTCAAATAAAATTTTTCAAAGACTTTGGTCTCTGAGAAAATGTGCACATAGGAATTAAAATAAATAGCATGCTAGAAAAATATAAACATTTTCATGTTTTTTTATTTTTAAATCTAAGTGCCCAAATAATAAAATTAAACACATTAATAAAATTAATTCATGATCTTGTTTAACCCTAAAATCCTTTACTATTATTTTTCATGCAAAATATTCAAAGAATATTAACTATTGAAAAAATAATAACTTTGCCTGGTATGAGACCAAAAATAAAAAAAGAAATAGCCTGAAAATTACAAAGAAAAAAAAAATTTTTTTTCTCCTTAGTCTTGTGCATCTGCCACACTGGATCATGGCACATGGGAAGACCATGGACCATGATCCACGAGCACTCATAGGCTCCATGGGCAGCCCCGAATGTAGTCACTACAGTGATTGCATCCTACCCAGGATGCACGCCCAACTGCAGAGCTGAGGATGCACCTGGGCCCAGCTGCGGCTTGCAAGTTGCGACTAGCTTGGGTGCCTGCCTCGGCTCCAGGCAGTCCGAGCCACGACTCGGCTCGGCGACTCATCTTCTTTAGTTTTCCTTTTTTTTTTCACTGTTTCTTCTGAGAATTTCTTCTAGAATACTTCTGCAACTCTTTTCGCGATCAATCCAGATGGCCTTTTTGTTACATTTTTTCATCAAAACAAATACCACATCCACCTATACCCTTTCAAATCGAGTTTACATGAATGCTACATAAAACTTTTAAATTTTACAGAGTTTCCTAAACCTCAACCGCGAGGTGTACAAAGAATTCTACCTATGCCAAAGCAACGAAGGATCTCAATCATTCAACAAATAATTACCTTGCTGATTTTATTTTCTAGAATGCATCTTTCCTAAGCCTTTCAAAGCAACATGCTCTGATACCACTTGTAGCTAATGAAACAACACAAAAGGCTTGCATGTAATAGAGACAAAGTAAAAAAAAACAAAAAACAAAAAACAAAACGGCACAGAAACAACACAACGGAAGCCAAAAATATTATCCCTCTGTGCTGTATTTTTTTTTTTTTTTTTTTTTGCTATGAAGAAGCCGATTGAACCACTGGATGGCCTTTTCATGTGATGACGATTCCGATTGAAATCCAGTGATCCGTCTACTTCTTCTGGTTTGCATGAACGTGAGCCCTTCTCGAGAAATCAGAATATTCCACTGCCTATTACTTGTTGGTGAAACAACTTAGGTGAGGAAAATCTAGTCTCAAATTAATTCTTGATCCTTTGCTATTGATTAGCAAAATCAAGTAAACTAAAAAGGAGGAAAAATAATGAACGAGAGAGGAGAAGTAAACCCTAAGGCTTCAGGGATTTTTTTCACATAGTTTCCTGTGTGTTTTTTTCCATCCTTCAGATAACATTCAACTTCACATTGATAACCTAAACACTAGGGTTTTGATATTTCAAAACACCTGGAAGTTATCAACAAAAGAGGTTTGGCTTAGCCTAAACTCTTATGTTCCGTGAATTAAAAATAATCTTTTTGTTCAAGCTATTGGGTCATTAATAATTTATTATTTTCTTTGGACCCAATAAGCCCAAAATAATAACCATTAATTATTTATTTCTTGGGTATATTAAAATAACTCAATAAATAATTAATGAGCCCAAGTGAACTAAAGTAAATATTTAAGCCTTTTTATTAACTAGTTTAGGCCTCGGTTAATTTTCTAATTATTCAATTCGGGCTTACAACTTAAATAATTTATTAACCAATTAAACTAGATAATAAATTTAATTTCTCTCGTTCTTTTATTTTATTCCAGTCCAACAAGAAATAAGACTTCCTGAATAAAATAAAATCATTTTAATTGAGACCATTTGCTCAGTCTAAAATTAGTTAGGATTTACGGGCTATTCCGAAGACCAAAAAGACACATTACATTGGCTGCTAAAATTACCAAAATACACCTGCTATATAAATAGCTGTATTTTATATTTTAAATATTTTCTAATATCACCATAAGAAAATATTTACCCCAAGGACAATGCTGTGTTAGCTATGTCTTTGACTTACTGGTAAAATGACTAAAATACCCCTCTACAGATTGGCATGCATTTAGAGAGAAAAAAGTGCAATAACAACTCTCTAAAAGACACCTACCATTCTTAGACTTCTAGTCCAATGATCTACGACTTTTTGGAGTATTTTCGCTTTCCACAAGAGCTATCCTAAAGTGAATATCCAAGTTATGTTCCCTAGGGCCTTGGATAATTAGATCATTCGGATAACCACAAGAGGCGATATAGTATAAAAACTATCTTGTAGAAATCTATCTTAACTAACTAGTTACATATACCTAACATACAAGTATATTGGTCCTTCTAAAGAACCTAAACTATAGAATATCAAAGCATACGTTTCTAGCTTCGTCAGACCACCAACTCAAACTCAAGCTATAGAGTACAAGTCCATGCTGTAGCAGTAGTAGTCTAGGTTTCTATCATTTGGTACTTTTATAAATCACTACTCTATGTCCAGTTCTACATATTCGAAATATGCTTGTGTTATAAAATGAGAAAACTACTCATTGGCTAAAGGTAAGCCATCCTCTATTTAGAATTTATAACATAATAACCTTACCATGATGGGATTACCATTCCCATCATAGAGTCAAGAACAAAAGTTTACATATTAAGTAACCTATGGTCCACACCGTACTATGAAAAACCTCCATTCACATGAACCATTTAATTAAATGCAATGGGTTTTTTCCAATGAAAATTATGCTTAAAAGTAAAAAATATTTCACAAATAATTTCTTGAGCAAAATACTTTTATTAATATAAGTCAAAATTACATCAGAAATCTAGTTTAAGAGAGCATACATCCTAACAATCTTCCATTTGCATTCTAAGACTAAGTGAGTCCATAGGTGCCTACCCTTATAGTGTCTAAGTGTTTTCTAACGACTCTTTCCGCCAAAGGCTTAGTGAAAGGATCTGCTAGATTGTTATTCGAGACAATTTGTTCCACCATGACTTTCCGTTTCTAGATAAAATCCTGAATCAAGTCGTACTTCCTCTCAATGTGCTTCCCTTTTTTTGTGGATTCTGAGTTCTTTGGATTGTGAGACTACGCCAGTGTTGTTGCAATATATCATAACTGGCCTGCCCATTTGTGGTATGACTCTAAGTTATAAATAGAATTTCTAGAGCCAAACTGCTTCCTTGGATTCCTCCGAAGTTGCCACATACTTAGTTTCTATGGTTGAGTCAGCAATGCAAGATTGCTTGATACTCCTCCATGAAATGGCTCTTCCAGACAAGGTAAAAACATATCCACTAGTGGATTTTCTTTCATCCTTATCCACCTAGAAGTCTGAGTCCGTGTATCCTGTACGAACCAAGTCATCAACTTTGTAAACCAGCATATAATCTCTTGTACCGTTAAGATACTTGAGAATATGCTTTATGTTAGTGTTATGCCCTAGAGGCAATCACTTGTACATTGTATATGACACATTTTATTTTAATAAAAGGCATTATTTATCTCACAGTTTCTTTTGTTTACTTTTATGTAAAATAACTGTTAGATAAAGTCCCTAGTACAACACTGTGTTAAGAAAATCATTATATGAGATTCCTACTACACTGTATAGTATTAGTACTTAAATAGTCCTTAGTCGTAGTATTAATGAGACATGACATCATTAATGCGTTAAGATTAGCATGTGTTAGACTTCCTTATTTGATCAGGTGGTGGTTCTCATATCCGTGAGTATTGAGATACTCAAAGTTAACACATGGATGCTTGTTAATGGAACAAGTTCATTGGATGACCTAACTATGAGATAATCACATGGATAACTATTTAGTACCAGTGATATAATCTCAATATAGCAAACGTGCAAGTATCCTTAGACTTGAGATCTCCAAGGTACTTTGTTTGCTGAGCTTTGTGCTTTGATTCCAACTCTGGAGCCAGATCAAGGGCCGCTTATGGGATAGATATTGGACACATTGTGAGGTAAACGAAAGTAGTTGAAAGGGTCAATAAAGGATTCACCACTCCTAATAGTAGGGGCGAATATCTCACGGCCACTTGTAGGAATTACTACTCGAGAAGTCCTTGGCCAAGGCGATTGTGTATTAGAAATAGTTCCAATTCATACACATCTAGAGTAGTGGGTTCCTAGTACAAGTACGATTGTATTCGGGCCAGAATTAATTCTGGAGGGAGTTAGCACTAATTACGTACTCCAAACTGAATGAGATATTGTATAGTGAAATGAGTTAATTGCACCGTAGTTTGTTATTGAAGAGTTCATGTCAAGCCACTTGACTTTCTGGACTCTTGGTGGTCATGATGTGTTGCTAGATACCGCTCATGATCTGGGAATATGGGTTTATTAATTGATGAATTAATAAACTAATCCTAATTAGAATCAATATGATTAATTCTAATTAATTATGGATTATTAATCTCAAAGACGTTTGGATTAATTTATGTTCGCTACCAATTGACTTGGAAAGCTAATAGGTCACACACAATAGAGGATTATATACTCAAGATATTATTTGATAACATAGTGGGGTTAATTGCGAGAAAGAGAAGTTGTTATGGCCAAATTATAATTAGTTATAATTTATGGGTCAAATTATAATTGTGAGAACTTGATGTTTCCAATTACAATTTGGGAATTCTAATTGTTTTAGAATTCTCAGTTTTTTATAATATTTTCGTGACATATAAGATATGCATGAAATTCCTAGGGGATAGACACACGAAACAGCATCTAAAACCTTCTCTCTCTCTCTCTCTCTCTCTCTCTCTCTCTCTCTCTCTCTCTCTCTCTCTCTCTCTCTCTCTCTCTCTCTCTCTCGCGTAGTTCTTGCAACCTAACCCTAGCCGCCACTTAGTTTTTTTGCTAGCATAGAAAACTTCGTGCTTGAGTGTATCCTCTGTGTGGATTTCTGTTAAAGATAATCACACACTGTGATTATAGTGGTTGGCGTTCAACTCATATAGTGTTTGATTAAGAGGATTGCTGGATCACGCCTCGACTTGAAGAAGAAAAATTTTATTCTTCAGACGATCAAAGAAAGGTAAAAAGCTATTACCTTTGTTCTATTTATGTCTTGTTTTCCACACATATGCTGATCCTGGGTTGGTATCTCGCTCTTATTTTTCCGCTGCGCCATATATGATATGATGAGAGCTACCCAACACTTTACAGCCTGCCAATGTACCTTCCCGGGATTTGACTGATATCTACTAACTAAGCCTACAGTAAAGTAGATATTTGGCCTTGTACACAGTATGAGGTATAGGAGACTTCCCACAGCTGAAGTATAGGGAATCCTACTTATTCTATCCTTTTCTTCCTGAGACTTTAGACTGTCATTCGAGGAAAAAGATAACCTATGTCTGCAAGGGATCAACGCTCCCTTGCATCAATCCATGTTGAACTTAGCCAGCATCTTGTCAATGTATGTTGCATGGGATAATCTTAACATTCTTTACTTTCTATTTCTAAGAAGCTTTATTCCAAGAATATAACTGGCTTCACCTAAATCCTTCATACTAAATTGACTAGATAGCTAAACCTTGGTAGATGGCAGTGCCCCTACACCATTTCCAATGAATAGAATGTCATCCATATATAGCACAAGAAAAATCACGTTTATGCCTTCTAATTTTTTGTACACATATGGTTCATCTTTGTCTTGAATAAAATTGTAAAATTTTACAGTCTCATCGAAATGAATATTCCATACTCTAGATGCCTACTTAAGTTCATAAATGGATTTCTTAAACTTACAAACTATATACTCTTGGCCTTCAACAATAAAGCCTTCTGGTTGGGACATATGGATGTCTTCACTAAGATGGTCATTTAAAAAGGCCATCTTGAAATCCATTTGCCATATCTCGTAGTCATAATGACATGCGATGGTAAGGAGGATATAGATGGACTTAAGCATGGCTACCAGGAAAAAGGTTTCCTCATAATCGATTCCTTCTTTCTGAGTATACCCTTTCGTTACAAGCCTAGTTTTGAAGGTTTTCACCTTCCCATCCGCTCCCCTCTTTCTCTTGTATACCCGCTTACACCCAATGGGTTTTCTCCCTTTAAGTGAAGTTACAAGATCCCAAACCTGATTGAAATACATAGACTTTATCTTAGCTTTCATTGCTTCATGCTAGAGATCTATATCAGCATCAGCAATAGCCTCCTCGTATCTAGTGAGATCTTATTCCTGATGGTCAAAGACTAGGTCAAATGTCTCTGATGGGTATCTCTCACGCATATCGTAGATGGCGCAGTGAAAAATAAAATGAGATACTATCCCAGGATCTGCATATGTGTGGAAAACAAAATATAAATATAACAAAGATAACAGCTTTTTACCTTTCCTAGATCATGCGAAGATAAAAAAATTTTCTTCTTCAAGTCGAGACGTAATCCAACAATCCTCTTGTTCAAACTCCACGAGAGTTGAACATCCAACCACTATAATTACAGTGTGTGATTATCTCTAATAGTAATCCACACAAAGGAACACTCAAGCACCAAAATTTTCTGTGCTAGCAGAAAAAGATAGCGGCAAGGGTTCTTTATGTTTTTAGCAAAACAAGAGAGAGAAGAGAAGAGGTTTTTTGGTGGCTGCTATTTTCGTGTGAATCCCCTTCCCAAGGTTTTGGTTATATCATCATATAAACAAAAAGTCAATGAAAAAATTGAAATCCTAAAACAACTAGAATTCCCTAATTGTAATTGGAAACCTCAAGTTCTCACAATTATAATTTGTACCACAAATTATAACTAATTATAATTTGTGCACAACAACTTCTCTTTCTCGCAATTAACCCCACTATGTTATCAAATAACATCTTGAGTATATAATCCCCTATTGTGTGTGACCTATTAGGTTTCCCAATCAATTGGTAGCGAATATGAATTAATCCAAATGTCTTTGAGATTAATAATCTATAATTAATTAGAATTAATCATATTGATTATAATAAGAATTGGTTTATTAATTCATCAATTAATAAACCCATATTCTCAGATCATGAGCAGTATCTAACAATACATCATGACTACCTAAGAGTCCAGGAAGTCAAGTGGCTTGATATGAACCCTTCAATAACAAACTATAGTACAATTAACTCCTTTCACTATACAATATCTTATTCGGTTTAGAGTACAAAATTAGTGCTAACTCCCTCCAGAATTAATTCTGGTCCGAATACAATAGTACTTGTACCAGGAACCCACTACTCTAGATGTGTATTAATTGGAACTATTTTCAATACACAATTGCCTTGGCCAAGGACTTCTCGAGTAGTAATTCCTACAAGTGGCCATGAGATATTCGCTCCTACTATTAGGAGTGGTGAATCCTTTATTGACCATCTCAACTACTTTTGTTTACCTCATAATATACCCAATATCCATTCTATAGGTAGCCCTCGATCGAGCTCCAGAGATTGGAATCAAAGTATAATGCTCAGCAAACAAAGTACCTTGGAGATCTCAAGTCTAAAGATACTTAAACGTTTGCTATATTGAGATTATATCACTGGCACTAAATAGTTATCCATGTGATTATCTCATAGCTAGGTCATCCAATGAACTTGTTCCGTTAACAAGCATCCATGTGTTAACTTTGAGTATCTCAATACTTACGGATATGAGAATCACTGCCTGATCAAATCAGGAAGTCTAACACATGCTAGTCTTCACGCATTAATGATGTCCTATCTCATTAATACTATGACTATGGACTATTTAAGTACTAACACTATACAGTGTAGTAGATCTCATATTATGATCTCTATCATGATTTTCTTAACACAGTGTTGTACTAGAGACTTTATCGAATAGTTTTATTACTTAAAAGTAAACAAAAAAAACTGTAAGATAAATAATGTCTTTTATTAAAATAAAATGTGTCATATATAGCGTACAAGTGATTGCCTATAGGGCATAATACTAACAAACTCTCACTTGCACTAGAGCCAATCAATCATGTATCTAATACCGAATGACTCAACATGACAATCATGTTTCTTTTGGGATAGTGCTTTTGTAAGTGGGTCAGCTATGTTCTCATCCGTGGGAACTCTTTCTATCTTCACATCATTCCTATCTATGATCTCCTGGATCAGATGATAGCATTGGAGTACGTGCAATAGTTTCTTGTTGGGAACTTTTCCAACTTATTGCCCCTTCACACAACGTAAATATGTAGCCAGATTGTGATTTGAAATCATTTTTGTCAGATTAAAACTGGCATCAGTATGTCCATTTATATTCAAATCACCTTCTCCATATACTAAGAACATATCCTTAGTCCTTCGTAAGTACTTAAGAATGTTTTTTACAACCGCCTAATGACCCTCACCAGGGTTATATTAGTATTTGCTCATCAAATTGAGAGCACAAGATATATCGGGCCTAATACATATCATAGTATATATGATAGATCCAACTACCGAAGTATATAGAATCTTACTCATGTGATCCTTTTCAACTTGTGTCTTGGGAGACATCGACTTTGAAAGGCTTACACCATGTGACATAAGTAAGAATCCACTTTTAGATTAGTCCATACTAAACCTCTTTAGCACTTTATTTATATGTGTAAACTGGGAAAGACCTAGCAACCTTTTGGATCTATCTCTATAGATCCTTATTCTAAGAATATAGGTTGCTTCACCAAGGTCTTCATGGAGAATTGTTTGGATAACCAAACTTTAACCATTTGCAAGACAGGTATATCATTTCCCATTAGCAATATGTCATCTACATAAAGTAATAAGAAAACGATTGCACTTCCACTAACCTTCTTGTATACACAAAGCTCATCCATGTTTTTGAATGAAACCAAACTCTTTGATTGTTTCATTAAAATAGATATTCCAACTCCTAGAAGCTTGCTTAAGTCCATAAATGGACCTTTGCAGCTTGCACACCTTTATGCTATCATTGGATGTAAAACCCTCAAGTTGTGTCATATACACTTCCTCTATCAGATTTTCGTTTAGAAAAGCTATTTTTCACATCCATTTGCCAAATCTCATAATCTTGATGAGCAGGAATAGATAGGAGTATTCTGATGGATTTTAACATGGCTACTAGCGAGAATGTTTCATCATAGTCACTACCATATTGTTAATGATAACCTTTCACTACTAGACGTGATTTATAGATAACTAAGTTACCATTCATGTCCGTTTTCTTTTTGAAAACCCATTTGCACCTAATAGGTTTAATTTCTTTGGGTGGATCAACTAAAGTCTATACTTGGTTGTCGTACATGAAATCCATCTTTGACTTCATGGCCTCAAGCCATTTGCCAGATTTTGAACTGTTCAGAACATCCTTGTAGGTAGTAGGCTAATCTTTATCTATGAGCAATATGTCATTGTGGTCACTAATGAAAAATCCATATCTCTCAGGTGCCACACGTATCTTGCTAGATCTACGAGGTTCTTGTGTATTAGAAGGTTCATCTATTCTCTCAATAGATGTGGAGTTAGATGGCTAATTCTCGTTTGTTTGATCTTCATAAACTTCACTAAGTTTAATCTTACTCCCACTGTCCCCTTTGAGCATGTGCTCCTTCTCTAAGAAGACGACATGCTTCGAAATAAACACTTTAGTTTCAGAGGATAGGTAGAAGTAATATCCGAAAGATTCTTTCAGATATCCAACAAACAAACACTTGTCAGACTTACTATCAAGTTTGTCTAACTGTGGCCTTTTGATAAAGGCAGGATAACCCCATACTAGCAAGTGAGATAATTTTGGTCTCTTACCAAAGAACATCTTAAATGGGATAGTATCAACCGATTTTGTCGAAATTCTCTTTAGTATATAAACAGAAGTTTCTAATACATACCCCTAAAATGATTTTGGTAGGTTTGCAGAAGCCATCATGGTCCGTACCATGTCCAGAAGGGTTCGATTCCTTCTCTCAGATACACCGTTATGTTAAGGTGTATGTGGTGGAGTCCCTTGAGATAATGTCTCATTATCTCTAAGATAACTCAGAAACTTTTGGCTCAAGTATTCTCCTCCTCGATCTGATCTTAGAGTCTTTATACTTTTGCCAAGTTGTTTCTCTATTTTATTCTTGAAGTCTTTAAACCTTTCAAAGGCCTCAGATTTGTATTTCATTAAATACAAATGCCCGTATTGTGAAAAATCATCGATAAAGGTTATGAAATAGTTATAACCTCCTCTTACTTGTATTGATATTGGGCCACATACATCAGAATGTATGAGTTCTAATAACTCCTTGGCCTATTCTCTTTTTCCTGGAAAATGAGTTTTTAGTCATTTTACCTAGTAAATAAGACTCGCATGTGCCATATGATTCATAATCAAATAACCCTAAGTCACCAAGCTCGTGTAACTTAGAGATACGATTTTCGTTTACATGGCCCAAACGACTATGCCATAAGTAAGAGGTGTTAGAGTTATCCATTTTAGGTTTCTTATTATTTATATTGAGAACTGGATTATCCAAGTCTAGAACATATAAACCATTAACCAAAGTTGCTGAACCATAGTGAATATCATTCAAAGAAAAAGAACAACATTTATTCTTAACTATTAAATGAAATTCACATAAGTCTAAACACGCAATTGAGATAATGTTTTTCATTAAAACTGGTACATAATACCAGTTTTGCAGTTCTAGAATTAATCCCGAAGGTAGGTTCAGCTCGTATGTCCCCACAGTAAGTGCGGCAACCTTTGCCCCATTTGCAGTACGTAGGTCCACATCGCCTTTCTCTAACCTTCCACTGCTCTTTAGCCCCTACAAGTTATTGCACTAATGAGATCCACATCCGGTATCTAATACCCATATCTCATTTCTAAAGGCAGTATTTATCTCAATCATAAACATACCTGGAGAAGAAGTAGCAGTACTTGTAAGCTTCTTGTCCTTAATGGTCTCCAAGTAAGCTTTGCAGTTGTGGCTCCAATAGCCCATCTTCCTACAACGAGGGCATGGGCCCTTGGTAGCTGCGTCTTTCTTGTTCACACCACCTTTGGGCTTCATGAAAGCCTTCTTCTTCTTCTTTTTGAACTTTCTTCTTAGAAGAGGAAGATTCTGCCATTAAAACTGCATTGGAATCCTTCTTCATGGTGGACTCCACAGTTTTGAGAAAATTGATCAACTCAGGAATGGTGGACTCAATCTTATTCATCTGATAGTTAATCACAAATTGTGAGAAACTATTAGGCAAAGACTGTAGAATTAAGTCAACGCTTAAGTTATAATCCATTGCAAATCTGAGAGATCCAAGCTTCTCTATTAAGCCCAGCATCTTCAGCCTATGAGTGGCTACAGAAAAACCCTCTACCATTTTGCAACGAAATAATTGCTTCAAGATCTCATATCTCTCAATTCTGGCTTGGGCATCAAATAGCTCTTGAAGATGTAAAATGATCGATTGAGTATCCATATGCTCGTGCTGTTTTTGCAACTCAGGAGTCATGGATGCCAGCATAATACATGATGCTATATCACTATCCTCCTTGTGCCTCTTGTGGACAGCATGCTCATCAGCATGAGCATCTTGGGTTGGTGGTGGTGGAATAGGAGCATCTAGCACGTAGAGCAACTTTTTCGATTTGAGAACGATTCTCAAATTTCTATACCAGTGAGATAGTTTGATTAGGTTAACTTGTTGGTTTCCAAGATGCTATATAAGTTTAGGTTTGTTGACATGATGCAAGTAACCTAGATGTAAAGATAGAGAGCATTAGCTACTTGTATATGCATATGATATGCAAATAATTAGGACTTTAATTAAGCACATTTTTACTCCACTATTTTACTCAAACCAATAGCCCCCACTACTGATTCGGGAAAGCCCGTTGGAAGCTTTCCTAGTGGACCGATATCTAAATTCCTCAAGAATAACCTTGGATTTGCCCAACAAGCCACCCTTAAGTTCATTGGTAGGTATCCAATACCAATTACATCATATGTAACTATCGGATCATTAGGTGATTAACAGTTTTTAATCTTAAAGCCTTTTGGGCTATCCCAACTTTTTCTCTAAATTTCTTTATGCTTGAGTTTGTCCAACCGGGATAAAGAATTTAGTTAAACCCGACCCATTAATCAGGAATTTAATTCCATGGCTTGAACATGCCCAATGTCAAGTAGGCTTGGGTTTGCCCAATAATCTGGTCTCGAAAAATTACTCTCGTTCTTACTATATTAACGAAAGGAATTATGTTTAATATTAATTGAGGGATTTGTTCCTTTTAGTGATTTCGTTGAATGACATGCATAAAAATCAATAAATCACATAATTGATAATCATGGTAATAAAGCGATTACGTGGTATGGTTATGGACTTTACCCTAAATTAATTTTTTTGAGCCATAAAAGAAATTAACATAGCTCACCATATATGTTCATGCATGATTTAAGTAGAAGGTCTTACCTTCTCGCCTTGTTTTGGTCGCCATCTCTAGAATAGAATAATTCTACTCCTATCTAACCTATGCAAACTAATTACATAATTTTCTAAAGAGATAAAACCTCGAGTTACATTCGAGGGGAGTTATATGTGAAGAGAATTACACAAAAATTCTAGAGAAGGCAAGACATGCAGGCCCTATTTCATAAAAACCAAAACTGTAAAATGCGTGAACAGATATAATTAGTTTTATTCATAACCATCCACCATGCCATTGAGTATGCTTAAACAAAATAAACATATACTTTTATTATTCCAAGATCACTATTTTGGAAAGACAAAACAAATTCTAAAATCACCATTTTAGAAAGATACACTAATTTTACATTTTCAAAATCATTATTTTGAAAAACAAAATTGTTTGTCTCAAAACTGATTTTGAGAAAATGCTTTTGGGTCTTGTTTCTCATCAAATGAGATTTTTCCCTTTCAAAATTCTGTTCCAGAATTTTTTTTTTTTTTTCAAGATACTTGGTAGTCTCAAATAGAGCAGAACCGGCGCCGGTTTGGAAGCTGAAGTTGGTGCCGGCTCTATTCTGGTTTAAAAAAAAAAAAATCTTTCCAAAACTGATTTCTAGACGTCGCGAACAGAATGGAACTAACGCCAGCTTGGAGGCCAGAGCCAGCGTCGCCTGTGTTCTGAAACAATGGCGGCGATATTTCAAAAAATTCCAGAAACAATTTCTGGTGCTTTCTTCTTCTGCAAATTTTCAATGAGAACAATTCTCAGCAGTATTTTCTGTTTTGAAGCTCTAAACAACAACTAATTTGTTAGTTTAAACAAAATCAAAACGGAAAATTAAGATGAAATGGAGGGCAACATCCATGTTGTAAGAAAACGTTTTTCCTGCAGAAATTTTCAGCACCAAAGAAAGTATCTTTTCGAAATACGCTGTGACTTTTACACAATCATATTGTGCTACGGACCCAATCCATAATGATCAAAACGATTTCAACTCGAGTAAAAATAATTTTCACAGTAAACAAAGACAAACATGAAAATAGTTTTTCATGCCAAAACAATATCCGTAGATCACACATAGCATGACTCTGATACCATTGTTGGGTATCTCAAGCTCGTATCGTATACGGCACAGCGAAAAATAAAACGAGATACCCTCCCAGGATCCGTTTATGTGTGGAAAACAAGACATAAAGAGAGTAAAGGTAACAGCTTTTACCTTTGGGTGATCGTCCGAAGAACAAAAAATTTCTACTTCAAGTTGAGGCACAATCCAGCAATCCTCATGATCAACCTCTACGTAAGTTGAACGTCTAACTACTATAATCACAGTGTGTGATTATCTCTAATAGTAATCCATATAGAGGGTACACTCAAGCACCAAAATTTCCTGTGCTACTAGAAAAAGATAGCGGCTAGGGTTCTTTGATAAAGATCAAATCGAGAGAGATAGAGAGAAGAAAAAATGTTCGTGGCTGTTGTTTTGTGTGTTGTTCAGCTAGGGTTTTGGTGTTTTATATCTACTATATATTACACGAAATTTCTCTCTAAAACTGAGAGTTCTAATCCTATTAGAATTCTCTAATTGTAATTAGAAACATGAAGTTTTCACAATTACAACTTAGACCACAAATTATAACTAATTATAATTTATCAACAACAACTTCTCTTTCTCTCAATCAACCCCACTATATTATCAAATAACATATTGAGTATATAATCCTCTATTGTGTATGACCTATTAGGTTTCCCAGTCAATTGGTAGAAAACATGAATTAATCCAAACGTCTTTGAGATTAATAATCCATAATTAATTAGAATTAATCCTATTAATTCTAATTAGGATTGGTTTATTAATTCATCAATTAATAAACCCATATTCTCAGATCATGAGTGGTATCTAGCAACACATCATGACCACCCAAGAGTCCAGGAACTCAAGTTTCTTGACATGAACCCTTCAATAACAAACTTCAGTGCAATTAACTCCTTTCACCATACAATATCTCATTCGGTTTAGAGTACGGAATTAGTGCCAACTCCCTCCAGAATTAATTCTGGCCCGAATACAATAGTACTTGTACCGGAACCCACTACTCTAGATGTGTATCAATTGAAACTATTTTCAATACACAATTGCCTTAGCCAAGGACTTTCGAGTAATAATTCCTACAAGTGGCCGTGAGATATTCGCCCCAACTATTAGGAGTGGTGAATCCTTTATTGACCCTCTCAACTACTTTCGTTTACCTTACAATGTACCCAATATCCATCCCATAAGTGGCCCTCGATCGAGATCCGGAAATTGGAATCAAAGTACAATGCTCATTAAACAAAGTACCTTGGAGATCTCAAGTCTAAGGATATTTGCACGTTTGCTATGTTGAGATTATATCACTGACACTAAATAGTTATCCGTGTGATTATCTCAAAGCTAGGTCATCCAATGAACTTATTCCATTAACAAGCATCCATGTGTTAACTTTGAGTATCTCAATACTCACGGTTATGAGAACCACCGCCTGATCAAATCAGGAAGTCTAACACATGCTAGTCTTAACGTATTAATGATATCCTGTCTCATTAATACTATGACTAGGGACTATTTAAATACTAACACAATCCAGTATAGTAGGAATATCATATTATGATCTCTATCATGATTTTCTTAACACAGTGTTGTACTATGGACTTTATCGAACAGTTATATTACTTAAAGTAAACAAAAGAAACTGTAAGATAAATAATGCCTTTTATTAAAATAAAATGTGTCATTACAATGTACAAGTGATTGCCTCTAGGACACAACACTAACGCATGTATTCTACGATAATTGTCTAAATTTCGTATTCCTACATCCTTAAGTTGTACATATTTTTTTTATTTATTTTTATTATTTTATCACTTTATTTGGTCGGTTAAACAATAAATAAAAAGTGATTAGTGTATACTTGTTCATTTGAGGATCGATATTTGTTAATTCCCTATACTATGCTTGCAATAAGTATACTTGCTCGTATATGTGTTTTGGGATTATTATTTTAATTAAAACTTGATTAAGGGATGGATTTAAATTTAATAATTTTTATACACCTAAAATTTACGCATCAAGAGTGTTTTAACCTTAATCCCATCTCTCAAATTGATTAAGGAGAATAAATAATTGAAGAAATTTAACTAAAGCCCAACTCAACTAAAATAATCTAATAAACACAAATAACCAAATGTCATAGAATAAAAACCATAGATCAAAGTGAAATACATCAACCCAAAGCATAAAATATGGTACATCCCTTATTTACAACTAAAAATCAAGGATTAGCATAAATTGCAAAGAAAATGGAATAGAAAACTCATAGACAAACTTCCCTCCCCCCCTCCCCCCCCCCCCCTCTTCCTTGAAAGCCTTTTGCAATCTTCTCTTCTTCTTCCATGAATCCCTTGATCTTTCTCTTCTTTTGTGTGCAAACCCTCAATCCTAGGTATCTAGAAGAGAACTCTTGGTTCTAAGATGGCTTCCCTATATTTTGAGGTCATAATAGTGTATATATAGCAAAATCCTTGAGATTTTTCCAAAAAATGCCAGAATAGTGACTTTTGACAATTGTTGGCGGTTGGGGGAAGTTGAAGGAGACTAGGCTACCACTTTGTCTAGAAAGGAGGTGGCTTAGGGAGGTGGACCACCGAACTAGGTGGCTTAGGGAAGTTCTAGTTCCCTAGGCCGGTAGGTCCTTAGACAAATGGGCAAAATACAGTTCTTAAGCGGCCCCAGGTAGGTGGAACTTCCCTGGGCAGCCTTGTTTCTAGAATTTTCTTCAAATTAGCTCATTTTCCCTCCCTTTTCATCCTCGTTCTTCTCCAGATGATCTTTCTCAATTCCTAAACAAAAACAAGGTGAAAATGGTGTAGTGAATAGTGATTTGAGTAAGATTTTACCACAATTAAAGAACAAATATCATAGAAAATATATGCATGATGAGCAGTCATCAATAATCTTCGAAGGTATAATAACTGCAGAGATTCCACTCACTTAAGGAACATGTGCCAGAAGTTGCAACGGGCTGCCCAAAAAAAAAAAAAAAAAAAAATTCCCAATCCATTAGTGAATAAAGTTGATATAGAGAATGATGTGAACAATGGAGGAACTCATCCAAAGCCACAAGTGAAAGCAAAGGTGTTTGTAATGGACAGAAATAAGCTAGGAACAGATCCTACTATTGTTGAAGGTACGTTCATGATTTAAGACTGTAGAATAAACGTGTTAACTGATCCTGGCTCTACTCATTCTTATATAAATAAAGATTTTGCATGCCATATGGGGTGGAATGGGGTAGAACTACCTTATAATTTGTTAGTGAGTACACTTTTAGGAAAGTTGGTTGAAACTAGAAAGTATGTAATTGAATGTGTGATTAAAATAAGAAAGGAGAATTTGTTGGGAGATTTGATTATCATGCTTTTAAGGATTATGATCTTATTCTAGGCATGGATTGATTGTCTAAGTGATATGGTAGATTTAGGTTATAAAAATAATTTAATTTTAAGTTCATTCCCATCAAGTTTTAATTAAAACATTAATCCAAAACCACACATATATAGAGCAAGTGCACTCATCGTAAGGATCCTCAATGAAACGTACACACTTTTTATTCATTGTCTAACTATAACTATCAAGAAAAGATAAAATAAATCTTAAGTACTTGTATAGAATTATGAGGAATGGAAAACATATATTTAGATAAAACTTATCAAAGAAATAATCATGATCAAATCTCAATTATCACAATCAATTTATCATTTTAGCATCATGAAGGAAATAGAATGTAGACTCTACTTCTTTTCCAAGTTATGGATTCACTATCTTTCTAAACAATTTAGTATATTTCTCAATCTCACTAAATTAACCAAAAAGATGCATAAAGAATAATTTATTAGAAAATACCCCTATCTGTAAGTGATATTATAGCATGAAATCAATCAATATCCCTATTCTCTAAGTGACATAAATCAACCTTTGATTACTCAAGTTCGATTCCTAACCTCCTTTCCCAGGTTAACCAAGAAAACAAATATAGAATTAATTAAGTTGAATGATCTTCTAATCTTCTTTTCCAAGTTAATTAGAACGAAGAAACAATCAATCAATTCACCAAATAAAACTAAGTAACCAAATACTAAAAATAGATAAATTAATTGATCAAATATAAACTTAATACATAGTTGTAACTTCAAAACATTCTTCTAAAATGCAATTAAAACCAATGAAATTAACATTTTCTAGAAAAGAAAAACAAAAGAAAAAAAATAGAAACTCATAGACAAGCACTCCTTCTTTTTCAATGAAGAACTCATCCAACATAATTCTCCTCTTGATGAATTCATTTTTTTCTTTTGTAATCTTCAATGTAGCTCCCTGAATTCATAATTCTAGAGTGTTTTTCCATGTATATATATACCCTTTTTAATTGCCAAAATCTATCCACAAATGTCTTAGATACCGTTGTCTAAACTTCAAAAATAAATTTAATTTTATAGGATTTGCCTATGAGCTGTCACAATACTATCACTAATTAGCAATGGTTTAGTGATGGTATTAGGTAACTATATATTAACACTAATTAATAGTGAAGCCGTCGCAATGTCGTAGCTAAATAGTAATGGATTTGCGAGGGATTAAGGTATTGTCTTTAAATAGTGACAACTTAGATACGGTACCCTAAACCAACACTGAGTCGTGCAAGTTTGAAAAAACAGAGAGCATGCTTACGGGAAACAAAAAAATGGAGAGAAAAATATGAACGAAGAACAACAGCAACATGGAAGTGTTTAGACCATACATCTGCGTGCCTTAAAACTCTTAGGCTGTGGAAGAATGGATTGAATCACAGGGACAACTCCTTCTACCCCGTTTGATGAAGCCTTAGGTTGTTCTCCTACCAATCTCCTACTTCTCCTCAGGTGCATTAACGCTAGGCTTTTCAGCTCTCGAAGTATGCCACTGCCCAACTTCTTGTTGGTGAACACAACGGGTGAGGAGAGCATCAGACTAAATGTTCTTGGTTAGCTTCTTTGTTTTATTAGCAAAACACCAAGAACAGAGAATGAAAAGTCACGAGAGAGAAAGTCACCAAAAAGAGAGAAAACCCTTAGGAAAATCAAGGGTTAATTTCTACACAGAGAGCCGAGAGTAATGAAGCCAAAAAAAAGTTCTTAATTAATCTGATAACAATATCCACCAGGATTTAATATTTCAAACACTTGGATATTATTAACAGAGTAAGTTTTGCTTCACCCTAAACTCTTCTGAACCTTATCTGGAAAAACCCTATGATCCAGGCTATTGGATCAAATAATATTTATTATTTTTCTTCGACCCGAAAAGTCCAAAGTAATAAACATTAATTATTTATTCATTGGGCTTAAATAAATAACCCAATAAATAATTAATGAGCCCAAATGAACCAAAAATAATTAAACTTTCATTATTTATTTCTTGGGCTTAAATAAATAACCCAATAAATAATTAAGCATTAATTATTTCCCTCTAGTTTAAACCCAGATTAATTTTTTAATTATTCAAACTGGACCTAGGCCCTGAATAATTAGTTAACCAATTAAACTAGATAATAAATTTCTCTCAATTTTTTTATTCCAGACTAATAATAAATTAGACTTCCTGAATAAAATAAAACCCTTTTTAACTGAGACCAATTCCTCAACCCAAAATTAAATAGGACTTATGGGCTATTTCGAGGATCAAAAAGACACATCGCCTTGGTTACTAAAATGATCAAAATACCCCTACTATATAAATAGTTGTATTTTGCATTTTAAATATTTTCTAATATCACCATAAGGAAATATTGATCTCAAGGACAATTCTGCATTAGCAAAGTCTCGACCTACAGGTGAAATGAGTAAAATACCCCTCTACACATCGCCATGCATTTAGAGAGGAAGAAATGTACTAACACCCCTCTAAATGATATCTACCACCCTTAGGCTTCTAGTCTAATGATCTACGACTTCCTGGAGTGTTTCCACTTTTCAAGGGAGCTACCCTAAAGCAAACATCTAAGTCATGTTTCCCAGGGCCCTAGACATTTAGATTATTCAGACAACCACACAGGGCGATATTGTATAGAAACTATCTTGTACAAGTCTGTCTTAACTAACTAGTTATATAAACCCAATATGCAAGTATATTAGTTTTACGATAGAACCTTGACTATAGCATATCAAAGCATATGCTTCCAGCTTTGTCAGACCACCAATTCATACTCAAGTCGTAGAGTATTAGTCCACGTTGTAGCGGTAGTAGTCTAGGTTTCTACCATATAGTACTTTTAGAAACCACTACTACAGGTCCTGTTCTGCGTATTCGTAATATGCTTATGTCATGAAGTGAGTGGACTCCTCACTGGCCAAAGGTAAGCCATTCCTCATTTAGAATTCATAACATAATAACTTAACACATGATGAGATTCTCATTCTCATCAATTTGTTAAGAACAAATGTTTATGCGTTCAAATAACCTGTGATCCATACCTTACTGTGAAAGACCACCATTCACATGGATCACTTATTTAAACACAATGGATCTTTTCCAAACAAAATTGTGCACAAATAAAAAGTAAATTCACAAACGATTTCTAAAAATAAATTCTTTTATTAAAATATTTGATATTTACATCAGAAAACTAGTCTAAGAGGGCATATTCCCAACAATCTCCCACTTGCACTCTAAGACTAAGTAAGTCTGTAGGTGTCTACCCCTATGGTATCTAAGTGTCTCTTGAAGACCCTCTCGACCAAAGGTTTGGTGAATAGATCTGCTAGATTATTTTCTGAGACAATCTGTTCCACAACGACTTCTCGTCTCTGGAAGAAATCCCGGATCAGGGGGTACTTCCTCTCGATGTGCTTCCCCTTCTTGTGGTTCCGAGGTTCCTTAGATTGTGATACTGCTATCGCAATATATCACAATTGGTCTGTCTATATGTGGCACGACTCTAAGTTCTGACAGGAACTTCCAGAGCTAGACTGCTTCCTTGGATGCCTCCAAAGCTGCCACATACTCAGCTTCCATGGTTGAGTTAGCAATGCAAGATTGCTTGATACTCCTCCATGAAATTGTTCCTCCAAACAAGGTGAAGACATATCCACTAGTATGTTTTCTCTCATCCTTATCTGCCTGGAAGTTTGAGTCTGTGTATCCCGTAGGAACCAAATCATCAGCCCTGTAAACCAACATATAATCTCTTGTTCCCTTAAGGTACTTGAGAATATGCTTTACAGCTTGTCAATGAACCTCTCCAAGGTTTGACTAATATCTGCTAACTAAGCCTACGGCAAAGTAGATATCTAGCCTAGTACACAACATGGCGTACATGAGACTTCCCACAGCCGAAGCGTAGGGAATTCTACTCATTCTGTCCTTTTCTTCTTGGAACTTAGGACAGTCCCTTGAAGAAAATGACAACGCATGTCTACAAAGGATTAGAGCTCCCTTGCATGAGTCCATGCTGTACTTGGCCAGCATCTTGTCAATGTATGCCACTTAGGATAATCCTAACATTTTCTACTTTCTATTTCTAAGAAGTCTAATCCCGAGAATGTAGCTGGCTTCTCCCAAGTCCTTCATACTAAATTGACTAGACAGCTAAACCTTTGTAGATGACAATGATCCTACATCATTTCCAATGAGTAGAATGTCATCCACATACAAGAAAAGAAAAATCATATTAATACCTTCAAGTTTCTTGTACACGCATGGTTCATCCTCATTTTGAATGAAATCGTAAGACTTTACAGTCTCATCAAAATGAATGTTCCACGCTCTTGATGCCTGTTTGAGTCCATAAATGGACTTCTTAAGCTTGCAAATCATATGTTCTTAGCCTTCAGCAATAAAACCTTCTGGTTGGGACATATAGATATCTTCGCTAAGATGGCCATTTAAAAATGCCGTCTTGACATCCATTTGCCATATCTCGTAGTCATAATGACATGCGATGGTAAGGAGGATACGGATGGATTTAAGCATGGCTACCGAGGAAAAGGTTTCCGCATAATCGATCCTGTAACACCCCCTACTACGTACCCTCAAAGGGCGGGGATGTCACCCCATCCAAAGGACAAGGGGTCTTTAAAACGAGGTACATAATATAAAATCGAACCAAAGATGTCAAACTTAAATAAATAAAGGGAAACTCTTATTACATTAGAATCAAACTTGAGTAAGTCTAAACATATGCATACATCGGTTCTAAAAACATAAATGACATCTGTCTCTCAAACAACATAAATAAAGCAACAAAAGCTCCAACTACTAGACATTCCGCTTGCTCAGCAGTATTAATCTCCTGAAAACATGTTATAAACGTAGTGTAAGATTAACATCTCAGTAAGTCCTATGTGTGCACATAGTACTTTAAACAGTTCGTGTATGCATAGCTGAAAACATTTGCAGAAATATTTGAGAAGCCATAAATAATTTCTCTTTGCAAGGAGTGGGTTTTCTCATTGTCACACTTTGTACAAAATAAATCATCCACTCGAATAAACAGTCATGTCACCACACTTTGTGCTCCATGATAAGAAAATGGTCAAGGCACCACATTTTGTGCACCATGACAAGAAACGGTCAAAGCACCACACTTTGTGCACCTTGAATGGATCAGATTACCACACTTTGGGCGTTCTGATCAAAGGTGGGTGTACGGCCCACCGGGTGAAATACTCCTCCATCTCTACATCCAACAAAACCATTCGGGTGTCCATGCCAGGAAAATAATACCTTAACAGGTAAAAATGCTAGCTCAGACCAGCCTGACCAATCAATACTGTCGCTTTTTCAAGCAGAGCTTATCTTCTGGAGGTTGTCACCTGCCAGAAGACTCACTCATACCCTCCAAGACTAGCATCGTTAGCCTACCCTTATTGAGTACTCAACGAACATATCTGTCAATTCCTGATTCACAATAATAATTCCATACTTTGGCTTTGTAAAACGTGGTTTTCTTTTAAAAAGAGTTTTCTAAAACATTTAAGAGAAAGATCAGCTCTTGATAAAGGTATTAGTTTGACAAAACCATTTAGAGAATACACATCCACGTTTACAACTCAAATAATCATAGATCAACAATATCTTTACAAAGCTTTACAACATTCGACTTGCCACCACAAGCATTTAACAAAAAGAGTTTATGCAAGGACTTACCTAGATGAATCACAGCCAAATCCCACTCAATCGATTGCTCTACTTTCCACTCCTTCCTTATCTAGAGTAAATAATCCCACAATTAGGATTCAATCATTCCATCCATTATTTCATACAATATAACCCTCCATGATTTCATTGCCTACCCCTTTCATCCATGGTATTTAATTCAATAGATCACATGTATAACTTTCCTTTACTATTCTATTGATCATAACCATGCATTGATCTAAATCAATTCATCACATGACAACTTTCATATTAACTAACATAAAATCATCATAAATAGCCCCTATAAACATTAAAAGATCTCATCTTTTGACTATTTAGCATGGATTTAGATTCATCATGACAAGATACATCAATGTTCTATCTCATACATGCTTTGTCTATGGCTTTCACCAACATGCTCATCAATCTAATATATTCATGCTTTCATACTAGACTCCATAGACATCCTTAAGCCAATATTCTGAAGTTTAAGACCATTTAAATCAATAAAAATAGGATCTTGATTACCTTTTAGCGATTTAGACTTAAAACACGGCAACTCCTTGTTGACTAGCTTGAGTTTAATCAATAGTTGAAGAGTTTGGATTGCTTGGATGGCCTTGATCAAGTCTCACCAAAGAATAGGTAAAATCAGTCCCTTATGGACGTGATTTATGGAAGATAAAAGGAAAAGAAAAGAGTAGGGGTTGAATGGAAGGGTTGAAGATCAATTACCTTGCAGAGAGATTCGAGTTTTGGCTTTGCTTTTGGAGTAGGTTGGCTGAATTTTAGAGCTGGTTGAATGCTGGTTCTTTTCATGAGTTTAAGGGGCTAAAAGAGTGGAGATTTTCGTGGTTTGCTAAATAGAAAAGTCTAGAGTTTGGTGTTTAGGTATTTGGAGGAGTTCTACCTTACTTTGGAGTCTTGATTACAAGAGAAAAGTTGGACAGCTTTAGCTCTTCTATGGGTGCCGAAATTCGTCAGGAGTTTAGGGCTGATTCTACTGTATTTTTGCAGCTTAGAATGGCCAAAATTCTGGACAGAAAGTGGGAAGAAAATCTGGACAGAATGAGTGAAGAAATCTGGTTGGTTTTGGTCTCTAAAGTGGTGAAACAAGAGAAGAAAAAGAAGCCTTTGTGTAGCTGTATTTTGCTCGCTAGTTAGAAGAATTTTTGTGCAGGTTTTTGTTGAGAATTTCCTACAGAATAAGGCTGGTTTTTGGCCAAAATTTTGAAGGAATTGGATAGGAAAATTCTATTATTCTTTTGGCTAAAACAAAGTCCTAGTTGGTTAAGGTTTTCTTGGACAACCCTAGCTAGGTTTTAGAGAGTTTGATTTGGATTATATTTACTCCAAGGGTGGTGGCAGCTTTGATGCAATTTTCCAGAATATTTGGTGAAGAAACTAGGTTATCAATTTAAGAAATAATTTAATTAATTCCCTATTTTAATTTGAGTAAATTTTAAATAGCTAATAAATAGTTATATTGAGAGAAAATTCTAGTTTCCTACTTCCTTGAAGCTACCGAATTCTTCTTCCTTTTTCTTCCTAAATTTTCGAAAATCTTCATCTTATCCAAGAGATAATTATTTCATTTAAAATCCAAACTTTATCCTCTTATTTCTTTTTTTATTTTTTTAAATTATATAAAGAAAATTAAGATATTGAGGTTTATCCCTTAAAAAGTGGTGGCTACCGTATAACACAATACCTATAGATTTTCATATATTCTATCTCCTAATATATTACCTAGATATATCTTTTAAAATCTAGATTAATAATATTTAAAATTCTCTAAGAGGTTATGATAAGATATTAGGAATAAAATTTAATTTATTCTCAAATATTTTATACAATAATTCCCAAGATAAATCACACTCCTAATTTTTAGGAAATTGGTTCCAAGGTGGTGGCAACCCTAGGGTGTTTTAGCCAAGTGGAAAGAAAGTTAGGGAAGAAGAAAACAAAAGAAAGGAACGAATTTGAAGTAGCTAAGAGTCAAACTCAAGGCCATCAAGAATTAAATTCAAGCTTTATCCACTAATCCATACTAGTTCTTGGTAGACATTCTCCTAATAAAATTCTTTTATTCCTACTCACTTGCTTCATCCTCCTCCAAATAAATTCTTCTCAATAGAATAAAACTCAACTAACTCCAATGACACGACCACTTCAAAAACAAATTAATTCATACAACAACAAGCTGACATTTTCATGAACATAGTTCAAATCACCAAGAACAGTATAAAACAATGTGGCATGCATGACTTTTTCCTACTTACTAAAGGTGGTCTAATACGGGGTATTACAGATCCCCTCTTCCTGAGTATACCCTTTCGCCACAAACCTAGCTTTGAAGGTTTCTACCTTCCCATCCGCTCCCCTTTTTCTCTTGTACACCCACTTACACCCAATGAATTTTATCCCTTCAGGTGAAGCTATAAGATCCCAAACCTGATTGAAGTACATAGACTCAATCTCGACTTTCATTGCTTCATGCCATAGATTTGCATCGGCATCAGCAATAGCCTCCTCATATCTAGTGGGATCTTATTCCTGATGGTCAGAGACCAGCTCAAAAGCTTCTCTAGTCCATCTATTTGGAACCTTAAACACTCTCCCACTACGATAAGGCTCCATTTGTACAGGCTCTTGAGGCTGTGCCTCTTCTTGTTCCACAATGGGGTCCGAAGAAGTTGTTTCCGAAGATAACTTCTCCTCGAGTTCCAACCTAGTTGAACCTTTCGCGGAAGTACTTTGATCATCCTCTAAGTATCTAGCATTGGTACTAACCAGTACCTTCTGCTCCTTAGGATGATAAAAGTAACCACCATTTGTCCCTTTTTGATACCCAACAAAATAGCATAATTTTGATCTTGGTTCCAACTTATTTCCCTTGACCAGTACATAAGCTGGACAACCCCACATCCTGAGATAATTTAGACTTGGCTTTCACCCAATCCACATCTCATAGGGAGTCCTAGGTACTAACTTGGAAGGCACCAAATTCAGAATGTATGTCGTTATTTCCAGGGCATATCCCCAAAAAGGCACTGGAAGAGTAGCATGAGACATCATGCTTCGGACTATTTCTATCAATGTCCTGTTCTTTCTCTCAGCTACTCCATTTTGCTAGGGTGTTCCCGACGCAGAGAGTTGGGATACTATCCCATGATGTACCATGTAGTTCTTGAATTCACCTAGGAGGTACTCTCTACCACGATCCGATCGTAAGGTCTTGATTAACTTACCTGTCCGACGCTCCACTTCAGCCTTAAACTCCTTAAATTTATCAAAAGTGTTAAACTTGCGCCTCATCAGGTAAATATAACCAAACCTTGTACAATCATCCGTGAAAGTGATGAAGTACTTAAAACCTCCTCTAGCTGGTGTAGACAAGGGACCACACATATCAGTGTGAACAAGACTCAATACCTCATTGGCTCTATCTGTCTTTGGGATAAAAGACCATTTGGTCATCTTTCTCATTAGCCAGGATTCACACTGAGGCTAATTTTCCAGTCTCAATGAGCCTAAAGGCCCATCATGGAATAGCCTCTAAATCTTGGTTGAGTTGATATGACCCAACCTTAGATATCAAAGGTATGAGTCATTAACATTGGTGTTTCTCTTCTTAGTTAAAGGTTCTGATTGAGTGTTATTTGATTAATTGTTAATAGGGTTTAAATAGAATAGATTTCCATACATGTGTCCAGTACATAAAATTTCTCCATCTCTACTGATAGAAATACCAAAATGGAAAGATACAGAATATCCTTGATTTATTAGTTTTGCAACTGAAATAAAAATTCTAACGAAAATCAGGTACATATAAAATATCTTTTAAAACCACTATTCTATTACATCCAGCTCTTCCACTGCAAAGGGCCAAACTTGTGCTCTATTTCCCATGCGTAGCCTATGTTCACCCTTTTTGAGTCTTCTAATCTTTCTAAACCCCTACAAGGAGTTACAGATGTGATCAATGGCTCCTAAATCAACAACCTAAGTGGAAGTTGATCCAACCATTAATATAGACTCTAGATAGAAAACATTACTTGTGGGGTTTTTCTTGGCTTGAAGATCTGGACACTCCTTTTTTCAGTGTCTCTTCTTTCCACATTCGAAACACTTGCCCTTTGGTTTATCTTTGGGCTGGGTCTTAGGTTGGGCAGCTGCATTTCCCTTCTTCCTTTTGAACTTTCTGGGCTTGGGCCCAGTCCTTGAGGAAGAAGCCTTAGCAATCATGGCCTTTGGTTGTGGCTTCATGACCTTCTCTGCCATCTGGAGTTCCTTCATTAACTCAGTTAAACTCATGTTTAACTTGTTCATGTTGTAATTCAACTTGAACTGAGTAAAGGAACCCGGTAGAGATTGGAGAACTATGTCCACTTAGCTCTTGGGGTCAATGACAGCCTCTAAGATCTATGCCTCCTCGAAAATAGCAATCATCTCTGACTGATGCTCTTTGACTGATGCTCCCTCATCCATCTTAGTGTTTATTATAGTTCGAAGAGCCTCTTGCCTTGTGGGCCGACTCTTGTCTGTGAACATAGTGGCCAATGATTGACTAATATCATACGCAGAAGCTATGTGCTTGTGTTTTGACTGGAGCACATTAGACATGGAGGCTAACATATAGCAACGTGCCATTTTGTCAGCTTTCTTCCACGCCTTCTCAGCCTTTCACTCTTCGACGGTGGAACCTTCTCCGATCACAGGGCAGGTATCATAAATGACATACTTATTCTCCTCAACTGTGAGTATTATGTCCAGGTTCCTCTTCCAGTCTACATAGTTTGGTCTCGTTAACTTATTCTCTCGGAGAATAACAGCTAAAGGACTAAAAGAACCTCCCACCATTTCTGAAAAATCGAAAAATAAAAGAAATGATTTAGTTTGTGAAAATAAATTTGTGCACCGAAATTAATTTGGCTCTTAGGAAAACTGACATAACTTCTTAGGAAAATTAACAGTTCCCTAAGCTAAATGTATTAACCACCACAAATTAATTTCCCTTCTAGGTAATGATCTAGAGGAGAACTCCATCGAGGAGATGGCCATTTCCTCTTATTTCCTATGGATATACCTCGCACTATAGCCTCCAATGTGGGCTGGCCGATTATAGTACGTGTCCTAAGTTATTAATTACATCCTCTCATTAGATCTAGATCCTTGTGGTATCCCCATCCTATACAGGTTCACTCCCAGGGCGACGCAAGGGGACTCACGATCTCTAATGAGGATCGTAATGGAAGCCGTGGGGCCGTTGGAACCCCTCCCCCACTTAGTCTTTTAAAATAAAGGTTTTTCAAAAAATATCCTTTTGAAATTTCCATTAAGTTTTTCCTTAACTCAAAAATAAAATATCTAAAGCCATTAAAATCTCTATGTCAAAGATTATATCATTTGAGAGATTTTTCCATGGACTAATTTTATTTAAGTTAAAACTTAATGATTTCAAAAATTTTCCAATTAAAACTTTCTAGAGACTTTGGTCTCAAGTTTATTTGACAAAACAATTTTTCTTGTGCAAAATAAAACAAAATGGCTTTCTATTTTAACTTACAAAAATATCTAAATCCAATATATTTTCTATGTCAAGGATTAAAACCTTTGAGAAAATATCTAAGGATTAATTTTTGTTCAAGTTAAAATAACCATTTAATTTTTAAAGAAAAATGTTTTTCTTGTAAACAATATTCCCAAAGACTTTGGTCTTTGAGAAATTGCGCACATAGGTACAAAAAAAAAAAAAAAACAGCATGCTAGAAAATAGTAGACGTTTTCGTGTTTTCTATTTTTAAACCTAAGTGTCCAAATAATAGAATTAAATGAATTAATGAATTAATTAATTAATTAATTGTCTTGTTTAATCCTAAAATCCCTTACTAATAT
The DNA here is from genome assembly GCA_026120185.1 of Voacanga thouarsii. NCBI lineage: Eukaryota > Viridiplantae > Streptophyta > Magnoliopsida > Gentianales > Apocynaceae > Voacanga > Voacanga thouarsii. The sequence continues at coordinate 3,856,072 of JANUWF010002024.1, read as the reverse complement.
TTTTCATGCAAATATATTCCAAGAATATTAACTATTGCAAAAATATTAATTTCGCTTGATATGGGACCCAAAACGAAAAGAAAAAAAATAAAAAAATTGCAAAAAAAACTGCCGGTTCATATACACCCGCCACGCCGAATCGGATGCGGTCCACCGTGATCTCAGTGCACCAGCAGCACCGGATCGCCTTCTGCTGCAACCCATGGAGCCGATCCGCCACCCGCGACCCGCGCCCGCTCTAGCGCCCACCCGCGTGTGAGCCCAAATTGCTCTGCCGACCCGCGCGCGTCCGGTGCCCCGCTCGACCAGCGTGTTTATCTGAATGGCGCTCGCCTGATTACCCGCTTGACCCGCGCGCTACACCGATTGCAAATTTGCAACTTGCATGCAAATTGCAAATTGCATCGCGGCTCGGCTCCGAGGCCTGCGGACAGCAGCTCCAGGCACAATTCGCGGTGACAGTTGGCTCCGGCTCGGCTCAATCAGCGGCTTAGCAACAGTAACCTTCTTTTCCACAAATTTTCTCTGGGTTTCTTCTGTGTTTTTTCTTCTGTTTCTTTTCCAGCGGCTTCTTTGGACATTTTCCATTACAAAAACTCATCCAAATCAAAACACAACCGCCTATACCCTTCCAAATTGGATTTACAAGATTGTTCTATGAAAGCAAAAATTTTATAGAGAGCCTATGCTTCCACTGTGAAGCTTACAAAAATGCCTATCCCATACCAAAATAATGAAAGATCACAGGTTTAAGCACCAAACAATGATCTTCTTCATTTTTTATTAATTAACATGCTCCCTAAGCCAATCAAACAGCATGCTCTGATACCACTTGTAAGTTTAAAAAAATAGAGAGCATGCTTACGGGAAACAAAAAAACAGAGAGAAAAATATGAACGAAGAACAAAAGCAGCATGGAAGCGTTTAGACCATACATCTGCGTGCCTTAAAACTCTTAGGCTGTGGAAGAATGGATTGAATCACAAGGACAGCTCCTTCGACCTTGTTTGATGAAGCCTCCAGTTGTTCTCCTGCCAATCTCCTACTTCTTCTTAGGTGCATTAACGCCAGGTTTTCAGATCTCGGAGTATGCCATTGCCCAACTTTTTGTTAGTGAACACAATGGGTGAGGAGAGCATCAGACTAAATGTTTTTGGTTAGCTTCTTTGTTTTATTAGCAAAACACCAAGAACAGAGAATGAAAAGTCACGAGAGAAAGAGAGAAAACCCTTAGGAAAATCAAGGGTTATTTTCCACACAGAGAGCCAAGAGTAATTAAGCCAAAAATAAATTCTTAATTAATCTAATAACAATATCCCCCAGGATTTAATATTTCAAACATCCGAATATTATTAATAGAGTAAGTTTGGCTTCACCCTAAACTCTTCTAAACCGTATCTGGAAAAACCCTATGGTCCAAGCTATTGGATTAAATAATATTTATTATTTTTCTTCGACCCAAAAAGCCAAAGTAATAAACATAAATTATTTATTCCTTGGGCTTAAATGAATAACTCAATAAATAATTAATGAGCCCAAATGAACCAAAAATAATTAAACTTTAATTATTTATTTCTTGGGCTTAAATAAATAACCCAATAAATAATTAAGTATTAATTATTTCCCTCTAATTTAAGCCCAGGTTAATTTTCTAATTATTCAAACTAGACCTAGGCCCTGAACAATTAATTAACCAATTAAACTAGATAATAAATTTCTCTTAATTTATTTTATTCCAGTCTAATAATAAATTAGACTTCCTGAATAAAATAAAACCCTCTTTAACTGAGACCAATTCCTCAATCTAAAATTAATTAGGACTTACGGACTATTTCGAGGACCAAAAAGACACATCGCCTTGGCTACTAAAATGACCAAAATACCCCTACTATATAAATAATTGTATTTTGCATTTTAAATATTTCCTAATATCACCATAAGGAAATATTGACCCTAAGGACAATGCTGCGTTAGCAAAGTCTCCAACCTACAGGTGAAATGACTAAAATACCCTTCTACACATCGCCGTACATTTAGAGAGGAAGAAATGTACTAACACCCCTCTAAATGACATCTACCATCCTTAGGCTTCTAGTCCAATGATCCACGACATCCTGGAGTGTTTCCGCTTTCCAAGGGAGCTACCCTAAAGTAAACATCCAAGTCATGTTTCCCAGGGCCTTGGACATTTAGATCATTCAGATAACCACAAGGGGCGATATTATCTAGAAACTATCTTGTACAAGTCTATCTTAACTAACTAGTTATATAAACCCAATATGAAAGTATATTAGTTCTACGATAGAACCTCAACTATAGTATATCAAAGTATTTGCTTCCAGCTTTGTCAGACCACCAACTCATACTCAAGTCGTAGAGTACCAGTCCACGCTGTAGCAGTAGTAGTCTAGGTTTCTACCATATAGTACTTTTAGAAACCCCTACTACAGGTCCTGTTCTATGTATTCGTAATACGCTTATGTCATGAAGTGAATGGACTACTCACTGGTCAAAGGTAAGCCATTCCCCATTTGGAATTCATAACATAATAACCTAAATATGATGAGATTCCCATTCTCATCAATTGGTTATGAACAAATGTTTATGCATTCAAATAACCCGTGATCCATACCTTACTGTGAAAGACCACTATTCACATGAATCACTTATTTAAATATAATGGGTCTTTTCCAAACAAAATTGTGCGCAAATAAAAAGTAAATTCACAAACTATATTTGAAAATAAATTCCTTTATTAAAATATTCGATTTTTACATTAGAAAACTAGTCTAAGAGGGCATATTCCCAACAAGTCGTCGCTATTTAGAGATGATATCCTAATTCATCACAAGTCCGTCTAATCTAAAAAATTTTTAAAAAAGTTTCAAAGTTTGATTTCAAATATAAGTAAATATGTGTACAGTTATAGTATATAGTTTTTATATCATATATGGTGCAAATATTTACTATTAAATATATTATATGTGTATAGTTATAGTATATGAATTTTACAATACTAGATATATACACATTAACATATATATACCCACTTATATATGCCAACACTTATATACACTAATATATACTTATATACACACGCATATATAAGTATATATTAGTGTATACACACACACACATATATATATACACACTGCTATATGCTAATATATATTATATAATAATTATATGTCTATATATATATATATATATATATATATATATATATATACACACACACTAATATATACTAATAGTATATATACTTATATATACTAATATATTTTATATAAAAATATATATGTATATATATACTAATATATACTAATAGTATATTAGATATATACACATTAGCATATATATACCCACTAATATATGTTAACACTCATATACACTAATATATACTAAAACACACACACACACACACACACACACACACACACACACACACACACACACACACACATACATACATACATACATACATACATACATACTATACAATAATATATATGTATATATACTAATAGTGTATTAGATATATACACATTAACATATATATACCCACTCATATATGCTAACACTCATATGCACTAATACATACATACATACATACATACATACATACATACATACATACACACACACACACACACACACACACACACACACATACATACATACATACATACATACATACATACATACATACATACATACATACATACATACATACATACATACATACATACATACATACATACATACATACATACATGTGTGTGTGTGTGTGTGTGAATATATTAGTGTATATATATTAATATATATAGACTAATATAAACTTATATATATTTATACACATATATATACATATATATGTACTACTATATACTAATTTATTAGTATATATTGGTATATATATTATATAATATATATTAGTATATAGTAGCAATATAAATATATACTAATATACAGTGTGTGTGTGTGTGTGTGTGTGCGCGCGCGCTAATATCTAGTAATATATACTAATATACACAGAATATACATCTTCTTCAGATAATGAATAAGATAATTGAAGCTAGTAGCTCAGCATCTATAATAGATAATTCGGAAGACCAATTAGGTGAATATAAACAAGATATATTAATAGATAATAGAAAATTAAAGCAAATACAAGATGAAAGATTTTCTTTATCTAATTACTTTGGATTTAAAGTAAATACGCTTGAAAAATTAGGTATTAGAGCTTGAAAATATCATTTATTTTATGGATTAAATATGCAGGAACGAGCTTTAAATGTTTCGTTAACAACAAATAAAGTTATGATTCCTTTATTATTAAAAAAGGATATTCAAGATAAATTACAAAAGATAAAACCAGAGATACATGATATATTAGGATGGATACATATACAAATAATTATTAAATCCACATTAAATAAGGTTTAGATACACTTATAGATTTACCCATTATAGATAATAGAATTCAAAATAGAGAGGAAGCATACACACACACACAGACACACACACACACACAAACAAACATATACTAATATCTGGTAATTTATACACACACACACACACACACACACACACATATATAGTACAAATATGTACTATACTATATCTCATATCTAAAGTTTGGATATAAGTTTTTACTTTATTTAACTGTATAGTAGAATGCATGAAAAAACATTATAAAGTGAAATATATATATATATATATATATATATATGTATAATATAAATATGATATGTTATTAAGTATACTATATCATGTATAATATATTATATACAATAAATTATAACATACGATAATTAGATCAATAATGCTCATACAATATAAAATATGTTATAGTATATTAATTTTTATAATGACAGTTGCATTAATAATATAACTATTTATTGTGTTTTATAACTTTATTATTTTTATTAATTAAAATAATTTATTAGTATTTTATAAAATATAATATACTATATAATTAATGTAAGATGAAAAAATAACAAGAATTCACATAGCCTAGTGGAGAAACAAATACTCCCCCACAACTAGGACACAGGTTTGAGACCCACATCCAGTGATTATTTCAAGCATTATTAGTGAGGGGGCAATGACAGAACCGTTGCAAACATAATTATAAATTTAATCACAATGTCATTAACTAAATTGTAGTCACTAAACCGTCGCAAAATTAATTATAAACTTAATTATAATATCATTAATTAAATGATAGTCGCAAATCTGACACTCTGATAAGGGCTAAATTAGTCATATTTTTCCTAGTTATTTGAGGCTCTTTTGTGATATATTTTGTTCAATAACTAGTCATATTCTTTCATATTTGAGATTTTACCCTTGGAAAGATAGTTTGTTCATTATTACAGATTTTTAGAGTAAAACGAAGCAAAAACGTCGCAAAATAGAGGAAAGACGGTGCCAGCCAGGACAGAGGAACCAACACCGGCCATGCACTAATGACACGAAATTCGAGGCAATGAAAAATTATCAAAAAAGAGCACAGAGTGGAACTAGCTCCGGCTCCAGTAGCCAAGACGGCGCCAGCTACATTCTGGAATATATTGTGCGGAATTTGGAAAAAAATTAGCGAATGAGTGGAGAACTAGAACATAACCGACGCTGGCTCCGAGAGCCAAGCGGCGCCGATTGTGCTCTGAGGAAAAGGCGGGATTGTGATTTTTCTACTCGATTTTTGGTAATTTGTGGAGTTTTAGTACTTTCCTACTTCTACTCGGCCAAGAACATTGCACCAACGAGTTTAGACACTTCCCAAGCCTATAAATAGATGGAAAACACAAGGGAAAAGGGAGAATTCATTGATTATCACAGAAAATCACTCAAATCAAATGAGGAATTCTTCAATTCAATGAGGGTTGTACAAAAAGGTTTTCAAAGGAAGAAGAAAGAGGCTTGTCTATGAGTGCTTTCTTATACTTTGTTTTCTTTTTCTTGAATAATGATATATTAATTGTTTTATTGTAATTCGACAGTGTTTTAGGTATTCATGATTTTTAGAGTTATTTGATCTTTTGATTAATTGGTTATTTTCTTGGTATTTAATTACTTGTGCCTATTCCGAGATTATTTGGTTGTTTCTTTCCATTAACTTGCTTGGAAAAGGAGTTGATGGTGGTTTCAATTTAATTGATTTCATATATGTTGTCTTTTAACTTGCTTGGAAAAGGGGTTAATTGCTAAGAAAAAGATAATTAAAGGTTAACTGATGTCTGTCAAGAATGGATTCATTGGTTAACTTCATGTTTTAAGTTTGCTAGGAATGGAAATTTAATCAAATGATTGTGTTTAATGCATCTTTTAGGTAAGACTAATTGAGACAGCAATGTGATGCTAAGTTATCTAGAAGATAGGGATTCATGGATTGGACAAAAAGTGAGTCTACTTTAATCCTTCATGATGCCAAGAAAATAATTGTTGTGATAAAAATTGGGTACTTTATGATCATGTTTGTCTAAATAATGGCTTGAGTTACACACTTCTCCATCCTTGACATGTTTATATTTTTATCTTTATTTTATTTTGTTTTATTTTGCTTTTCACTTTATAGTGTCAGTTAAACAATGAAAGAAAAGGAATTAATGTATACTTGTTCCTTGAGGATTGACACTCATTTGAACCCTATGCTATGTTGATGAGTGTGCTTATCCATATGTGTAATTTGGGATTAACGTTTTAATTTAAACTTGATTGGGAATATGCTTATTTTTATATGATTTTTTTATACCCAAATAAAATACGCATCAAGCTTTTGGCGCCGTTGCCGGGGAACAATAGCATGAAAGCTTGGATTTTGTTGATTTAACCATATGAATATGTAAATTCATAAATATGTTAATATGTACAATTGTTCTTTTCGTAGAAATGTGCTATCTTTTGTATTTTGTGTATGTATACCCTTGTAACCTAACCTACTAACTTTGACTATGTTCTACTAACTAACTTTATATTCTTTTACTTTTGCTTTAATCATTAATTCTGTATCTAACTTACTGCTTGTTTTTTTAGATGTTATCTTTGGTACATGACCCAAAAATCCGAAGGCGAGATAGTCGATTTTGACCCCGAAATCGAAAGGACATTATTAAAGATCCGCCGAACAATCCAAAGGAACTTAATCGTCGAAATGGATGGTGCTCAAAACAATAATGCTAAAAATAGGAGGGTTATGGACGACTTTGTGAAACCTGCAATCTCGGGCACATGCTCGAGTATCACTAGGCCTAGGGTAGAAGCAAATAGTTTTGAAATAAAACCCAACACTATCCAAATGGTTCAAAACATGGCGCAATTTGATGGGCTATCTGAAGAAGATCCTAATGCTTATTTAGCTAGTTTTCTTGAGATTTGTGATACTTTTAAGATGAATGGTGTTTCGGAGGATGCCATAAAGTTAAAACTTTTTCCTTTTTTTTAAGAGATAGAGCCAAATCTTGATTAAAGTCTTTACCTACCGGTTCCATCACTACTTGGAATGCCCTGGCTAAAAAATTTCTGGCCAAATATTTTCCTCCAACTAAGAGAGCCAAACTTAGGAACGAAATATTTGCCTTCCAACAATTAGACTCTGAGCCCTTATATGAAAGTTGGGAAAGATTTAAGGAGATGTTAAGAAAATGCCCGCACCACGGATTTAAGCTAGGAATGTAGATGCTTATCTCTTTGAATGGCCTCACGTTTGCAACACGTCAAGTGGTGGATTTTTCTGCAGGGGGTTCCATCAATCATAAGACCTCGAAATAGATATTTGAACTTATTGAAAATTTGGCTTCTAATAACTATTATTGGGGCAGTACAAGGTTTAGAGCTTGTGTGCAAGGAGTAGACAAGGTGGATACTGTGGCAGCATTGGAAGTTAAGGTGGACGCCTTAACCTAAAAGATGGAACGGATGGTGATGCCTCAAGGCCAGGTGTTAAACGTAAGTTGTGATTTCTGTGGAGAAGGACACCCCAATCATGAATGCCAAAATATGGGGTCACTCCAAGAAACTTCGGAACAAGCGACTTTTGCAGGTAATGTCCGGCCAAGTAACAACCCTTATAGCTCTACCTATAATCCTAGTTGGAGAAATCACTCTAAATTCTCTTAGAGCAATGGAAATCAACCTAGGCAGGATTCTTTCAATTTTGGAGGTAATCAAAAGAGTCAAAACCCCATGAACAATACTGTAACACCTTCAAAGTTACCATTGGAAGAGTTGATTGGCCAATTGGTAAGTACCACAGAGACTAAGTTCCAAGGGGTCGATGTGACAGCAAGGAACCTAGAGGCCTCCATGCGCAATTTGGAGAACCAAATTGGTCAGTTAGCTAAACTACTAGGAGATCGTCAAGCTGGGACATTACCAGGAAACACGAAGAAAAATCCACGGGATCAAAGCCGTGGAAAGCATTGAAGCCAGTTTTTCTATTTACTTTACTTTCAGTTTTATGATTGAGACAATTTTTACTTTTGTCTTTTTGGTTAATTTTTTTTCATGAATTACAGTGCATTGTTCATCATTATTTCATGTTTCTCATTTTTATGAAAAAAAAAATTGGAGAATCGGACAGAACAAAGCCGGCGCCAGCTATGGCTAGGACTGGCGCCGGTTCATGTCGGGTGAAGTGCTCTTATAGGCCAATCTGGCCACTTTTTCTTCAAATTCTCCAATCTCCCTCTCAAATTCTCTCTAACCCGCGTCGGCTTCACATTCCCCACTTCCCAAAATTTAATTTTTCACCTCCTAAACACTTCTATAACATCTATCTACTTCTCTTTTGTTGATCCTATAGATAAAAAATCTCAACATCTTCCATTTTTCACAACAACATCATATTTAATCCACGAGCAAGGAGCTTGGATTTCTGTAAAAAGCTTACATCTTTTGCTTTCCCATGCATACATGAGCACAAATGTATGATTTTTATTTAATTCCCACGGTTAAAATGGTGTAGATGATTTTTTCTAATCTTAGGGACAATTTTGGCCAAAAATTGGGATTGTGTATGCTGGCTTAAATTGTGCATTACTCCTTGAAGCTTCATGAGTTGGATTAGATTAGGAGCTAATGATTCTTTGATACTTGATTCATGCATATGATCATTAGGGGCTGCATGCATATAGCTAAAGGTGGAATTATGGCTATTTGTGATGGTTTAGTATAGGCTATATATGGAACGTGCATTGTTTTTCACGTAATGCCATGTTGATGCTTCATTAACATGATTATGTTTACTTACATGCATTGAGGATATTCAACACGTTTATGCTTTACAAGGAACTTTACATGTTGTTGCAGGTTGTGTTGAATTGATTGGAGGTGATTGAATTAATTGTTGGTTGGAGTGTGATATATATTGAAGGAGTTTGGGTTGTGTAGTTGTGAGATTAGTTGAGGGTTGAGTGAGATTTGAGGAGTGTGTTTGTAAAGGGTAGTTGGCCCCATGTTAAGTCTTTGAGCTCAATTGTTCTCTCTTCCTATTTTCACCACTCCTTGATACCATGTCTAGAACAAGGGGTTGTTCTTCTAAAAGGGCGAGGGCTTCCTCTTCCTCAATCCCTTCATCTGTCGATCCTTTATTCCTTAGACCTACTGAGTTTATAGATGCATCTTGTAAGGAATGGTACAATAGGAGAGCATCCAATAAAATCATTGTCGAGCGTACTTTCGCACCCACCCTAGACCGTGCACTTAAATTGGCAATGATGTTTAGAAGACTAGGATGGGGGTTGATAGTACAACTGAAAGGGAAGTATTGTCCAGTGCTCATCAAGGAATTTTATGCTAAAATGGTTGACACGGGCAAAAAACACCTTCCGCATATTGAAACGAGAGTGAAAGGAATCCCCATCGTCATCACCCAAAATCAATTAGCTAACGTCCTCCAGGTATTTAACGATGATTCTTAGCAAGGGATAGACGTAAATAATCAAAAAATTCTTTCCAACCCGAATTGGGATGCTAGCAGGACTAGAGCCACACTAGGGTTGTATAAGCATAATGCCTTTCAAGTTAATAGTTTCTACTCGAACAACGATCTTGCTGCCAACTTTAGAGCTCTAGTCTATATGTTTGGGTTTAATGTTGTATCCCGTGCTAGTGGTTTTAATGAGACTCGACTTATTGACACTTATATTTTGTATTAAATGATGAACACATTGTCTATCCCTCTTGCACCCTTGATCATCCAATCCATTAGGGATGTTGTTCATCACCATCTCTCTACAAAAGCCTTTGTTTTTCCCTTAGTTATAATGAAAATTCTGAAAGACTTTGGTGCTAGTTTTAAGGGAGAACTGATGAAGGCTACCACTGAGCACAATATGGTGACTGAACAAACTCTGATGAGTTGCGGGTACAAGTACAGCCAAGAGTTGAAGAAGTGGCTAACTCCCTTCGAGGTCCGACATCCCGGTCAAGTTAGGCCACCCACCGTGGAGGAGGAGCACCCACCACCACCGCCGGCATGTGCACGAGCTAGTAGTTCTCAGTCCCAACCCCGGACTGACTTTGAGACTACCGTACTAGGATGATTAGACCACCAAATGGAGATGCTCCTACGCTTGCAGGGTACTATAGATGACATGGCGAGATGGAAAGCTACTATGGAGTAGAAATTGGCCGAATGGAGACAGCATTCTTCTGGGCAACAAGGTGGTGCGGGAATCTCCACACTGGGTGATGATGATGCACATGATGCTGAGGATAACTGATGATGATTGTCTACATTTTCTCGATCACTCTTATTTTTTCTGTACTGTACTATTTTCTTTCTTTTGTTTTTCATTTATTTTCTTTTCTAGTTTTCATACTTTGGTGTGCTCTTTTGTCTTTTTCTTTTAGGTACTTTGCCAATGCATCGTTCTTCAAACATTCAGCTCTTGTACAGCACAATGCAAAATGAATGGAAGTCTGTTTTTCTTATCTCTTCTCCTTTACATTTTTGGTCCCATGGCATTGTTTATTTTTTGTTCTATTTCTTTGGCCATTAAGGACAATGTCCAGTTTAAGTGTAGGGGAGTGGTTTGATTGAAAATTCTTCTATGCATCATTCTTGTATCCTTTATCCTTCTTGTAAACAAAAATTTTCAAAATTTCTCTGATTTTTTTTAGATTTCAAGATGTATTTTTAATGCATGTCTTTATGATAGATTATAGAGCATATGTTCTAGATCATTTATGGCTTATGCATGACTTTTTACACGCACTTGGACGAAGTAGTTCTTGATCAAATGCTTTGCATTGTTCTTAAACCTGTTTTTCTACTAAAATTCATGGAGCATTCTAGAACTTACTTGAATACTTCTCGAGGTGAAATAAGAAAGACAATCATGATTTAACTTAGGGATGACGGTAATAGGCCTTCTTTGGATAGTTTGAGCTTTTCAAGCCTACCTATTTTTTATATTATCCCTAGTGCCTATTTTGAGCCTAAATTGTTGATTTCTTTCTTTAAAACCCGTCACAATACTTTGTCCATTGTTTGTTTTTGAGAGTTTGAATAATTTTTCAAATCTTTATGCTCTTGATGGATGAAAGTACATGAAGGAGAATGTGAGGGAGAGTACTTGGAGAAAGATCATGACTCGTTACTTTCAGTCATGTATTAATAGTGTGTTGAGCTGGAGAAAGGAAAGAAAGAGAAAAGAGAGAATGAAAACAAGAAAAGAAAAACAAAAGCTACTAGAAAGAATGGGAAGAGAAAAAGTGAAAAAGAAAAGAACAGTAGTAGTGAAAACAAAAGAGGAGTGAAAGAAAAGAAAATTGAAAAAAAGAAGAAAAGAAAGATCACAAAAGGAATATTGATTGAACTGTAAAAGTTGAGTTCATATCAAATCTTTGACACCATTGCTGAAAATATAAGTGATCCTGTGAAGAATAGAGAAGAATTGATGAAGAAAGTAAAAAGATGAGAAGAAGAAGAAAAGAGAAAAAATGCAGGATTTGCTTGAGTTGAGTTGTAATTGCTGAATAAGGTTATGGTTTGATTGATTTTTGGAATAGAAGAGCAAGAAGAGTTGGAAATTATTGATTCATTTTTTTATCCTTTTCTTGTGAACTCTCAGCTTCTTTGATTTTGATTCTCCTATATTTTTCATTTGATAAGCTACATTACAAACCTTTAACCTTACATTATAAGCTTGAAAATCCTACTTGACCTAAGTAGAATCATGATATGTCTCGGATTAGTGGAGAGAGTGTATGAAAAGTAAGCCTATAGAATGCATATATATTTTTTTTTTAACTAAATTCTTTCCAATGGTTTCAAAATCGTGTTAAGTATTGAGATGGTTCTACTAAGTCATTATTCATTTACACAAGTCTTGCATTTGTTGTGAAAGATGCAGTAGCATGTGTTTTATGTTCTTGAATGAAGGAAGCGTTGAGGATATTGTTTTGAAATTGATTGAGTGATTTGATTAAACCTTGTGTTTTCCTACTTATCTTTGATACTTTACTTAAGGACAAACAAAGAGCTAAGTGTGGGGGAATATGATAGGGGCTAAATTAGTCATATTTTTTCTAATTATTTGAGGCTCTTTTGTGATACATTTTGTTCAATAACTAGTCATATTCTTTCATATTTGACATTTTACCCTTGGAAAGGTAGTTTGTTCATTATTACAGATTTTTGGGGTAAATCAAAGCAAAAACGTCCTAAAACAGAGGAGAGGCAGCGCCGGCTAGGACAGAGGAACCGGCACCGGCCATACACTACGATACGAAATTCGAGGTGACAAATAATTGTCAAAACAGAGCAGAACAGAATGGAACTGGCGCCGACTCCAATAGCTAAGGTGGCGCCAGCTGCATTCTGGAATACATTGTGCGGAATTCGAAAAAAAAATCGGCGAACGAGTGGAGAATCAGAACATAACCGGCACCGACTCCAAGAGCCAAGGCGGCGCTGGCTGTGCTCTAAGGAAAAGGCGGGATTGTGATTTTTCTACGCGATTTTTGGTAACCTGTGGAGTTTTAATACTTTCCTACTTCTACTCGGCCAAGAACATTGCACCAATGAGTTTAGACATTTTCCAAGCCTATAAATAGATGGAAAACACAAAGGAAAATGGAGAATTCATTGATTAACACAGAAAATCACTCAAATCAAAGGAGAAATTCTTCAATTCAAAGAGGGTTGTACAAGAAGGTTTTCAAAAGAAGAAGAATGAGGCTTGTCTATGAGTGCTTTTTTTTACTTTGTTTTCTTTTTCTTGAACAATGATATATTAATTGTTTTATTTTAATTCGACATTATTTTAGGTATTTATGATTTTTAAAGTTATTTTATCTTTTGATTAATTGATTGTTTTCTTGGTATTTAATTACTTGTGCCTATTATGAGATTATTTGGTTGTTTCTTTCCATTAACTTGCTTGGAAAAGGGGTTGATGGTAGTTTCAATTTGATTGATTTCATATATATTGTCTCTTAACTTACTTGGAAAATGGGTTAATTGCTAAGAACAAGGTAATTAAAGGTTAATTGATGTCTGTCAGGAATGGATTCATTGGTTGATTTCATGTTTTAAGTTTTCCAGGAATGGAAATTTAATCAAATGATTGTGTTTAATGCATCTTTTAGATAAGACTAGTTGAGACAGGAATGTGATGCTAAGTTATCTAGAAGATAGGGATTCATGGATTGGAAAAAGAGTGAGTCTACTTTAATCCTTCACGATGCCAATAGAATAATTGGTTGTGATAAAGATTGAGTACTTTAAGATCATGTTTGTCTAAACAATGACTTGAGTTACATACTTCTCCATCCTTGACATGTATATATTTTTATCTTTATTTTCTTTTATTTTATTTTACTTTTCACTTTATAGAGTCAGTTAAACAATGAAAGAAAAGGGATTAATGTATACTTATTCCTTGAGGATTGACACTCATTTGAACCCTATGCTATGTTAATGATGAGTACGCTTACTCATATGTGTAATTTGGAGCTAACGTTTTAATTTAAACTTGATTGGGAATATGCTTATTTTTTATATGATTTTTTATACCCAAATAAAATACACATCACGCTCATTGTCATTGCTAAGAGTTTTTTGACTTTTTGTTCGCTTTGCTATGCCTTGTCACAAATCCGTCACTATTAGTGACATGAGAAGCATTTTTGCTAAAGCCTTTGGCCATCACTAAAGTGAAATAGCAACGGTTTTGGTTGTCGCTAATTTGGCCTTTTCTTGTAGTGCATAAAAATTAGTTATGCAATTTATTCAAATAAATTCCCATCAAATAATATGCTCATGAATGCATCCTCACTTGTGCATTTTTATGCTTGAATAGGAAGGGTGTTACAGTTAAATTTATTAATTAAAACTAATCTTTGAGTAGGAATTGATGGACTATAGGATTCTTATGTGATTTAAGTTATTTTTTTTTACCAAGAATGTGTATTTTCATTGAAAATTACCAATCAAGGTAAATAGTAATGGTGGATTTTCTTATTGATAGTAATGGTGGATTTTAATCTAAAACATGGTTATTCTTATGAAAAGCTATATTTCTATATGAAAAATGTGAATTAGGTTACATATTTTATGGGTAAATTGTTTTGAACAGTCTATGAATGAGTTTGTATGGCTTATTAATTGGTTAATTGCTAAGGAGAAGGTTTTTTATATGTGCTAAATAGTCTAGATTTTCAGGATGTTTTCAAAGCTTTTTTACTCGATTTTCTAAGCTTATTACATGATTTGGTACTTAATTGTGTTCATATTTGATTTCAAAGCTTATTTTGATGAATGGAAAGCTTAGAAATGTTTTTAGAGGAGTTTCAATGCACAAAATGGCAAAAAAATACAAGTGTTAGCATTTCAGGAGATACATAGGCACGTCCTAGGTTGTGTAGAAGACCATGATTGAAGAGGGGATGAAAAAGATAAAATAGAAAAAATAATAATACATTCCAAATGCCAGCATAGGCTAAGATACGATCGTGTTTCAAGCAATGTCCAGCATCTTTCTTTGGTTTCCATAAAGAATTCTTCCTAGTTTGGCACAACTTCAAACATAGTTGTGTTCTAGGCCTTGTCCTACCTAGATTTAACTTTGAAGTCCCAATTTTGAGTTATATGAAGGGAATATTGAAGAGCCTTCAAAAAGGAATAAATACACAATTTTAGGAATCTTTCAATACATTTTTTGCAGGAGCACAAATATGTTTTATGATGCGTGTTTTTTGTTAGCCCAAAGGGCTTTCTTCTATGTTTTGATTTATGACAAACGTTGATGTGAACTAACTTGTGTAATCTATATGTGATAGGATAAGTTTGACCTTTGTTCTTCTAAGGCATTCAGATACGATTGTTAGGCAACTATTCTGTAATGGAATTCAAGAATGGAATATCAAAAAGAAGATCAAAGTATATGGAGTTGCATACCAAGAAGTCCTTATAAAAGAACTATAGACTAAGAAGTATTATTAAGGTATTTCAATTAATTCCTATGTCTCTTTACCTTTTGATTCAATTGATTTTTACCTTGAAGCACACAAAGAAAAAGATTTCAAAGTTTTGAAAATCTCAAAATTTTGGATTGAATAGTTTGGATATTTCTGCATCCAAAAGATTTGTCCACAGTCTTGTAAATAGTGTTGAAATGTTTCTGCTAGAAAAAGTGCCATTTTGGACTTACCTTTTGGATGCATCGTTGTCTAAAACCTGAGTCCAAAACACAGATAAATTTAATAGAAGAATTATAGCCATTTTATAGCCATTGGCACTTCACTTTTTAGCTCTATAAATAGCCTCTAAGTAAGATTAGACATAAGATTTTTGTGACATTCGTCTAAGAAACACTATTGCTCATCAGTTTACAAAAATCTCTTTTTATCAAGTGCTTCAAAGTGAATTCATTTTGTGTCAAAAGTAAAAGTATTTGTACTTTGTACCTTAATGATCATCTGCTCAAATAAGTGAACTTTTACTGTTCTATTGATATTCAATCTCTTTTGTAGTACAAGGTTGTAGTGTAAAACCCATTTGGGGTGAACCTTGTTGTGATTTTTTGATTGAGAGGTTTGGGAAAACCTAGTGTGGTAATCCTCTCTTGTATGTGGTACAGTTTGATTTCATTAAGTGTAGTAAATAAAATCTGGTTGAAAATTCTTAAGTGTAAGCTTAAGGTAGTGGACGTAAATCTTGGTAGATCGAACCACTATACATTCTGTGTCTCATTTCCTTTCATAAGTCATTAACTGCTTTGTGTTTCTTTCATTGTCTGAATCTGGATATATCTCAAAGAGTTCTGGGATAACTTTCTTTGTCACTATAAAGTCGGTCCAAGAAACTTGATGATCTTTATTATACTGTATTTCAGACGAGTCAAAAATTTTTAGCTTGCCAAAAACATTATTCACCCCCCCTCTAAGGTTTTTCATTTAGTATCAGAGCGTGGTCTACATATTCTTGGTTTAACAACCTTATAAAAAAAATCTTCATGGCAAGCTCATCTTCTCTTCCATATGTTGAAGGGTCTTCAACAAATCGTCCTCATTTCTTCAATAGAAATAACTATACATTCTAGAAAAATAGAATGAAAATTTATGTGTATTCTATCAACTTTGAGTTATGGAGTTTGATAAAAAAAAAAAAAATGGTCCTTTTATTCCTTAAAAAATTGTTGATGGCATAAAATTACCTAAACAGAATGATAAGTTTAGTATGGAAGACAATGCTAAGACAATTTTAAATTTTTAGGCTATGAACATTTTATGTTGTGCACTAGATGCGACTGAATACAATCGAGTTAGTGGTTGTGATTCAGCCCATGAAATATGGAGATTACTTGAAGTCACCCATGAGAGGACAAACCAAGTCAAAGAATCAAAACTGGGGCTTCTGATTCATGACTATAAATTATTCACAATGAAGCCAAATGAAAGAATTTTTGATACATTCATAAGATTCACTAATATCTCAAATGGTCTCAAAGCCTACGTGAAGGTTTATTCCCTTGGGGAATAAAACCAGAAAATTTTAGATACCTTACCAAAAAGCTGGCAGCCTAAAACTCTTGTAGTAGAAGAATCAAGGATTTAAAATCCTTACCAACCGAAGAGCTGATCGGATCTCTTCTAACTCATGAAATGAAACTTAAAAGATTTCATGAATCTGATGATCATGATAGAGGCAA
Source organism: Voacanga thouarsii (assembly GCA_026120185.1). Classification (NCBI taxonomy): domain Eukaryota; kingdom Viridiplantae; phylum Streptophyta; class Magnoliopsida; order Gentianales; family Apocynaceae; genus Voacanga; species Voacanga thouarsii. The sequence goes on along the minus strand of JANUWF010002024.1, from coordinate 3,838,910 downwards.
AAAGGGGATAGCAGTGAAAGTTGAAAATGAAGATGAAGAAACAAGTCTATCGGAAAACAGTGAGGGTATGGAAATGGACAATGAAGATTTTGCTATGATAGCAAAAAAATTCAGAAGAATGTTCAACAAAGGGAACTACAAAAAAGGAAAGAAGTTCATAAGAAAGAAAGGACAAACCCAAGTATTCAAACCTCAATATTATGAATGTAAAAGTACTGATCACTTCATTGCCGATTGTCCTATTGCAAAAGGTAATGAAGGAAGAAGTTTAAAAGGAAGAAAGATCTGAAGGTAAAGAAAGGTAAATGATTGATGGGAACTTGAAACTTAAATGAAATTGAGTCTGAAGATGGAGAGTCTGAAAATGAAACTGCCAACATATGCTTCATGACCTTGGAAAACGAAGTATACTCTTCTAGATCTAATTTCATGTCTAATTCGCTTATATCTATAACTGAAAAGCGTGATGATCTGAATAAGCTGTTAAGTGATATGTTTCATGAATTAAAAAAACTATCCAGAAAAAATAAAGAAATGAAGTTGAAGATTAAATGTTTGATGGAAAAGAATGAAATATTGTTGAATGAAAATAAAATGTCTTTTAAGTCACATATGAGTGCTATTATTGAGAAAGATATGATCATAACTACTTTGCAATATGCATATCTGGAAAATAAAAATTTGTGTGATAGAATTCAAACTCTTGAAAGTATGGTTAGCACTTTTAATGATATGAAAAATAGAGTCAATGATCTTACCATTTGTATTGAAAAATTCACAAATGGTAAAAGCAATCTTGAAAAGTTACTTGGAACTCAACATCAAGTTGGAAACTGAAATAGCTTAGGATATAGACATGAGGATAAGGACATAATTTACAAGCCTAGATTTGTTTATGCTGGAAATCGAATTGGCTTAGGATATGAACATGAGAATAAGAATAAAAATAATAAGTCTCAATATGTTAAATCTATCTTATGTTACAGAACACATAAAGCTTGCACATATTGTAACAAATCGGGACATATAGTTTCAAGATGTCTTATTAAAAGAAAAATGGAATTCGGTGGAATAACATTCTGGAAAATTAAAGAAAATGTTACTAACCTTCATGGACCTAAGAAAGTGTGGGTACAAAAAATCATTGCTCCTTCTCATGTATAGGCACAGTCTTTGAGCTTCACCAAGTGGTTCTTGGATAGCGGTTGTTCAAGACACATGACTGAAAACACAGCTTTGTTAGAGGATATACAGACCACAAATGAAGGTTTTGTTACATTCGGAGACAAGAAGAAAGGAAAGATTCTTGGCATTGGTAATATTGGTAAAAGTTCCTTAACTATTATAAAACAAGTTTTACTTATTGATGCTTTAAAATATAACTTGCTTAGCATTAGCTAACTATGTGATAATGGCTGCAAAGTCATCTTTGAAAAGGATTCTTGTTCTATAATTGACAGCGCAAATCTTGAAACAATCTTTACTACCAAACGTATTGGAAATGTATATGTGTTTTATCTAAATGACCTTATAGCTAATAGTATTAGATGCCTATCTGTACATGACAATGATGGTTATCTTTGGCATAGAAGATTAGGTTATGTATCTTTTGATTTGCTAAATAAACTGTCTTCAAAAGAGCTTGTTAGGGGACTGCCAAAAATGAAGTTTGATAAAAATAAAATTTGTGATGCATATCAGTTTGGGAAATAAATCAAAACCTCTTTTAAACCAAAGAAAATGATTTCAACCTTAAATACACTCGAATTAATTCATATGAATTTGTTTAGACCAATGAGAACTGTCGGTCTTGGAGGTAAGAAGTATGCATATGTACTTGTTGATGATTTTTCTAGATTCACTTGGACTTTATTTCTTGGACAAAATGATGAAGCCTTTTCTGAATTTTCAAAACTGATTAAACTTGTCCAAAACTCGATTAGATGCAAACTGATTTCTATTAGAAGTGATGATGGCAAAGAATTTTGCAACAGTGAATTTACTCACTTCTGTGATGAAAATGGAGTCTTGCACAATTTTTCAGCAGCAAAAACCCCTCAACAAAGTGGTGTTGTTAAAAGAAAAAATCGCACTTTGCAAGAAATGGCTAAATCAATGCTTTGTAAAAATGCCCTTCCAAAATATTTTTGGGCTGAAGCTATTAATATAGCTTTCTATATAGTAAACCGAGTTATGCTAAGACCGTTTTTGAGAAAAACTCCTTTTAAACTTATGTTTGACAAAACTCCATCTATCTCTTATTTTAAGGTGTTTGGATGTAAATGTTTTATCCTAAATACCCAAGATAATCTTGAAAAATTTGACAATAAGTCCAATGAGGCCATATTTCTTGGATACTCTTCCAACAAAAAGGCATATAGAGTGTACAACAAAAGAACTCTTTGTGTGAAAGAATTTGTGCAAGTTGTATTTGATGAATTTAACATTTATGCTTCAAAAGGAGATGATGATGATGATGTAGGAAGTTCAAAGGAAGTCAAATTAGATCAACTCAAAGCTCCACCGCTAGATACTCATGCAAAATAAGAAGAAATTGAAGAGCTGCAAGCTGAACAAGGAAAAGAACAAACTGAAGATTCTACGAATTAACAATTACCAAAAGACTGAAAATACAAAATAGGTCATCTCAAAGAACAAATCATTGGTGATCCAAACTATGGAGTTAAAACTAGACGATATTTCATTGACAACTTTGCTCTTCTTTCAAATATTGAACCTAGCTATATTGATATTGTATTGCATGATGAATTTTGGATTATTGCTATGTAAGAAGAATTAAATCAATTTGAAAGAAATTAAGTTTGGAAACTTGTCCCTAGACCTCGTAATTGTGCTGTTATTGGTACAAAATGGGTATTTAAAAATAAACTTGATGAAAACGAGGCTGTGATTAAAAATAAAGCTAGATTAGTCGCCCAATAATTTAATCAAGAAGAAGGTATTGATTATGATGAGACAATCGCTCTTGTTGCTAGACTATAATCCATAAAAATGCTTCTTGCCTTTGCATTCTTAAAAAATTTCACGCTCTACCAAATGGATGTTAAGAGTGCATTCTTAAATGGTTTTATTGAGGAGGAAGTATATGTTGAACAACCTCCTGATTTTATTCACGAGCACTTTCCAAATCACATTTTCAAACTTTTTAAATCTCTTTATAGATTAAAGCAAGCTCCAAGAGCTTGGTATGAAAGACTTAGTGATTTCTTGATTTCAAAATATTTTTCTAGAGGCTTGATTGATATCACCTTATTTATCAAATCTGATAATTCTGGTGATCTACTAATTCTTCAAATCTATATTGATGATATCATTTTTTGTGCTACTAACGACTCTTTATGCAAGATGTTTGTTAAAACTATATAGCAGAGTATGATGGGAGAACTAAGCTTCTTCCTTGGACTACAAATTAAGCAAGCCAAGGATGGGATCTTCATAAATCAAGTTAAGTATGCTAAGGAGTTGCTCAAAATGTTTGGAATGAATGAAGCAAAAGAAATCTGCACACCTATGAGTACTTCTATAAAACTTGATCAAGATGAAAAGAGTAAGAAAATAGATGAACATAAGTATAGATGTATGATTGGAAGTCTACTTTATCTTACTACTAGTCGACCAGATATTATGTTTTCAGTATGTCTTCATGCTCATTTTCAATCTTGTCCAAAGGAATCATATCTATGTGCAGTAAAACGTATACTCCGATATCTAATTGGCACACGTGATTATGGCTTATGGTATCCTCACACTAACACATTTGATCTTATAGGATACACTGATGCAGATTATGTAGGCTGTAAAGTTGAAAGAAAAAGTACTAGTGGCCATTGTCAATTTCTTGGACACTCTCTTGTGTCATGACACAATAAAAAGCAGGCGTGTGTATCCTTATCCACTACTGAGGTTGAATATATTGCAGCCGACAGTTGTTGTGCTCAAATTTTGTGGATGAAGAATACATTGCTAGATTTTAGTCTTAAGTTTAATTGCATACATATATTATGTGATAATATAAGTGCTATTAATCTAACAAAAAATCCTGTTCAACATTCTAGGACAAAGCATATAGAAGTTAAACATCATTTCATCCAAGATCATGTGCTCAAAGGCAATGTGTGTGTTGAATATATTTCAACAGATGAACAACTTGCAGATATCTTCACTAAACCTCTAGCTGAAGAAAGATTCAACAATCTGAGAAGAGGTTTGAGAATTACAAAAATCTAATAACTAACCAATTGGCATAAGTCTTCTTTATTTTGCAAGATCTGTGAAGAAAAAGGTTTTGGAAACAGAGTTTGTATCCAAAACACATCAAAAACTGTTTGGACGTAGTATTTAAGTCCAAATCCCGCATCCAAAATGCATTTCTGAAAAGACTTGTTTGGATAATAATTTCGGGTTGGGTCAAGCTCCAAAACACTCTATATTTTTCCTTATTCCAATTTTTTAATTTCAAAAAGTTGGTTTGTGTGTTTTTCTAAACTTCTGTGAAAAAATTATCTTTTCAATGCACTTTATATCACATTACTCCAGACATTCAAAGCATTCTGATTTTTCTCAAAACCCTTGTAACCGATTCCTCCAAAAAGTATCTATGTTCTTCTTCTCCAAAGAAAAACCGCCAATCCAAAAAAAAAAAAAAAAAAAAAAAAGGCCCTAATCTTACTAATGGAAAAAATGAAATCTTCTCCTCCAAAACCAAAGAAGGGGCACAAAACATCTCCAAAAATGAAGAAAAAGAGTTCAACTTCAAACAAAGCGAAAGGGAAAGAAGTCTCTCCTCAATCGGACTTCTTGGCATCTCACTATAACTCATCAAAGTCTTCTCTGGAACAAATGAGTTCTGAAAATCAGGTACTCCATTTCATAGACTCTAAATGCGAAACTGATTATAAAGACTGGGTGTCAAGGAACAGAACGGTTATTTCTGGTTACCGTGCTAATCCTTTAGCCTTTCTAAATCTTTCAAATGTACTGGATATGTTTGAACACATTGAATGGGGTAGTTTACTTTCTATCGATGAGAAATTATTTACTCCTCTTGTCTGGAAATTTTATGCTAATTTAAGAAAAGGTTGTCTTGAGAAAACTGAGGAAGGTTTCATGATTCGATGGTATGTGTCAAGAGTTAAGGGAAAAAACATTAAGTTTGATCACCGTTTGTTAAATAGAATATGTGATGTAAGGGATGTTGGAATTTAGTATTTTGAGTTGAACAAATTTTCAGAGGGAAATGATATCTTTAATTTGAAGAATTTTGAGGAAATCTTTATTGGAGGAAAGAGTTTTGGGAATTCTGCTAACAGAAATACGAAGTGGCTTAATAGAGTTGGAAGGATTTTGCACCATATGGTTTCCACTATGGTGGTTCCGAGCTATGGACATAAGACCTCTATAAGCATTCTACAAATAGTAATCATGTTGGCCTTGGTAGAGGGTAGGCAAATAAACTTTGGGTTTTTAGCTACAAAATTGATGTTGCAGTCACGAAATACATCAAGCAAAGCTCTGCCTTATGGAAATCTGTTATCTAGAGTGTTCAGTTATTTTCAAGTTGATTTAAATTTAGTTCCTAGTGATCCAACAAAGATGAATATTTACAGTTTTGACTCCTTTGAGAGAATAGGTTATATGAGAATGGGTAATGAATGGAAGCTGCTAAGAGACATTGAGGTTAAAAAAAGAGAAAATTTGATGAAAATCAAAGAAGGAAAGTCTGTTCCTATTGTTGGAATAAAAAGAAATTTTGAAGATGATCCTCAGGCAGAATCCTCTGCTAAAGGGAAAGAAAAGGATGAGGGATTATCTGTGAGTATATTGGATGCCATCAACTCACTAGCTATGAAATTGGATAATCGCAGTTCTGAACTTTAAAGTCTTGGAAATAGATTGTCTGCAGTAGAAAAGATTGCAAAAATTAATGCACTAGTGTCCTCCCCAACAATGTCTACTCAAGAAAAGGAAGAACCTGTTATTGAAAGAGAAACTGATCTGCCTGCCACAGAGGAAGAGCATGCTACTGAGCAAACTCAGAAAACATCTCCGATTAAGGAAACTGTAGTAACTTCTACATCCTCTGGAAAGAAATAGAAGTACGTTGTGGTAAAGAGAAAATCCAACAAGATTGCTGGTCAATACTCTAAAAAGGGTGCTGATTCAAAAACTGAAACCATTAACATCTCTTAAGAAGACCAGTTGGGTAGAATGATGTTCAGTTGATATCTCTTCAACAATTTACTTTCTGCAAATTGAACAATTTGCTTTCCTGTTTTTAGATTATGCACAAGGATAATTGCTTATTTTCTGCATATTACTTAAATTCTGACTATTTCCTGCCAATCTATGTTTTGTTTCTGCTTCCTTTCTGCTATTACTCTTTTTGATTGATGACAAAGGGGGAGAAACGATTAGACTGTTATAATGCATTTAGAAAAGATTAGACTATAAACTATATGCATGATATTGGTTAAGACTGATATGAACTGTTATGATGCATTTAGAACTGATATAATACTGTTTTGGAAATTATTGATGTTGCTGCAATAACTAAGAAGATATTAGACTAATATAATCTGATATGATACTATTTAGGAAACTAATTGATTTACTAGATAAAATAATTGACAAATGATTGAAAGCTTCTACTTAGAATGTTGGGATAATTTTTTACTAAACCTCTACTTATAATTCCTTGTGGTTGATTTGATGAACTGCTTGATATAAAAATTGATCACCTCTGATTTCAGTTTATGGTCACTCAAATCTTTTTATCCAAAAGTATTCTCTTTATAATGAAGGTGTCTTTTAGACTAATCTGACAAGATATGGATATGATTCTGTGACTAAATCAAAATTTCAATCAGATGAATTGTTTAAACAGTCTTTGAAAAATTGAAAAATCCATTATTTCGTACATTGTGTTAGGGGGAGTTTTGGACTCATATCTTCTTGATCCAAACAAATCTTCTTTCAAGAGTCATACTGTTTTGAGAACACACCTTTTGGACATCCAAAACCCGCATCTAAAATGCATTTCTGAAAAAGACTCGTTTTATATATACCTTCACAAATGTTTTGGACAAACGTTTTGGACATACAAAATTGATTTCTGTTTTCCCTCTCATTTTGAAATATTCATATAAGCAAATATTAAGGGGGAGATCCTATCATATAACTTTCTTACTATATCTCCTATATTTATTGAATCATTTTGAATATTCATAGGGAAATGGAGATAGTATAGGCTTTAGGCTCATTGAGTTATGCTTGTGAGCAAATGCTTTAAAATCATCCATCTTAAATTAATAAGTTCTCTTTAAGACCTATAATGAGAGATTGCATTTCAATTAAATAAATTATTTGTATCTCTCTCGATCAACATATTCACTCTATACACATTATTGTTCTTTATAGATATAACATTTTTTTTATGTTTGTCATCACTAAAAAAAGGAGAGATTGTTAGCCCTACGGGCTTTCTTTTATATTTTAATTTATGAAAAATATTGATGTGAACTAACTTGTGTAACCTATATGTGATATGACATGTTCAACTTTTGTTCTTCTAAGGCATTCAGATATAATTGTTAGGCAACTTTTCTGTAATGGAATTCAAGGATGGAAGATAAAAAAAATAGATCAAAGTATATAGGGTTGCATACTAAGAAGTCCTTATAAAAAAACTATAGACTAGAAAGTGTTATTAAGGTATTTCTATTAATTCCTATGTCTCGTTACCTTTTGATTCAATTGATTTTCATCTTGAAGCACACAAAGAAAAAGATTTCAGAGTTTTAAAAATCTCAAAATTTTGGATTGAGTAGTTTGGATATTTCTTCATCCAAAAGATTCATCCATAATCCTATAAATAACGTTGAAATGTTTCTGCCTGAAAAAGTGCCATTTTGGACTTACCTTTTGGATGCATCGTTGTTCAAAACCTGAGTCCAAAACACGGATAAATTAATAGAAGAATTATTGCTATTGGCACTTCACTTTTTTGCTCTATAAATAGCCTCTAAGTAAGATTAGACATAAGATTTTTGTGGCATTCTTCTAAGAAACACTATTGCTCATCAGTTTACAAAAATCTCCTTTTATCAAGTGCTTTAAAGTGAATTCATTTTGTGGCAAAGGTAAAAGTGTTTGTACTTTGTACCCTAGTGATCATCTGCTCAAATAAGTGAGCTTTTATTATTCTATTGATATTCAATCTCCTTTGTAGTACAAGGTTGTGGTGTAAAACCCATTTGAGGTGAACCTTGTTGTGATTGTCTGATTGAGAGGTTTTGGAAAAATTAGCGTGGTGATTCTTTCTTGTATGTGGTACAGTTTGATTTCATTAAGTAGAGTAAATAAAATCTGGTTGAAAATCCTTAAGTGTAAGCTTAAAGTAGTGGACGTAGATTTTGGTAGATCGAACCACTATACATTCTGTGTCTCATTTCCTTTCATAAGTCATTAACTGCTTTGTGTTTCTTTCATTGTCTGAATCTGGATATATCTCAAAGAGTTCTTGGATAACTTTTTTTGTCACTATAAAGTCGGTCCAAGAAACTTGATGATCTTTATTATACTGTATTTCAGACGAGTCAAAAAATTTTAGCTTGCCAAAAACCTTATTCACCCCCATCTAAAGTTTTTCATTTTTTAATATAGAAAATATTATCAAAAAGTCCACAATCAATCAAGTTTTAATTGAAATGTTAATAATTAAAACCACACATACGGGCAAGTATACCCATCATATAGTATAGGGAATAGCAAGTATCAAATCCGCGAGAACTTAGATTCCCACCCTACTTTACCTAAATTTTTATTGTTTAGTCAATAAAATAAAAGGAGATAAATAAAACACTAACGTAATATACTAGAGTAAGTGTCAAGTCACACAAAAAAAGTCATAAGGATAATCAAAGAGTGAGAACAAAGAGAAAAAACATATAAATAGATAGAAATCCTTGAATATATAATAATGATTGACTAGCTATTCTCTCAATTAATGATTATCTTGGGATCATGAAGGATTAAAGTAGACCCATTTCGTTTACAATCCATGGAATCACTATCTTCTAGTTAAATCAGTGAATATATTCTACCTCAACCAATTTACCCAAACGATGCATTAAAATCAATCCCCACACAAATCACTATATTCTATCCTATTTAAAGCATGAAATCACCCAACAACTTTATATTCTAGCAATTATTAACTAATATTTGATTACCCAAGTTCTTGACAATTAACCCTTTTGCAAGCAAGTTAAGAGATAAAAATTATGAAATTAATTAAATTGAAACCATTATCAACTTCTTTTGCAAGTAAATCAATAAGAAGAATCAATCAATCAATTCCTTAATTAAAACAAGTAATCATCAAAGAACTAAAATCAATATAAAATCATGAATCCAAAAGGATATCCTCTAAAGACATTTAAAACATTAATCTCAAATTATCAATAAATTACAAAAAAGAGAAAAAAAAAACCACTCATAGACAAGTAAGCCTTCTTTTTCTTCCTTGAAATCATTTTGAGCAACCTCCTCTTTTTTTCCAAGAATTCTCTTTAATGTAGGAATCTCATGCAAAAAAAAAAAAAAAAAACAGGTTTACGCAGAGGAAGATTTAAGAGATACCAAAACCAGAATTTGCAAGGTGTGAATAACAGAAAAACGAGAAGAGTAATATACCTTCTCTGTGCGGCACCATAAAACAAAATTTTCAGTCAAATACTGAGGCGCGATCCAGAATTCGATAACAACTTTTTGAGAATGGCTTCTCAATGTAGATGGTTCAACACCGCGCAAATGTCTTGCCGTTTCAATCTCAGTGTGAGATTGACTTTAATAGTATCCACACGAGGTATACTCTCAAGGAAACCAAAAATGTCTCTACTAGGAGAATTTCTTGGCGGCTAGGGTAACAACTGAAGAAGAGAAGAAATGAGTCGTGTATATCAAAATCCAAGAGAACAATTTCTCTTTGTGTTTTTTAAAATAAAACAACCACGGCATATTCTAAGAAAAAATCCCAGAAAAAACGTTGATACAACTCTCTGTAAATTCTAATCAAATTAGAATTCATTAAATTGTAATTGAAACCAATAAGTTATCACAATTATAATTTGGACCAGAAATTAAAATTAATTATAATTTGACCACAATAACTTCTAATTCTCAAAATTAACCCCACAATATTATCAATAATATCTTGAGTACTTAATCCTCTATTGTGTGTAACCTATTAGGTTTCCCAATCAATTGGTAGTGAATTTAAATTAATCCAAACGTCTTTGAGATTAATAATCTTTAATAATTTAGAATTAACTTATTAATTCTAACCAGGATTGGTTTATTAATTCATCAATTAATAAACCCACACTCAGCAGATCATGAGCAGTATCTAGCAACACATTATGACCACCCAAGAGTTCAGGAAATCAAGTGGCTTAACATGAACCCTTCAATAACAAACTACAATGCAATAAACTACTTTCACTATACAATATCTCATTTGGTTTGGAGTATGGAATTAGTGCCAATTCTTTCCAGAATAAATATTAATTCTGGTCTGAATATGTTAGTATTTGTACTAGGAATCCACTACTCTACATATGTGCCAATTGAAATTTTTTCAATATACAATCACCTTGGCCAAGGATTTCACGAGTAGTAATTCCAACAAGTGGCCGTGAGATATTCGCCCTTACTATTAGGACTGGTGAATCCTTTATCGACTTTTTCAACTATTTTCGTTTACCTTACATTGCACCCAATATCCATCCTATAGGTGGCCCTCGATCTGACTCCAGAGATTGGAATCAAAGTACAATTCTCAGCAAATAAAGTACCTTGGAGATCTCAAATCTAAGGATACTTGCACATTTGCTATATCGAGATTTTAACACTGGCACTTAAATAGTTATCCATGTGATTATCTCATAGCTAGGTCATCCAATGTACTAGTTCTATTAAAAGTATCCAGGTGTTAACTTTAAGTATCTCAATACTCACGGATATGAGAACCACCGCTTGATCAAATCAAGAAGTCTAACACGTGCTAGTCTTAATGCATTAATGAAGTCATATCTTATTAATACTACAATTAGGGATTATTTAAGTACTGACACTATAAAATGTAGTAGGAATCTCACATTATAATCTCTATCATGATTTTTTTAACACATTGTTGTACTAAGGACTTTATCTAATAGTTATTTTACACGAAAGTAAAGAAAATAAATTGAAAGATAAATAATGCCTTGTGTTATAAAATAAATGTGCCATATATAAAGTACAAGTAATTGCCTCTAGAGCACAATACTAACACTTGATCCTTCTAATTGTAGGTGTTTCTCTAGGAGTTCTATAAAATATTACAATGAAAACTCAAGAACTAGAACTCCCCCTCTTGTACAATGTTATTCTCTTGTATTTATAGGAGTTTAGGTTGACAAAAAATGCCAACAAGAGTCCTTTCCTGTGGTTGAAAGAATTCCTAAAAGAATCCAATTGAAATTGTCAAAATCTGTATGGAAAAGGAAACTCGCCACCTTAAATCAGCACATAGCAGCACCAGCCGTGCCTTTGAGCCTGCGCTTGTTGTGCCTCTTTGCTAGCTCCATTTTCCCAATGAAGGGCCGGTGCCGACTGTGCTGTGCACGACTGATACCGGTTGTGCTCTATCACGGCATCGATTTTTGCCTTTTTCTTGATTTATTCTGCATAAAAATTATCAAAATACCTTTCCAAAAGTAAAATATCAAATATAAAGGAATATACCTAGTTATTATATCAAATGCATTACACAATAATCTCAAATAACTAGAAAATTATATGTGAAATTAGCTCCTATCACATTCCCCTACACTTGAATCTTTGCTTGTCCTCAAACAAATAAGAATCAAACACTAAGCATTCAGAACAAGACAAAACAATTTAGCAAATTTTTGCTTAACAAATTCATCCATAATGAAAACATAACCTTCTTCCATCCTAAAACATAAGCTTGTCATTCATTCAACCCCTTTAAAACCTTACAAACTCATGTATTAAACCTAATAATCCCAAGGCCATCAAAGTTAAGTAAAACAATCTCATATTTAATACAAGAAAATTATTTTACTCCTTAAGCAAGAACATAGATAACACAAATTATACAAGTCAAGCCATTTAACCAATTCCAACATTATAAACTCAAATTTACACAACTCAAATATTGAGATAAAGAAACACTCCACTCTTTTTTTTTTAATGACCTAGGGAATTGATAGCCTTAAGTGAATGGATTCTTTTCATGCACCGTATTGGCCCCCTTATAGTCATCATTCATAATTTTTTTTCAAAATTTCCTTTCTTTCTTTTGCTTTCGGGAATTAATAGCCTCAATAAAATGAATTTCTCTTCACTATCTGTATTGGCCCTCATAATTAAGAAAACAGTATTTTTCTATCTTCAAAGATAAAACATTTTTTTTCAACTCGTTTTTTTCAACTCACAATTAGTTCTTTCTGCTCAATTTTTTTATTTCTTCAAATTCCTTATTTACAACTCAAAGTCAAGCAAATTCTAAACCCATAATACAAGAATTAGTTAACAACTCTTTCCATATTATATCACATCATCCATATTCAAACTCAAAGAATAAAATAACCTCAAATACTAAATATAACCGAGGTTATCTTAAATTCTCAAGACTTAACAAAATACAACTTAATACATAAGTTTACTTTTTTAAATAAAATCAACCATAACGAATGATAAATCCATATCCAAAGTCAAAAAGAAAATCATAACTTCATTATGAGCTCAATTTAGCTCCAAAATTTTTAAACTTTCAAATTTTCAAATTTTTTAAAATTTTCAACAAAATTATTTCAAAGTAGCTCAATACCAAGAAAATACCAAGATAATTGATAAAAACTTGAACAAAGAATAATACCAAACCATTCCTCCACACTTAAACTGGACAATACCCTTGAAATGGGCTAAATTTACCTATATTTTTATGATTATTTGAGGTTCTTTTGTGATACTTTTGGTGTAATAACCAGTCATATTCCTTTCTATTTGATATTTTACCTTTGAAAATATATTTTCATGATTTTATGTAGACTATGGTGAAAAATGCCCAAAATCGGGCCAAACAGTGTTGAACCGGTGCCTTGTGGTCGACCTAGGCCTGTCGGGGGTCACTTTTGGAAGAATAGAGGAGAATAGCAAAGTTTTAGAAGCATTTTAGTAAGGACTCAGCGCTGGTTGTTCTTCTTAACTTAGCACCGGGTGTGTACTGTTCATCGGAAGCATTTTAGGAAGGACTTGGCTCCAGGTAAGTCAAAGTGACCCGACGCCAGTTTCGAATTGTAAGGCGGCGAATTTTTCTTTTAGAGTAGATTTTGATAAATTCTATAAGGATTCTTTTGGGAACTAATTTGGGATCGATTTAGGACTCTTGTACACACTTTTTGGCAATTAGAACTCCTATAAATACAAGAGAATAACATAATACAAACTAGTTTTCAATTCTTCAATGTAATATCTTTAGAAAACTCCTAGAGAAACACCAAGATTTAGGAGGATTAAGGAGAACTCTTGGAGAAGAAGAGGAGGCTGCTTAAGAAGGTTTCAAGGAATAAGAAGAAGTCTTACTTGTCTATGAATGGTTTCTTTTTCTCTTCTTTGTAATTTATTAACAATTTGAGTTTTAATTATTTTAGTTATCTTTAGAAGATATTCTTTTGGATTTATGACTTTGTGTTAATGTTAGTTCTTTGATCAATTGATTACTGTCGTTGGTATTTGATTACTTGTTATCATTAGTTATTGATGTGGTTTCTTCTAATTGACTTGGGAAATGACGTTAAAAGTTCATTGCATTGATTTCATATTTGTTTGATCTTAATGGACTTGGAAAACGAAGTTAAGATTAAAGAACTAAAGTAATTAAAAATTAGTTTATTTCACTTAGAGCATAAGGTTACTAATTGATTTCATATTTATTATCGCATAGAGCATATGGGTAATTATTTAAGGAAGAGTTTAATGCATCTTTTAGCTATTTTAGTGTGATTGAGAAATTTGCTAAATTAATCAAGAGATAATGGTTCCACGGGTTGTGAAAGAAATTGAATCTATATAAGTGAGTTCATGACTTGAGAAATGATTAGATCTTACTTAAGTTTCTTCATGATGCCAAGATAATAATTAATTGAGAGAATAGCTAGTCAATTACTATTGTATATTCAAGAATTTCTACCTATTTGCATGTCTTTTCTCTTTGTTCTCACTCCTTGATTATTCTTGTGACTTTTTTTGTGTTACTTGACTTTTTCTCTAGTATATTAGGTTAGTCTTTTATTTACCTCTATTTCTTTGTTTCATTAACTAAACAATAAAGATTTGGGTAAAATAAGATGGGAGCTAAGTTCCTGTAGATTCAATATTTGCTATTTCCTATACTATATGATAGGTATACTTGCCCATATGTGTGGATTTAGTGGTTAGCATTTTAATTAAAATTTGATTGATTGTGGACTTTGTTGATAATATTTTTTACACTAAAAAATACGCATTAGCCCTCATTGGCTAAAAATTAATATAAGAAAGCATCTTCAAATAGACCAAAAATGAAAAAATGAGGGCTAAAATTAAGCAATACTCCCCAAGTGCATGAAGCTCTACTAAAGATGAAAACTTGGAGAATAATAGAATTGGTGTCAAGAAACATTTATTCAAACCTGCAAAATAAAACACACATAAAAGCACAAAGAAAATAATAGCAAAACACACCAAAAATAAAAGAAAATACAAGTTAGGCAAAAGACAAGGACTCACTCCCTCACATTTAACCTGGAAAACATTTTCCTTATTACTAGGGAAAAAAAGTCACCTAAAATAAAAAAATAATAATAAAGTTATAAACTCTTTCCACTTATCATACTTCCTCGTCAAACCTTTGTAAAAGAAATTAAAGCTCAAAGTAGAAGATAGGCATGATGAAAGTAGAAAGAATGGAGGTTTTTGAAAAAGGTAATGTTCATGAAAACAATTGTTCTCAGCAAAGCAAAATACATAAATCCCATTCTCTAACATCTCTTTAGATACACAAATATTATTTTCAACATATGAGTGCACATGGTATCTAAAGAATGCATCAATCTTATAATCATCAATTAACCCTTCAAAAGATTTGTTACAATGAAAATTCCCCTTTAAACTTAGTAATTGAGTTCTTAAAGATGGGATCAAGAAATCCGTACTTTGCACCACATTTACAAATGCTAAGTTATCTCTTTTTGAATGGGGGTGAAGGGTAGAATACTCCAAGGGTTTCATATGATGTAGTATTGAAAGTTCCAACTCCTTGAGGCATGTCAAGTTTAATATATCATCATTTGGACCATCGTTCTCCAAGAATTGAGAGAAACCTAAAAAATCATGTGACAAAGAGAAATTAGAATTATTAACACATATAGTAGAATCGAATACCTATCTTGCCACATTGTGCAATTGTCGCTCATAGCCTATCTCTTTTCCATGGTCAATTATACAAGCCAACATGAATGCATGAGTCTCCTAAAAAATCTTAGCAAATTGTGTCCTTTGATCACACAATCGTTAGGAATCTTCTTCATCTCACTGAACAGATGAATTTGTATTGCCAACAAAAGAATTCACTAATGCTTCTAATGACGTCTCACTAAAAACATCAATGTAAGCTTCTAACTTTGCCAATCTATCATCAGTGTAACTCCTTTGATTTTGTGCCAAAAAATAATTGTCTATGATGATGTCAATTTCGCACTCAAAGAAAATTAAAAACTAAATCGAAAAGAAAAATAAAATGAGTAAAAAAATCAAACAAATCAAAAACAAAAGAATGTACAAATAAAAAGATGCAAATATTCACAAAGTACCTAAAAAAATCAGTGATATTTACAAATACAACAAATGCTAAATCAACAAAATTTGAGTGTTCTCAATAGTGCCCTTCCTCGGCAACAGTGCCAAAAACTTATTGTGTGTTTTTTAGTATAATGATAAGGGCAAAATTCATCAATATTTTTCTAATTATTTGAGGATGTTTTGTGATACATTTGACACAATAACTAGGCATAATTCCTTCATATTTGATATTTTACCCTTGGAAAGGAGTTTTAGCTTTTTATTGCAGAAAATGACGAAAAAACAAAAAATCCCTTCACCGTCAGAGCACGGCCGGCGTCGGCCGTGTCCAATAGAGCCAGCGCTAGCCCCAATCTGGAAAATAGGGGAAATTGTGTTAAATAAAATTTAAAAAAAAAACAGAGTGCAATCGGGCTGACTAGAGCACGGCCGGCGCAGGCCTTGGACTGTCCAACATCGGCGGACTTTTCCTTTCAAGCGCGGATTTGGTAATTTCCCAAGAGTTTTGGTATTTTTCAATCTCTACTCAGCCCAAAACTCTTAGAGAACGAATTTTAGCCTCTTGTAAGCCTATTTAAACACGAAAAACACAAGACAAAGTTGTAAATTTAAGAATCAAAGTTGCCAATCACTCACAAGAAAATGAGATTCATCAATCAAGAGACATTATTCAAGAAGGTTTTCAAAGAGAAGAATGAGGGCTTGGCTATAAGTTCTTTCTTTTACCTTTATTTTTTTTTTTAGAATAATGATGTAATTAATATTTTCATTGTAATTTGACATTATTTTAGGATTCATAGTTTTCGGATCAATTTAGCTATTTGATCAATTTTCTATCATTCTTGGGGTTTGATTACTTGTAATAATGGAAGAGTTGATGAAGTTAGATTTGCTACTAATTGACTTGGGAAACTATATTAATAGTTAATTTAATTTCATTAATTTCATATTTGTTATTTCTTAACAGACTTAGGAAACGAAGTTCGTTAAAACGAAGAACCGAAATAATCAAATATTAGTTAATTTCACCTAGGGTATAGGGTTATTGGCTAATTTTATTTTCATTATTACCTAAAGTATATGGATAATTGTTGAAGGATGAGTTTAATGCATCTTCTTGGTTATGTTAATTTGATTGGAAAATCTGCTAATTTAATAATAGGATAGTGAGTTTATGACTTGGGAAATGATTGAATTTTATTTTAATTCTTCTATGATACCAAGATGATGATTAATTGAGATAGTTACTAAATTATTCATTATCATATCTTCTAAGATAATTGTCTAAATTACATAATCCTATATCCTTGAGTTATATATATTTATTTACTTTTTTTTATCATCTTATCACTCTATTAAGTCAGTTATATAATGAATGAAAAGTGATTAGTGTATACTTGTTCCTTTGAGAATCGATACTCGTTAATTCCCTATATTATGCTTACAATGAGTATACTTGCTCGTATTTGTAATTTGAGATTAATGTTTTAATTAAAACTTTACTAGGGATGGATTTAAATTTGAATGATTTTTATATACCTAAAATTTACGTATCAAGTTTTTGGCACCGTTGCCAAGGAACAATATCATGAAAGTTTGAATTTTGTTGATTTAACTATATTTATATGTTTATATGTCTATATGTTAATATGTGAATATGTAAATATATTCCTTGTATGAATAGGTACCATATTTTGTTATTTGTATAATTGTAATTTAATTTTCTAATTTCACTATATATTGTAATTTTTCTAACTTAATTCATGAATGTACAGTAATTGATTAACTTGTAAATTCTATAATCTCACTATCTTCTTTTCTGTAGATTTAGCCCTTAGTGTATGACCCGACGATCTAAAGATGACATAGCAGATCTTGGTTCTGAGATCGATAGGTCCTTAACAAAGATTCGAAGAGTGGTTAGACAATAGGTAAAAGATGATATAGAGGTTAACCAACCAAATAATGGCAATAATAGTGGCAACAACAGGAGGACTATAGATGATTTTGTTAAGCCCCTAATCTCGGGTACATGCTCGAGTATTACGAGACCTAAGATTAAGGTCAATAACTTTGAGATTAAGCCCAACATTATCCAGATGATTCAAAATATGATACAATTTGATGGGCTACCTAAGGAGGATCCTAATGCTCACCTTGCGAGTTTTTTAGAAATCTATGACACGTTTAAGATGAATGGCGTTTCTGAAGATGCTATCAAACTAAGGCTTTTTCCTTTTTCCTTAAGAAATAAAGCTAAATCCTAGTTAAAGTCTTTGCCAGCCAGATCCATCACCACTTGGAATGTTTTGGCTGAAAAAAATTTAGCACAACATTTTCCTCCAGCAAGAACATCCAAGCGTAGGACAGATATTTTTGCCTTTCAACAGTTAGAATCTAAAAACCTCTATGAGTGTTGAGTAAAGTTCAAAAAGATGCTTAGGAAATATCCTCATCACGGGTTTGAGCTAGGTATGCAAATGCAAATTTTTTATAGTGGCTTAAGCTTTACTACAAGGCAATTAATTGATGCATCTGCAGGCGGTTCCATTAATTCTATGACCCTGGAGAAGGTGTTTGATCTAATTGAAAATTTTGCAACAAATAACTATACATGGGGTAGTTCAAAATCAAAAGCTCGTGTTCATAGAGTACATAAGGTGTATACAATGGCAGCTTTGGAGGCTAAGGTTGATGCACTTACACAAAAGATGGAGCAAATAGTGATGTCTCATTCCCAAGAACAGGTAATGAATGTTAGTTGTGATTTTTGTGGAGAAGGGCATCCAAATAATGAATGCCAAAGTATGGGGTCATCACAAAATTCCTTAGAACAAGCTGCATTTGTGGGCAATGGAAGACAGGGAACAATCCTTATAGTATCACTTACGATCCTGGTTAGTAGAACCATCCCAACTTTTCATAAAACAACCAAAACCAACTTAAGCAGACTTCTTCCAATTTTGGGGGAAATCAAATAACTCAACCCTCCTTGTCTTATAATGCACCACCACCTAAGCCATCATTGGAGAACTTGGTTAACTGGTAAGAACCACAGAAGTACGGTTTCAAGGAGTGGATGCAACTATGAGAAATTTGGAGGCATCCATGCGCAATCTGGAAAATCAAATTGGGCAATTGGCCAAACTTCTTGGAGACTATCAAGTGGGATCTCTTCTGGGGAATATTGAGACAAATCCACGTGATATGACCGTGGACAAAAATGATCTTCACTTATTTGGTTTTTGATTTTGGGACATCTATTTAATTTTTATGTGCTTTCATTTATTTTTATGTATTTTTAATTTTTAGAATAATGACATTTTCTTCATGATTTCGTGGTTTCCATTATTGTGTTTGCAGTATTTAATTTTTTTTAAAAAAAAAAAATTTGGGCCGGACAGACTAGGGACAGCACCGGCCCGATTGCACGGAGCCGCTGGCTCTTGTCGGGAGCCTCCTAAAAAGGCTGATTTTGGCTTCTTTTTTTTTTTTTTTTTTTGAAACTTTCCAACTTCCCTCAATTTTTCTCTTCACCTGGTGCCGTTCTTTATCCTCAAACACCACTAGTTCCATTTTTACCTTCAAAAACATCAATCTAACACAAAATCTTCTTATTTTTGTTGAATCTACATATCAAAGTTCCAAAAATCTCAACTTTTTCTTCAAAAAATCACTTTCAAATATCTCCTTTCAAGTAAAGATTTCTTCAAAAAGATTGCACATTTTGCTTGCCCATGCATTGAAGAATACAAATGTATGATTTTTCTTACATTCTTACAGTTAAATTCTTGTCATTGAATTTTTCTTATTTTTGGGCATATTTTTGGATGAAAATTGCATAAATTAGAATTATTGGTTGAATTTGATTGAATTGATGACGTTATTATAACTAGAATAGTATGAGAGTATGATTCATGGATTATTTTTGCAACTACATGTTCATATTGTGATCATAGGTTGGCTATTTTTGGGTTATGGCAATTATCTTATTGATGAATTCATGATAAGTGCATAATGTGCATAGCCATGATACATTTTTCTTGACTTGGGATATGGACATATTTTTCATGCTATGATCTGATTGTGTATTAGTTGGAAATCATGTCATGGTTTGAATTGTGGCATTTCATTTCTTTTTGCAGGTTTTGAAAGAGGATTGGGATTTATTGGTACTATATATTGAGGTTGTTGTGGTCATAAATTGTGGATTGTTGAGGATTGTGTGTGGTGTTGTGTTAGGGTGGTTTGATCATATTGAGAGTTGTTGTTATATTGAGATGGTGCCTAATTCATATTCTTTATTACTAACCATCTTCATATCTCTTCATCATGCCTAGAGAGATAGGCTAATCTTCTATAAGGCCTAGAGCCTCATATCCTTACATTTATAGACCCATTGTTCCGACACCCTACTGACTTTATTAATCCTTCCTGCCAAGAGTGGTAAACTAAGAGGGCTGCCAATAAAATCGTTATAGAACGCACCTTTGCACCCTCTTTAGACCGTGCCCTCAAGTTAGGACTCATGTTTAAACGCTTAGGGTAGGGACCAATAGTTCAACTGAAGGGACCCTATTGCACTGTTTTGATCAAATAATTCTATGCTAATATGGTCCAAAAACACAATAACCATCTTGAGACCATTAAGACTAGGGTAAAAGGAACCCCTATCTTTATAGATAGAGAGAGACTAGCTGTCGTCCTCCGTGTTAATAATGAAGGTCATTGGTTAGTTGTTAATTGCAACAATCAAAAGATACTGTGTGATCCTGAGTGGAAAGTAAGTGATACTAGAGCTATCTTGAGGATCTACAAGAGAGGTCCAGTAGGGCAAGTAGGTTTTTACTCTAATAATGATCTTGAAGCCAACCTACATGCCTTAGTCTATATCTTTGCTTACAATATTGTTCTAAAGGCTAATGGGTTAAATGAGTCCCATGTGATTGACTTGTATATTCTTCATAGAATGATGCACACTTAGCCCATCCCGCTTACTCTTTTGATTATCCAATCTATGCGAGATGTAGTCCATTCTTGCCTTTCCACCAAAGAATTTATTTTTTCCTCTCATAATCATGAAAATTCTAGAAGCTTTTAGCATTAGTTTGAAGGGAGAACGTATTGAAATCACAACTAAGCATGCTTTGGTTACTGAGCAAACTTTAGTTAGTTGTAGTTATCAGTACAGTACGGAGGTGAGACGTTAGTTAAGGCCTTATAATATGCAGCACCCAGGGCAAGTCGAGTTTTAACCTGAGGAAGGGGAGCAGCCTGCACCACCATCTCGAGCTCGTGCTAGTGGTGCCCAATCACAATCAAGGGCTGACTTTGAGGTTGAGGTGTGAGGGCAATTAGAGCAATTGAGAATGGGCCTGGAGACACAAATAGAGATATTACTACAGCTTCTAGGAGGCAAGATGCTCAAGAACAACAATAGGCATAATGGATGCAAAGATTTCCTGGAACTCAAGGGGGTAATGGTAGCCATAGGGCCAATGACAAGGATGACAATGATGAGGATGATTATGATTATGAGAATTGAACATTGAACATTCTTCCACTAATCTATGTTTCTTTTCTTTAGTTTTCTGTTCTATTTATATTTTCATAACTTTTTTTAAGCTTTCTTTTTAGTTGAATTTTCTTTTATCTTTATGTTTTTATTATTATTTCTTTTCCTTTTCTAGAGTTATGTTTTCTGTTTCTGTTTTTGTTTTGTTTTATTTAGGTACAATTCCCTAATGCCTCCTTTTGATGGATTCACATGTGTTGGAACTCCTCCGTAATGGAAGTATTTTCTTTTCTTTATTCTTTCCCTTTATTTATTGTGGTCCATTGGCTTTACTTTCCTTGTTATCTTTTTAGCCATTGAGGACAATGCCCAATTTAAGTGTGGGAGGAGAATTTAGCCTTGAAAATATTTTCCATATACACACATTTTGGGCTGAAAAATTTTTCGAACTTTTTCAAAAATTTTGTGGTTTTCATTGCTTTAGCAAGATTGTAGTTATCTTTCTTTCTTGGATATGAGTTTTGTCATTCACTTGGTGGATTTTATTAACAATAAAATGGTTTATTGAATGGGATATGTTAAAACTTGAAAATTTGGGTTAATCTTGTTTATGCATTAGTGTTTGAGTATTATTTGATTCATCTAATTTGAACGTGGATGATATGATGAATGTAGGGAAAGTTGTTGGCTAACTCTTGTATTATGGGTTTGAACTTTACTTGACTTTGAGTTATGATAAGGAATGTGAGGGGAACAAAAAAATCTTGGAGTGGAAAGATTGTGAAAAAAACTGATTGTGAGTTGAAAATTGAGAAAAATGAGTTGATTCTTGCTTCATCTTTAAGGGTGAGAAAATACTTTTTGCTTGATAAGGGGGCCAATACGGATAGTGAAGAGAAATTTATTTTCTTGAGGCTATTAATTCTCGAAAGCAAAGGAAAGAAAGAAAGATTGTTGAAAAGATGATGAGTGATGACTATAAGGGACCAATACAGTGCATGAAGAGAAATCTATTCACTTGAGACTATCAATTCTCTAGGCCATTGAAAAAATTGAGAGAAAGAAAATTGGAGTGTTTTCCTTAAATCATGACTTGAGTTGTGTAATTTTTGAATTTATAATACTTGAGTTGGTAGATAGCTTTACTTGTATGGTTCATTTTATCTATGTTATTGCTTGAAGGGTAAAATAATGTTCTTAGACTAAAGTATAAATTTGTTTAATTTAACTTCAAGGGTCTTGATATGTCTTATCTAGTACTTTACTTTGTAAATGTTTTCGAGGGTTGTGAAGAATGGCAAGGTCATAGCTAAAATTTGAAAGGCAAGTATGGCTTTATTATAGTTAAAATTTTCGAAAGATTGTCTTATTTTCTTTATTTTAAAGTGTTTTGCTTGAGGATAAGTGAAGGTTTCAAGTGTGGGGGAATATGATAGAAGCAAAATTCATCAATATTTTTCTAGTTATTTGAGGATGTTTTGTGATATATTCGGTGCAATAACTAGACATATTCCCAACACCGGCCATGTCCCGCGGAGCCGGCGCCGACCCCAATTTGGAAAACAGGGGAAATTGCATTAAAAGAAAAAAATAGAGTGTGACCAGGCTAACCAGAGCGTCAGCAGTGCCAAGCAGAGCTGGCGCTAGCCCTAAGTTGTCCAACGTAGACTTTTCCTTTCAAATGCGGATTTGGTAATTTTTCAAGAGTTTTGGTATTTTTCAATCTATATTCAGTCCAAAACTCTTAAGGATTGAATTTTGGCCTCTTAGGAGCCTATTTAAACAAGAAAAACACAAGATAAATGTGTAAATCCAAGGATCAAATTTGCCAATCACTCACAAGAAAAGGAGATTCATCAATAAAGAGACATTATTCAAGAAGGTTTTCAAAGAGAAGAATGAGAGCTTGTCTATGAGCTCTTTCTTTTATTTTTATTTTCTCTTTCTAGAATAATGACGTAATTAATATTTTCATTGTAATTTGACATTATTTTAGGATTTATAGTTTTTGGATCAATTTAGCTATTTGATCAATTTTCTATCATTCTTGGTGTTTGATTACTTGTAATTATGGAAGAATTGATGAAGTTAGATTTGCTACTAATTGACTTGAGAAACAATATTAGGAATTAATTTAATTTCGTTAATTTCATATTTGTTATTTCTTAACGGACTTGGGAAACGAAGTCCGTTAAAACAAAGAATCGAAATAATCAAAGATTAGTTAATTTAGCCTAGAGTATAGGGTTGTTGGCTAATTTTGTATTCATTATCACCTAAAGTATAGAGATAATTGTTGAAGGATGAGTTTAATGCATCTTGTTAGTTATGTTGGTTTGATTGGAAAATCTGCTAATTCAATCATAGGATAGTGAGTTTATGACTTGGGAAATGATTGAACTCTATTTTAATTCCTTCATGATGCCAAGATGATGATTAATTGAGATGGTTACTAAATGGCTTATTGTCATGTCTTCTAAGATAATTGTCTAAATTGCATATTCTTATATCCTTGAGTTGTAAATATTTATTAATTTTTTTATCATTTTATTACTTTATTAGGTTAGTTAAACAATAAATGAAAATTGATTAGTTTATACTTGTTCCTTTGAGGATCGACACTCGTTAATTCCCTATACTATACTTGCAATGAGTATACTTGCTCATATATGTAATTTGGGATTAATTCTTTAATTAAAACTTGGTTAGGGATGTATTTAATATACTAGAGAAAATGTCAAGTCACACAAACAAAGTCACAAGGATAATCAATGAGCAAGAATAAGAAGAAAAAACATGTAAATAAATAGAAACCTTGAATACACAATAATGATTTACTAGCTATTTTCTCAATTAATTATTATCTTGCATCATGAAGGATTAAAGTAGACCCACTTCGTTTGCAATCCATGGAATCATTATCTTCTAACTAAATCAGTGAATATATTCTATCTCAATTAATTTACCCAAAAGATGCATTAAAATCAATCCTTACATAAATCTCTATATTCTAGGTGATTTAAAGCATGAAATTAACCAATGATTCTATATTCTAGTAATCGTCAACTAATCTTTAATTACCTAAGTTCTTGACAATTAATCCCTTTTGCAAGTTAAGAGAAAATAAATATAAAATTAATTAAAGTGAAACAATTATCAACCTCTTTTGCAAGCAAGTCAATAAGAAGAATCAATCAATCAATTCGTCAATTAAAATAAGTAATCAAATACCAAGTATAATAATCAATTTATCAAAGAACTAAAATCAATACAAAATCATGAATCTAAAAGGATATCCTCTAAACACAATTAAAATATTAATCTCAAATTGTCAACAAATTATAAAGAAGAAAAAGAAACCACTCATAGACAAGTAAGCCTTTTTCTTCTTATTCCTTGAAACCTTCTTAAGCAACCTCCTCTTCTTCTATAAGAATTCTCTTTAATCCTCCTAACTCTTGGTGTTTCTCTAGGAATTCTATAAAATATTATAATGAAAACTCAAGAACTAGAACTCTCCCTTTTGTATAATATTATTCTCTTATATTTATAGGAGTTTAGGTTGCCAAAAAGTACCTAAAAGAGTCCTTTCTTGTGGTTGAAAGAGTTTCCAAAAGAATCTAATTGAAATTACCAAAATTTGCTTCGAAAAGGAAACCCGCCGCCTTAAATCAGCACACGGCTGGCGCCGGCGCTGGCTATACCTTTGTGCTAGCCCCATTTTCTCAGTGAAGGGCAGCACAGTCGATGCCGGCTGTGCTCTGTTGCGGCGTCAGTTTTTGTCTTTTTCTTGATTTATTCTGTATAAAAATACCAAAATACCTTTTCAAAGGTAAAATATTAAATATAAAAGAATATGCCTATTTATTATATTAAATATATCACAAAAGAACCTCAAATAACTAAGAATTATGGGTGAAATTTGATCAAGACACGGGCACCCAAAACTGTAAGTATTTGGCACTAAATCATTACCTGATTTTCATGTTATTCCAACAGACCTGGTGGCTAAACTTCTTGAAGTATACATGCATCAAGCTGATGACTTTTTAAATCTACTTAAGTGAGTTCTGTTGGATTTAGTAAATCTTAATAATTGAAACTCCAATCCTAGAGATAATGGCCATTTTTGTCAAACAGGAAAATAAGTACCTTTATGTCCTTCTAAACTGAATTCATGTTCATTGTCTCACTATTTGTTATAGCCATGGAATTCTTTTTTATTATTTTTTTTTTACTTTCTTGAGGACTCTAAAATGTCATATCCCTATTGTCAACTTTAAATAAACCATAAAATCTATCAATTAATGTAGATCAAAAGAACCTAGTGAAGCTTATACAAAGTGAAGTTCAGCCTCCACCACCAACCTTAATTGTGCTTCTAAATTTCCAATTTCTATGTGCATTTTGGCCACAAGTTACATATTATAACTTTTTAAAATGGTTTGATAGCAACTATTCACAGAAATAATGCAAAAACATTACTTACAATGTGATTGTCAAATTTAATGAATTTTCATAACTAATCCTAAAAGGCAAGTAAATTCTTTTTTATTTTGTGGTTTACTAAGCAAGCAAGTGAAATCACTGCCCAACTACAAAGCCAACATCCAAAGCTATTATACAAATCTCGCTTAATATAGTATTAGCTGTGGCTGTGTATTAGGTTTGTTGTCATTTGTAACCTGCACTCAAACTAAAAAGTCTTCATGCAAATTACGTTCAAATTCTTCTATGCATGTTATCAACAACTATCCTAATGTATCCTCCAGTAAGAATTATATAAATATGTAAAAGTTACAAAAATAAAAGTAGGAAAAAAAATTCAAGTGAAAACAAATTATCCATTAAAATCCATCCAGAAAAGGGTAAAAGAAAGAGAAATCTCTAGTCAGCTTAACAAAGTCTTGAAATACAGCAATGATCAACCTTCATCCACTCTCCTCAAAACTTCAAGAAAGGTTGTTGATGAAACCAACACTTCGACACTCCATGGTATATAAAGGGTACCCAAGATGTGTATAAGATATAAAGATGAGTTGCATATCAGACTGTAGTGAAGTATTCTCATGTTCTTTAAACTACTCCCTTAATAATCTAATATGTGTCATTTTAAAAAATTCACCCATATTAGAAGGCTCCAACATATATGGAGTTTTAATTTTTTTAAAAAAAATTAAATTACCCCTATTAAAAATTGTAGAGTTAGTTTGAAAACTGAAAATCAATTAATGTTATGGTTTAATAGAATAATAAATGCTAAAAGTAAAATTGAAAAAAAATAATAAATACTTTCATGATTTCACAAAATAACAAATACTTGTAGACAAAAAGAAGTTTCCAAAAATGACAGACAAAAAAGAACAGAGAGAGTAATGTTTATGACCCCAACTAATTTTAGCACTGTTAAGTCATATGCAAGCACTTCCTTGTACTTATGAGTTGCAAATTGATCGGACAATATTCAGTGCTAACTGTTCCAAAGGTTTGACCAGAGTTTTCCATATAGGAGCTGATCTATTGATATTGCATTAGATATATTAGGTTACTTTTAAAATAAATTATGTAAAGTCTGGTACAATTTAAACTTTAATTGGACAATTTACTCTTCTTTTTTGTTTATTTGGGTCATCCAAGGATTAAAGGGCAAAATGTCAAATTGGAGGGGTAGAGAGTTATTTGCAGACCTGTCTTACCAACGAGATTGATTCAGGGCCTTATGTATCAAACCAGCGTCGGCTTGAACCTGATGGCCAGGCCCAATTCTGTCCTTACTGAGGCTTGACAAGGAGAAGGTATAAAGGAAGAAATGAAGAATATTGGAGCAGCTGTTCTTGGGGAGAGTGGGAATCTTGTTTTTCTTAGGACTTTAGAGTTTTTATTCTTCAACTCTGTTGTACAACTACTGGATGAGAGATTTGAGTTTTCTTGTGAAAGCATATAAAAGGCGACCTTTGAATTCAAGTTGGAGACTTTATTCAAATACAGTGATACTTTCTTATATTTTTTCTTTTAATTTGTTCTTGAATTTCTCCTTCACTATATATTAAATTTCAAATATAAGACCATGATGTAACCAATATTAAATATTATATTGTTCTCTCAAATTTGTTGTTTGAAGAGTGTTAATGCTTGATTATATTACTTAAAACGTTTGAGTGTCTGATTACTATTCAAATTGATTTAACATTAATTAAGAAAATTCAAGAGATGACATAATTAATTAAGACAAGTAATCAAACCATAAATTACATGTAAAATAAAAATATATTTACATGATTTGTGTGATCATTATAATGTCATGTTTCTTTTATGCATTCATTTGAATTAAATTCAACATAGAGATATAATTAGATTATTTAATAAGATAGAACAAATCATCCTTGAAAGAGGGCATTAAATAATATTAGATATTGATTAATTGATGAAGTATCCTCTAGAATAACAATTGGATGGATAATATAACAGTAAAACTAATGCATTCATGCACTTTAGATTCTCTCATTATAAACTTTTATCCAAGAAATTGTCAAATTGAGTTATTAGTTAATTTTAATTTTTATAATCAACAACATTGAACTCAATATTTTCTTGTTCATTAATTTGGAATTGATTTCGTTAAAAGAAGTTATTGATTTCTAATCTCTGCGAAACAACCTTGTTGCTACAAAAGAAATATAGTACACTTGCTAGTGCTCCAAATTGAGTATCGGGAGCTCTGTAATATACTTGGACCGGTATCTGACAAGCATTTATTGCAAATCTTCGTGGTCTTTGCCTTGTGTTGAATAGTGCAGGTAAATCATCACCTTGAGGTTTCAACGTCCATCAAACATAGCACGTCAGAATGATCATAAAACATGGTAGATTCTCAACTGCAACTGCCAAACTTAAGAGAAGGGAAATAAGGCAGAGCTTTTCCTTTAAAACGTTCAGCTACTTCTACATATTCCTTAGAAAATATTAGCATCGCCAACTTAATAAGTGACCATCTTAAAGTACTCAACATGTATATATATACCGAAAGATAGGGTATAGATAAAAGAAAGGCTTCCAAACTCACCTATAACTCATGCAGGTTACTCCGATTTCCTTCAGCTTCCAGCCTCAATAATGAATTTATCCATATATCTTAAGCTCTCTGAACAACAATCTCTTGGCAGATGATTGCTTCCAAAGATGAGTCACATGTAAATATTGTACAGCGCCAGTATATAGAATTTCAACCGCTTTGATTAACAGGAAACTGTAGTCTGTATTATTTAAATCATTACTGGTGATGGGCCAACGGCAATTTTCTCTTTCTGCAGTAAAATCCAAATCCACTAGCTCAACATTTAAATAATGCTCAAAAAGCGAAACAACAAAATGATGCCCAACAAATGGAAAGCCATGAACATATCAGGTTAAGTATAATACGGAAAACTAAATCATATTATGGTAAAATCTCCCAAAAATGGAAAAAATTTCTTTTGGAGTCAATTCTTGAGCCAAGTAGAATTATGTGTGATAATTCAGCATATAAAAGCATCTGCCATAAGCGTACAGGAGCTCTGAAGTCTGACAGCATCTATAATGTCGAAATAAAGCTTGCTTACTTCTCCGTCATGATGCACTACAGAATCCAAGTCACAAGTAACAGTAGTACCCTAGGGAACTTCATCATGATGAGAAAATTCTAAAATAAGGCACTTTATTGATTCTCAATAAGATGTCATGTTCCAGTCACCTCTGGTCTCATCCACCAAATGAAGGAAAATTCAGCTTCTGAAACACCAACCCAAGAGAAGGGGGGGGGGGGGGAAGAATATACCGAGAAAGAAGTCCCTTCAAACAGACTTAGGGAAAGTGAGCCAATCTTTTTAGGTAGAGTAGCTAGGTCCTATGCCTAAGTGCTTAAGCGAAATGATCATGGGCCAGAACAACACCCCTATTGGTTGAGCGACAAAGTAGACCCTTACCCGAAGCTTAAAGTTGATTCTATGACGCTTTCAAGTGCACAAAGGCCAACGAATGAAAATGCTGTTAATCCACAAAGGAAAATGCTGTTAATCCAAAAAGATCTACTGTTCAGAAAAGCAGTATATGATCTTCAAAATATATTAATCTTGTACTCTAGAGAACCCAATCCTTTACCAAATTTTACACTAGGCAGTGACCTGCATTTTTGTTCTCTGAAAAACAGCCATTTACATTCTAGTAAACATAGAAGCGATGCTCTCACCCCTTATAATATGCAAACCTTTATACAGCACATCTAACTTTTGGCTTGCATAGAAAATTCTTTTTCCTTTGAGTGACTGTATTAATGAGAAAACACTTTGAAACTTGTAAACTAGTTACTATTTTCCTTTTATAGGGCGGAAGATCTGTATCACAGTTTAAATGAGTATCCACACTTAGACCAATTAACAAGGTCAACAAAGGCCAAACTTATGAAGAACATTTCCAGATATAGAAGGCAAGAATGTGTTCTGGTTGAGGCATTTCAGGTGAAGAAGACGTGCTAATAATCAAGCATGCCTCTTTCGGGTGAAAGCCAAGGTTCCATAGTAGGTACTATTTTCTCAGGTATGCCTTTTTCTTGCTAAACCTAATATGATAACCCTGAGAAGCTTCACAATGAAAATTTGTTCAAAAAGAAACAGAAGTTTGAAGAATTGCAACAGGAAGTAACATCAGAGTTTTACCTTTCTAAAGCATCCTTGGCACGCAAAGTAGCAGTACGTGAAAGTTGGTAGATCACTTCAAAATTTCTTTCTCTCATAGCTTTTTTACAGAATACAGCATCAGACAAAACAACTGATGTTGCTCCATGAGCAATATATTCCTCAATCAAATCTGCAAAAGGACTAAATATCATTCGTCCCATAGCGAGTCTATCAAAGATAAGTAATGTACTAATGAAATCAATCGCCAAATATCAAATAAGGCTAGACTACTAGACTAAATTACTGGGCAACAAAAAACTATCCCAAAAACAAAATCTACAAAACATAATATCATTGCAGCAGCTTTATACACTACAAAGCCTTAAATCTTGTCCTGCAAAAGAGTTGATCGATTTAAGCACTGCAGAAGTAATACATTCACCTTCATCTAGACAAATGACTTACAGAAAAATGAAATGCAACTTCCATTCCTATACCTGATAACTGATTATCGGTCATTCATATTCTTTCTTAATATCGTTTTTTTTTATCAAATCTCTGTTCATTGATTGATGTTTACTTTAAAGTAGTTTAATGAAATTGGCTGTTCTAAGAATAGACTATTCTTATGTATTATGCTTCTAAATAGGTACTGGCTAGTAGTGACAAGTAACCATGAGTAACAATTTCTCTTAAATACTAAAAGCATAGAGGAAAGCAGAAAACAAAATAGATTCTCTTCTCCTTGATTTATTCCTTTCTTTTTCTTCTGAATTCCTAACATAATGCAACAAAAAGAAAGAAAATCTGCTTTGCTTTCCATTTTCACAGTCCCTTTCCTTCTAACTCAAAATTTTAGGGCTGATTTCAAGCACCTACTTTAACAAATCAAACTAGGTCCACATATATAGGTTCAGCAGCAAGCAAAATAATTCAAACACTTTCCAGTTCCACAAGTAAAATTAAAGACAAAGACACTTAATGAATCAAAAAGATCAGAAACATATAGCTCAGAAAAACGTGGCGAACAGCTTACTTTTGTTGTAATACTATACAAGTACAATGCAAGAATCAGAAACAAGAGATGAAGAAGCTAACCTAATTGTATGCCCTGAGATGCAACAAGTGGGATATCGGGGAAAGGCTTTTTCACAGCTGCAATGTATTTAGTCCCCCCTAATGTAGAAATGGGGTACACCTATTGCAACAAAACAAAGTGAGAAATGAAAGAGATAATGCCTAAGATATTTCATGACCTAAACTTTTATTTTTGTACAGCATTTTCCACATACTGCATGCTATTCAAAAGAAAGATAAACTTTCAAAAAAGATGTAAGAGAATATGATCCTAAATCTATTTACCTAAAGCAAAACTGATAAAGAACTTTCCTTGGTGAATAACAAAATTTAAACTTATACATGTGAATTAAGCCACAGCTGCTACCACTAAAATCAGAGATGGAATCAGATATTTTTACTGGCTCTAATGGGAATCTTCAATGCATTCCTTTTTTCAACTTTCTGTATTTAAACAAATAATTTATCCAAACCAATAAGAAAAGGTCAGCAAGAGCTGCAATTCTTTTTTCATTTTAGACGAATAATATTTCCTGTCATTTGCATTATAAGAACATCTTCCACATTGATATGATTCAAATGAAGACCCATTTAAATAAAGCAGATAACTGCAGGGCTTGAGAATTGAACTTAGGTCAAATGTACCCTGAAACCTGAGGTCAAATTCATTTTTCAGTAAATTTTTCAGAGGAAAGGTTTCCCCAAAAAGCTAGGTTCCTTGTATGGGAATAACTGGAAGCAAACTAGATGCATCCCAACTCCCAACCAAGGGCTTGCTTTTGAAACAAAAAATGAAAACTTCCTAAAAATTCAAAATATTAATAAAGAAATCAGACAACGAAACAGGTTTTTAATTTAATGAAGTTTTCCTATCATCATAAAATTCTCGTGCATCGTACAGAGAGATGTCCCAATAAGGCCCATTCTTCTTATTCACTAGTGCTGACTGACACCAAGAATAGTAAATAGAGAAGGGACAGGAAGGTAGGGAAAGGAAGCAATTACCATGCTACATCAAAATTAAATGGAGGGCTAAAATTATTATCACGAGCATGGAACCTAAATATGATTTTGAACTGGGACTTCTATCACCAATATTTTTCATCTCCTACAACATTTGAAGGTATCAATTGAATTAATACAGTAAGAACATATTTTTCAGTCTCTTGTTTGCTTGGTCAACTTGGTCAGCCCAAGACAAATGTTACAGGCTGGCCATGTCTATGGTTGGCAAGGTGGGGTACAGATAACCTAAATGGTTTTAGGATGATAAGTGTTGGAAACAGGCCACTAATAAAGAGTTGCTTCACATATCTGAGCATACTTGATATTGCAGATGCCTGGCACCATCATCCTTCAGGTGCCACTAATCCATATGCTGTTGCACGTTGAGACTCACTAAAGAACAATAGAGGCATGTAGTTTTGGACGTCAGCAAAGCAGTACAATATCTTAGCAGAAATAGAATATCTGCCATTTTATAATTATTACCCAAAGAGATGAAAGAATAATAACTCCATCAAGAAGTAATTCACTAGGCATATTAAAATTTAAAATTCATATTCTTCTTTTCTATTCATATCACCAACAACTTACAAACCAAGCATATTGCAATATGGTTCTCTGACTACTCTTGCCATGACCACAAAATTTTATTTGCATGAACTCTAGAACAGGGTTACGACACAACCACTACTCAACAACAAAAGTGAACACACCAGAAACAGTTTCTGACAGTAAAGGAATAAATTATTTTTAGTCTTTTTGATGAACTTGAATATCAAGCAACTATCTCTAGGATAGGAGGTTTAAAAGCACTTCTTACGTGCAATAAATCAGTGATATTGATCCCATTAAGAACCATTATCCAAGCCGAAGCTTTGATTTTTAAGGGGGAACTTAAACCTTCCAGATTACTTTCTCCACAGGAAATGAACATAGATTATCACCCAAAACATCAGAAAGAAATAACTTGGAGGACAAAAATCCAGACTCATTAATCAACCATGATAGTCTATTCTCAGAAATCTAGATTATTACCCAAAAATTCAGAAAGAAATAACTTGGAGGACAAAACTCCAGACTCATTAACCAACCATGATAGTCTACACTCAGAAACCATTCACCAACCTCGGATACAACGTCAATCATATTGCCAATCCATCCATCATATTTAAGAGCAACACTTAACAAGGTTGGACTAGACACTAATATCTTCAGGACAATATTTATTCATTCTAATGCCTAGAAGTTTCCGCTAGAATGACATAGATGAAAGCAAGTTCTAAATCACAATTTCCTCAGAAGGTTCCAGAAAAGTCTACTGCAAGACTGTCTAAAGACCCATAGTCCACACATTTAGTTATTAGGTGCAACTTACAGATGTTGAGGCAATTTTTTCCTTTTCTTCCTCTCTTTGGGGGTAAAATATAACTTCATTTTGAGGAATTACCTGAACGGAGGATAAGTAGTAGGTCACCTAAGAATTGTAATCCAGAATTCAGCGTACTAATTTCTTGGTCGTAGGTGGGATCACTCAGATTGATGAAGAAATATACAAGGTTACTACTGATCACACCACAAGTATAAGACTCTCCTTATGTGCGTCAATGGGGCCATTCTTTCGCACATATGCTATCACGACATAAAAAGTACCTGCATAATACTTCATACAGTATGTCTAAAAGGCTTATTATGAAACTGCAGCTGCTGCACATTGAAAAACCTAACTATTTCTAAATAATGAATAAGTACTCAATTGGCAAATCCTTTTAGGCTGTTCTCAAGGGATCGTTATCATAAATCACTCATATTTTCAAAGAACAAACTTTTCCAATCCCTATCTCAGGGCCAAGAAAGACATCATCTAGTCTTTCAACAAATCCATCCTTAACCAAAAGGGAGGGAGGTAGAGAGGGAGGGGGGGGGGTGGGGTAGTGCTTTCTGATCACAAAAGAACTAGAACTAGGAGCCATAAAGCAGTGAAACTTGAAGCTCTATATGCTCTGAGAAGAATAAGGATCTAAAATGCATGAAAATATGTCTGCAAATAAAATACCTGCCATATGGAACAGCTTGCACATGAATTGGAAATGACGCACAATGCAAAAGGTTTGATTTTGATGCTAAGCACCACAAGAGATTGTCCAATAGTAATTTGTCACCAACCCTCATTCGACATGTCAGTTTACTGTAGAACTTCTTTTTCATTCATGGGAAATCTCTAGTCGGAAACATGGTACTTCTAAAGGATGAAATTTCTAAAAGAAAGCTGACGCTATCTGTTCAACTCATGTGCAGAAGAAGATTCAAAGTGAAACCATCTTCTTTCCAAAGAAACTTGTCAACAGTGGTTATCTCTTTTATATTAATGATAAGCTTGAGAATAAAAGTTGTACAAAGCACTAGATTCACAGCACAACAAGGTGCAGAAAGTACTGCATTAAAAACTTAAAATGAAGATGCATGCATTAATAGATAGTTCATCCATTTCTCTAATTAATGTAGTTTTCCTTTCCATAACAAGAAATAGAGAAGACTCACCTTTACAATTTTTGCTCCAGCATTAAATGCAGAGAGTATCTGCAGAATATTGAAAATAATTGCATGACTCCTGTTCTTTCTATCTTTTGTTGTTTTCTTCTTCTTTTTTTTTTAATATTTCATCCAAGGGGCTGTATATATTTTAAATAAAAAATAATCTTTTGTAATTGAAGGTGTCCAAAATCTGCAAACAGAAGGAATCTATTTAAATTAAAATTTTTAAAAGTTAAAAGCTGACAGCCTCAAGAAAAGAATATTGGAGATCAATGACAAAAAGCATTCTGGAAGCGTGTGTGCCAAAACTATGGACAACTAACTTTAAAAGCCTCATACCTCTGTCGGAGTCATTACTCCAGGTATATAAAGAGCATCCCTCTGCGATACATAATCTAGGATTTCCTGATTGCATTAACCATGGTTAGCAAACAAACAAGGGACATTCTTCTTTCTGATGTTTAGATATGTAAGAGAACACGGTGCACAATGTCAACGCAACACTGATATTGGTAAGTAAGGATATGCAAAGTGAACAACCACTTTGGATATGCAAAGTGAACAACCACTTTATAGAATTTTTTCTATCTTACACTTTGGTATAGGTCTTAATATTCCTTCTTTCTCTCTCTCTCTCTCTCTTTTTTTTTTTCCTTCTCTCCTTCATACCTTCACCATTGCAGGACTCAAAAGGAACTTAGCTCCACAGCCAATGGCATTTTTTGCATCACTAGGATGTAAAACAGTTCCAACCTGCAGTATCAAAAAATTTTCTGTGTCATCATTTCTCTACCTCCATTGTTTCTCTTTTGCTCCTACTGAAACAGCTGCAAGTAGGGCTTCAGGAGAAGCCACATGTTGAAATTAATTACAATAGTGAGTAGTAACATCAACTAATATAATTTCTCTGCCTAAACTGAATTACAGCTGAAGAATGCAGCAGGAATCTGCATCAACTTATCATATGATGCTTGACAGAACAATGACCAGTGCATATTTCCACAAATATTGACCAAAAAATAGTAACTGGTCTTGCTTCTAGTAAACAAACATAACATGAAGAAAGTACATATTCATGTTACACTGAAGACAACTACACACAATTTTGCCTTGGTAAAAAGCTACCAAGGTTCTGCATTCAGTTAATTGCATACTCAATCACTCAAAGTGAGGCAAAATCAATCAAGATATGAGCTGGCTTACGCCTATTGTTCTTCTGGGATATTCCAGGGCTAACTGCTGTAAAACCTGCATAGGTAGGGAAACAAGCAAAACAAAAAAGAAAAGAACATAAAAACTTAGTCACAAGTTCAGCACAGGAAGCAAATTGAGTCATGTTTTAAAAGTTGAAACTTTTAAAAGTTGAAAACTTAGTCACCTCCAGTACACCGGGGGTAGACATCACAATTTCCAGCTGCAAAATATGAAATTTTAATAAACAGGAATGAAGTTGAAAATCCCCCTTCCCAAAAACTCATCCCTGTCACTATTTATCATGTAACGTGTGCCATCCCCCTTCTCCCCCATTTCCCCTAACAAAGGTACAAAAATGGACAAAAATAAAAGGAAGCAGAAAACATTAAAATGAAAAACAAATGCAAGAATACTTCTTCTGCTTTCCACTTTCCACCATGATGTGAAATAGAAAATAGACAAATGAAAACTAAAACATTAGTGGAACTTTCCTCTAACTCCACTATAGTTATCAAGAAAAAAATAAAAAAATAATAGGGGTCACAAACAAGAATCTTGTCATACTGTAAGCCCACAAATGATGCCATCATATTTCGAGGCTGCATTTTTTTCACGTGTTTTTTGAAATGAAAAGATGACCTAATAAAAATGAATTTTATTTGTCAAATATTAGCAGTTTTATTATTCACCCCAAGTAAATCACAACGTTGATCTTTGGGTTCATAATTTTTTTATAAAATTTAAAATCATACTTACATTTTTTTTATAAAAAAAAATCCTAATCCAAGTGCACCCTTAGGTCACACATGAGTATGCTCCATAATAGACTAATTATTATTATAACCAAATGGCATGTCATCACCGGTGCTTTCCCATAAAATATGCATCAATAAATAGGTATTCATATATAAAAACTTACAACAGTTACTCCAGCATTTAGTGCAGCACGTGCAGCTTCCAACGCCAACTCTACACTACAAAAGAAATAACAATAACAAAGAGAACAACAGATCAACATCCAAGGTAATCCCATGGCTCTTCCAAATTCATGATGTGCTTAATTTAAATTCCTTTTTTACAAAGACTTTAATTACAAAAAAATTTAAAAAAAAAAAAATTCTTGCCAAGCAGAACAAGAAATGTTATGTACATCTGCACGTAAAAGTAATCATATGAGTAATTCCAGACCTCAAATCAGTCAAGTTTCATTTTGCAAAACACGTCTGTTGGTTCTAGCCTTAAATTTACAAACAATAATTCTAATAAAAAAGATTACATTTTATCCACCATCAAAGATATTTTTTCTCCGCACAAGTATTTCTGGCTGAACATAAATAAGACAACCAGAAATTACTTATCCATAATAACTAGTTTCCATTTAATTCTATAGGAATCTACAAGCTTTCTAAAACTAGCTTTCTTTGCATTCAATATTGAAGTGAAGTGATATGAACCCCATTAAAAATAGGCAAATTTGATTTATGAATGTCAAACCCTCAATTCTAAACAGGAAACTCCACCAAATATCATTCTTTTCTTGTAGTAACAGAACTCCATAATACTATCTTAGTTAAATCGTATAGAAAAGCTATAGAAACCAAATTACATTAAGACGAGGACAAAAGCTAGAAACTCTACCTTTATATGTAAACTAAGCTACATGCATTAGCCCCATTCAGTTAGTTATTATTCTGACCACGATCCTCTTTCAATGTGCTATAGACAATTCCCGAAACTACTAACGCTTCTAAAATGTAAGAAATTCCTATCATTGGTAAGAATACAGATATACATAGAAGTTATTTACAGTATGAGGAAAAATAAAAGTAAAGGAGAACCCAGAAAGAGGGTACCTTTGAGCACGAAGGCAAGCTATAATGCCAGAACTTTGAATATCATTTAAGGCCTTATCTGAGATGTTTGTGGGAGACACCGCTGAGAGGGAAGAATTCAAATAGGAACATGTGAAATGATAGCGAAGTTTAAAGCCTGATGATGTATTCAAGAAATTCTGCCGAATTTGAGGCTTTCTTGATGCTGCAGAAAGAAACGATGGACAGCAAGAGGAGCTTAATGCTAGAGCCATATCCCAACCTCTGCTTGCCCCAAAAGTTTGATTTTGTTTGAAATTCAATTTGACCAGGAACCAACCCAGGATATTTAAAAGATAGTTTTATTAAAGAAACAAATGTTTAAAAGATAATTTTATTAAAGAAATCATTTTTTCAAGAGTGAGCAAATAAGAATTGACTAAATTTTAAAATAAAAATTTGTCTGACAGCACACATTACTTCCTTAAAATAAAGAGAGGATGCATTAAGAAATAGTAACACTTAGACCCCCCAAAAAAACATCAAATTTATCTTTATTTATTGTAAATTTAATTTCAAATACCGTCAAGAAAATAAAATATAAAAACTGAAAATTAAAGAAATTATATGAAAAGAGAGAAATGTGAGAATTACTTATATTCAAATGATTGATTACGTTCGTTTACATAAAACCCTTATTTATAAAGGTTTAAATGCATCATCTAAAAGAATAAGAAATAAACATAATAAATACAATTTTATCTTATCTATTAATAACCTTAGAAAAATAAACAGTCATATTTATCTTCAAGATAAATAGATAGTTTCGAGAAAATGAATAGGCACTTATTATTTTCATAATACTCCCCCTTGAATGTTCATTTTCAAACTCTGAGAAATGCCTCACTAAAAACCTTCTTAGGAAAAATCTTATAGGACAAAAATCTAATGAAGAAAAAAAGAGTACGCTTTTCATTCTAGAGGGACCACTGTCTTATTAAAAACCTAACTAAGAAAAAACTCAATAGGAAAAAATCTTATTTAGGAAAAAATAGTACAGTATACATACTCCTCTTCTTAATAATATCTTTAAGATGACTTCATATCTTTCAATCGATGCATTCAAATTTTATGTACTAATTTTTCAAATGAAACTGTCGGCAATGTCTTAGGGAATAAATTCGCCTAGATTATCACACGATCGAATCTATTGCACATCTATTTCATCTCTCTTCTAGAGTTCATGAGTAAAAAAAAAAAAAATTGGTGAAATATGTTTCGTCCTATCTTCTTTAATATATTCACCTCTTAATTGAGATATACAAGCTATAATATTTTCATAAAGAGGTGTTAGAATTTCTTTATCATAAGATAAACCACAATTTTCTCGAATATAATAGATCATGGATCTTCACCACACACATTCTTACCTCATAAATAGCAATAATTTCAGCATGATTGGAAGAAGTAGCTGATATAGATTGTTTTGTAAAACGTCCTGATATAACAGTACCACCACATCTAAATAAGTAGTCAGTTTGAGAACGTGCTTTGTGTGGATCAGATAGATAACAACATCTGGATAACCAAACAACATCAAGTTGGTTTTATTTGAATATAGTAATCAGAGTTCCATTATCCCTTGGAGATATCTTAGAACGTGTTTAATACTACTCTAATGTCGTCGCGTTGGAGAAGAACTAAATTTTACTAATAAATTCACAGAAAATGCTATGTCCAGTTGAGTGTTATTAGCAAAATACATTAGTGCCCCAATTGCACTGAGATATAGTACTTTAGGACTAATATGTTCTTCATCATCTTCTTGAGGGCGAATATGGTCTTTAATTACATCTAATGACTTGATGACCATTGGAATACTCAATAGATATGCTTTGTCAATGTAAAACTTCTTCAAAACTTTAGTTGTATATGTTAATCGATGAATAAAAATATCATCTTCCAGATGCTATTTGTAGACCAGGACAAAATTTGGTTCTTTTAAAATCTTTAATTTCAAATTCTTGTTTTAGACTATCTCGTGCCTTTTGAAGCTTTTCTAGAGTTCTAATAAGATTGATATCATCAACATATATAGCAAGTATAACAAAATCAAATCCAATTTTCTTAATAAATACACATGGATATATCGAATTATTTTTGTATCATGATCTTAATAAATATTTACTAAGACAATTATACCACATGCGTCTAGACTGCTTTGTAATTCAATGGAATAATTTTCACAAGAACTAGAATTATATGCTTCATGCATACTTAATCCTTCTGGGGTTTTCATAAAAATATCATCATCAAGTTTTCCCATATAAATAAACAATCATAACACCTAGTAGATGCATGCCAATCTTTTCACGTACTACTAGACTCAGAAGATATTGGAGTGTAATTACACCTACTTGTCTCATCGTAATCAACACTTGGTTTTTGTAAAAAGCCTTATGCCACAAGTCATGCTTTATATCTTACGACTTCATTATTTTCATTCTACTTACGCACAAATACCCATTTTATAACCAATTGGTTTTACACATTTTTGTGTTTAAACTATAAGTCCAAAAATCTCACGCTTTGCAAATGAGTTTAACTCTGATTGAATCGCATCTTTCTATTTTGATCAATTATTTCTACGACGACATTCTTTAACTGATGTTGATTCAAGATCCTCATTATCTTTTAACAAATCAAGTGTTATATTGTATGTAAAAACATCATCAACAATTACTTCCATCCAATTGCAATTTCTGCCAGAAGTCAATATAATTGATGGACATCTCATTATATTGTTCACTATTTTCAGATATTTAAATCTTTTCATCAGTTGCCACTTGGTCCATATTTTCTAATTTTTCAATTTGATCATTTTAATCATTTAGTCCTCTTTTCTTTCGAAAATTTTTATCTTTTGAACCAATGGGTCATCCATGCTTTTAATGTATATTTGATTCAGCAGTTATAGGAATTTCATTTTGTCATGTTGGAACATCTATCCGAATAGGTGTTGGAATATATGCCCTCCAAACTAGTTTATCTGATGTAATTATCGAATTTATTAATAAAAGAGTTTATTCTCAAAATTTGTTTGTGAATTTACAATTTTTTTGGTACAATTTTCGTTTGGAAAGAACCTATTGTGTTTAAGTAAGTGATCCATGTAAATGGTAGTCTTTCACAGTAAAGTATAGATTAAGGGTTACTTAACACATAAATATTTGTTTTTAACCGATTGATGAGAATGTGAATCTCATCATGTATAGGTTATTGTGTTATGAATTCCAAATAGGGAATGCCTTATCTTTAACTAATGAATAGTCCACTCACTTCATAATATAAGCGTATTTCGAATACATAGAATATGACATGTAATAATGGTTTTTAAAAGTACTATTTAAAAGAAACTCAGACTATTACTACTACAGCGTGGACTAATACTCTACTGCTTAAGTATGAGTTGGTAGTCTAACAAAGCTAGAAGTATATAATTTGATATACTATAGTTGATGTTCTTTCGTAGAACCAATATACTTGTATGTTAGATATATGTGACTAGTTAGTTAAGATAGATTTGTACAAGATAACTTCTACGCTATATCGTCCTTTATGACTGTTCAAATGATCTAATTATCCAGGGCCCTGGAGAACATGACTTGAACGTTTACTTTAGGGTAGCTCCCTTGAAAAGTGAAAACATTTCAGGAGTCGTGGATCAGTGGATCAGAGGTCTAAGGATGGTAGATGTCTATTAGAAATGTGTTAGTACACTCTTCCTCTCTAAATATACAGTGATGCATATAGGGGTATTTTAGTCATTACACCTATAGGTCGAAGACTTTACTAACGCAGCATTGTCCTTGGGGTCAATATTTCCTTATGGTGATATTAGAAAATATTTAAAATACAAAATATAACTATTTATATAATAGGGGTATTTTAGTCATTTTAGTAGCCAAGGCAATATGTCTTTTGGTCCCCGGAATAGCCTTTAAGTCCTAAAAGATTTGGATTAAGGAATTGGTTTTGATGTTTATGGGTTTTATTTTATTTTATTAGTCTAATTTATTATTGAACTAGAATAAAATAAAAGGCCCGAGAGAGAGTATTTATGTTATCTTAATTGGTTAATTAATTATTCAGGGCCCAAGGCCCAGATTAAATAATTAAAAAATTAATCTGGATATAAACTAGATAAAATGTATGAAATTTTATGTTGGTCTATTTGGGCTTGTTAATTATTTATTGGGTAGTTTAATAAAGTTCAGAAAATATATAATTGAGATTTATTATTTATGGGTGTCCAAGCCCAAGAATAAATAATTTTATCTGACCCAATGAATAAGACCAAGGTAAAATAAAATTTTAAAAAATATTAAATTAATTAATTATTAATTTAATTAATTAAATAAAAAATAACACGAGATGGAACCCGTGTTGTTTTGCGTGTAAGATAACAGAAAGTATAGATGCACGCGATTGGCTTCTCTCTCGGGGATGGATTCAAATGAATGAAAAAGGAATTGAAGAAGTGCTGTTTTGGTTGAACTTGGGGGAGCTTTGATTGATAGAAGAAAAGAAAAGAGATATAGCCTCTTCGGAGTTCAATTTCATTTACAAAAAACCAAACCCATTTTTGACCAAGCCTTCAAGGCTTATCAAAACCCAACCTTTAAGCCTTTACTAGTTGTGCTACGGGCACCATTTTGAAAGATCAAAAGCTTCACATGGATGAGACGCAATAGACGTTTGCAAGGACGCGAAACACTAGCCTCAAATATCCTTATATAGATATCTACATTAGTGTGAAGGGGACTATTTAATCATAGAGGTAAATTTTTTGTTTTCTTAACATGATTTCATTTTGATGATTTTTTCCATTTTAAACCTTCAATAGGAACATTTATAGCTGAAATATGTGATTTAGTTACCCATGTAGAGTCAATAAAAGAATTTGGTAGTTGATTTGCAAGTCTTTGCAAATGAATTATTTTTTAAACTTCTAATTCACTAGCGCTTGTGTGCGAATCTAAATAATTCAATGATGTTGTCTAGGCAAATTCTTTTTTATGTGATTTATATTATCCTCTTAATTTAAAAAATAGAGTTTCATCAAAATAACAATCAACAAATCTTGCTGTGAATACATCACCTGTCAATGATTCAATATATTTAATTATAGAGGGAGAATAATATCCAACATATATCTCTAATCTTTTTTGAGGACCCATTTTGGTACGTTGATTTAGCACTATTGGTATATATACAATACACCA
Source organism: Voacanga thouarsii (assembly GCA_026120185.1). NCBI lineage: Eukaryota > Viridiplantae > Streptophyta > Magnoliopsida > Gentianales > Apocynaceae > Voacanga > Voacanga thouarsii. The sequence continues at coordinate 3,795,913 of JANUWF010002024.1, read as the reverse complement.
AAAAAAAAAAAATCTTAAATGAGCACGATTTGGCTTTGAACCAAAAGCTAACTACAAAGGAGAGAATTTGTAGAAAACTTGTTGGCCTTATATGTACAAGTGCTGCAACATGCAAAATAACATGTCCCCAAGTAGTTGTAGAGGGATTTGTTCTCATTAATAACAGTCTAGCAATTAATTATAATTTTTTAATGAATGATTCAGCTAGACCATTTTGGGTATGAACATGAGCAACTGGATATTCAATAGTAATGCCAATAGACATGCAATAAGTATCAAATGTTTGGAAGGAATATTCTCCAGCATTATCTAAAAGGATCCTTTTAATATGATAATTTAGAAATTGCGCTCATAAGAGAATTATTTGGACAAGCAATCTCGAAAACTCCAGGTTGTGAGTTGATAATAAACTGATATGTGACCATCGGGTCAATGCATCAATTAAAACTGTAAAGTATTTGAATTGCCCATATGGTGGATAAATTAATCCACATATATTACTATGAATTCTTTTCAAAAATTATGGAGACTCAAACTCCACTTTTATTGGAGATGGTTTAATAACTAATTTTCCTTTAGAACATGCAGCACATGAAAATTTATCTGATATTAAAATCTTTTGACTTCTCAAAGGATGACCATGCATATTTTCAATTATCCTTCGCATTATAATAGCTCATGGATGACCCAAACGGTCATGCCAAATGATAAATATGGTATGATCAATAAACTTCTTATTTATAGAATGATACACTTCAACTGCATGAATTTTTGTGCAATATAGGCCAAATGAAAGATATGATAACTTTTTAAATAAAGATTTATTACTCGAAATTATTTAAGTAATACAGAAATACTCAAATCCATTTTCTTCCATTATTTCAATGTGATATCTATTTCGGCGAAAATATTTAAAACTTAATAAATTTCTTCGAGATTTTGAAGAAAATAACACTTTATGAATAACAACATTTGTTTCTCTAGGTAATAATATATTAGTTCTTTCGGAGCTTTTAATCAACTTTACACTACTACTTATAGTATTAATATTTGTTTCTCCCATCTTCAGGTAAGAGAAATATTTTTTATCTTTTCAATATGGTGTGAATTGTACCACTATCAACTAGACATATATTTTCACTGCTACTTTTGTATCTAGTAAATGGAATAATAGCCATCTGAGCATAACAAAACATTTATAAAGTTAAATATTTAAATAATAAAATAAAAACTTTAAATGTTAATTACTATTACAATGTCAAAAATATAAAACATAAAATAAATATATTAAACATAAACTTTTAATTCTTCTAAACACTTCTATCACTAATCAAATGATCAATTCTTCCTTCTAGATGCTCAAAGAAATTAGCCACATCCAAATGAGTTACATCAATATTAACATCTTCAAGGTTGGTATCATCATCATCATCATCATTATAAAGAGAATATTGTAGAGTAAAATTTGCTTCTTTATTTTTGCCTTTCTTTTTCATAGAAGCCTGATAAAGATCAACATGGTATTTTGTCATACGATAGGTACGACCAGTGATCTTTAATGCCACCGTGATAACATTTATCTTTATAATTTGTAAGAACCACATCTTTTTCTTATCATTTCATGTTATTTTTTGGCCACTTTTGGTAGTTATCATTATTTCTTGCAACTTTGTTTTGATTTTTGTGATCATAATGAATATTTCTATTACAACCACATGCACATCCACGTCCAAGGCCACCACCACAATTACGACCTCTTCTAGAGCCAAAATTACGAGGTATAATAGCATTCACTTTTGGGAATGGAGCAGAACTTATTGGTTGAGTTTCATGATTTTTAATTAATAACTCATTATTTTACTCAACTATGAGAAGGCAAGATATTAATTCTACATATTTCTTGAATTCATTTTCTCAAAATTGTTGCTATAGAAGTATATTCGAGTCATGAAAAGTAGAGAAAGTTTTCTCTAATATATCTTTATTAGTAGTATTTTTTTCACACAATTTTAACTATGAGCTAATTTTAAACATCGCAGAATTATACTCACTGACATATTTAAAATCTTGTAATCCAAGTGTATCCAGTCATACCAATGCTTTTGAAAGGACGACCATCTTCTAATGGTCAAACATTTCTTTCAAATTATTCCACAAAATAAGTGAAACTTTCAAGGCAAGGTATTCCACATTTAAATCTTTATGAAGATGATGACAAAGAAAAATCATAGCTTTAGCATCATTTTGTTATGACGATGGATTTCCTTCTATAATGATATCTGTCAGACCTATTGCAGCTAAATACATTTTAACATCTAGCGTCCAGGATAAATAGTATTTTCCCGTGATATCTTGAGTTGCAAACTCAAGTTCAGTGAGATTCGCCATATTAATACAAAATCAAATAGAAAGAGTACCTTTCTTTTTTAGTTTAGAAAACTTAAAAAATCAGGCTACTTGATTATACGGATCGAGAGAGTAACTTTGATAGTGTTGGCTTGATTATAACTTTTAATAGACTAGCTTTGATAGAGACTCAAGCTAATAACGTGTGTGTGTGTGTGTGTGTGTGTATATACGTGTATATATACACACATATATATGTGTATATATAGCTTTGATACACGTATATATATAAGTATTAAGCACAAAACCCCTAATTCCCAAAGATAGATCTAGAAGAATTCAATGCCTCTATCTATAAGCGATATAAAGATCCAAGTAATTACCAAGGTCCAATCCTTCATCCTCTCTCTCGAGTTAATCAAAGAAAAAAAAAAAATAGTGAATCGATGTAACTTGGAACTTAATTCCTAACCCAATCTCTTGAATTCATTAGAAGAGAGTTCAAAAAACAATCAATCCAATAGAAATTAGTCCAAGAACTCACATATTAGAAATTGAAATCTAACAAATCAAAAGAAGATTTAATACAAGAATACATTTTGGGTTCATCCCATCAATTATAATTGAAGAGTTTTATAGATATTGATAAAAGAAAATAAAAGAAGGGAAAAGGTAGAACTCATAGATAAGTCCCTCTTCTTCTTCCCAAAAGCTCTAAAAATCTCGCACAAATTAGAGTAGATCCATCTGCGATGCTGAGAAGCACTGTTCTTTTCCAATATTTCTATTATGTATGGCTTTTGAAGTATAGTGGCGCCAGTTAGATTAAGTTGAGCAGCGCTGCTTATCTTCAATTGGTGACTTTTCTTCTCTCTCAAGTCTCTTCTCATCTTTATTCTTCATCCATATATTTCTGCATAAAACAAGGCAAACACATGTGGGGTTGAGTAGTCATTTTAAGCTAAATTTTGTAACAAATACAATACAATTTACATAGAAAATATATACAAGATATGCGCTCATCCATATGTGTGTGTGTGTGTGTGTGTGTGTGTGTGTATCTGTATTGTATATATTACGAGTATATCTTAGTAGTAACCAATTCTATTACCATAGAAAATGTTGTGAGAAATGACAATCCCAACAACATTGCATATCCAAAGTTTACAATAAACAAACTTCTTAGTCCAAAAACTTGGCCTGTTACAGGATATTAATTAACCCTAGATCTATTCCCTATTCCTTACATACCTCCTTATTACCCTTATTATGATTACAAAAAAGTTTAGTATAATTTTCTTTACTTGAGACCATACACTCACAGCTGGCTCATATATAGTGGCAATATGACAAAAATCATTCCCAAAAGGTTTTATAATTTGTGGTTACCGTTCAAAGGAAATGATACAGTGTTGATAGCATATTACAAAGAGCAGTGTACCAGATACATCACCAAAAATCAACTTGAAAATTTACCACAACATATTCAGTAGTGCAAGTTCTTTTACAAGCCCAAGGTTTCTTACATCATTACTTGGAACTTCTGTTTCCGTAAAATTCATGAAATCAAGTAGTTTTGTCATGAAGTGCACATTAAATGATGGATTCCAAAAATAAGACCAGAATAGACATGTCACCTATTACAGTAAATAAGTTCAAGATGTTAAAAGCAAAGATTAAAGTAAAACCCCAAAAAGCTTTTTACTGGATATCGAGTCATTAGAGGATGGTGACACGGAAGCTTTAATAGGCATAGCACTAGCATATGTCTACCATGACATTTAAAGAATCTTTACATCAAAGAATTTACAAGATTTTTAATATCAGCATAATTTATCAGGAATCTTATCTCTTCAACTTTATTCAAGAATAGTAAGTGTGGACCAGTATGTGTGATGTAACACCCCACCTTTTCATAGTGTAGTGGGCTTCATATTTGTGGAATGTTACAAATGGTATCAGAGTATAGCAGAATTCATAATAGAGCTTCTGATGGAATATAGCAGAGCCTTTGACAGGACATAATGGAGTCTATCATAGTACACTCTAATGTAGATTTGTAGAGCTAGTGAATTTTATGGAACCAGATATGGAAGTAAATGAAATATATGAATTTGAGGCCTTTAAGTTGGCTATAATCCCTTTTGATGAGTCAAAAGAAGAGAAAGTTGAGATAATTTTAATATTTTCAGAAAAAAGATTTGTGATCCCAAATTTGGATAACAATAAAGAGATTGAGGTCAGGAAGGCCTCAAAATTGACATGCTCAATGAATAATTACTGAGTTTAAATGATCAGTTTTGGGAGTAGTAGTGATGAGATGATGAATAGAGAATTTTATACTCAAGGACCTTGTATACACAGTACGATGTAAATTGCGTAGATAAGAATATATACTCTAGTAGTATATTTTGAATATTAGAAATGTTGTTTTGTCATAATATATGAGAGGGTGAGATTATACCAGTACTAATGCGTCGGATCCCATTAAAACCCTGAAGTCAGCCGTGCTTAGACAAGAGAAATCCTAGGATGGGTTGTAATACCCTGCATTTTACCTTTGATTGGCTATTACTTGTAATAGGATGAGAATTTATATCAATGGCCAGAACAAAAGTTGATTGGTGTAATGAGACAAATATTTTGGTAAGATAATATTTGGTCGGGACCTGGATGTAATTATTGAATTTGTACTACTCGCACCCTAAATCTTCGGAAGGCTACTATTATTAATAAAATAAGAATTTAAGGGTACACTAATAAGAGAAATTGATCAGTGTGATAAAACACACGTTTTGGTGTGAATTATGGTATTTGGGTCACCGGGGGCATTTTCGTCATTTTGACCACACCTGCGACTTTGACCTCAAATTTGACCAAAATAGAGAAAGAATTTAAGAATTTAAGAATTACCAATGATTTATTAGAGTTTTTGAAGTTGAATAGTGAAATAAAATATTTTTCTGTTTCGGACCTGATTTTGGTCATTTATGAAGAAAATAGGAAATCGAGGTTAAAAATGGTGCATATGGCATTTTGTGAGTGGTAGCCCATTGACATGTGTCAATTTAAGAGAAGTTTCATGAAGAGTTCATGCAAGACACATGGAATTAAAAGATTGCAAAGTAAATGAAGAATGATGTGTAATTTTGTGATTGAAACGCATCATTTTGTGGGCCATTTAATTTTGGCCTTGGGTATTGTGATTGACTAATGTTCAAACCAAGAGAAGATGAATGAATAACTAGAAATTGGCCAAGAATTTTGTTGGCTTTGCAAGAAGAAATAAGGGAAAATTTTGTGGAGAGAAAAAGTGGTTGGTGTGTAAAATTGTGATTGGAACACACCTACATGAAATCCACCATACAAGTGATTGAATTAAAAATTTCTTGGCTAAAATTTGATGAGAAATGGCAATGAGGAGGCTGTTATAACAGCCAGAATTTTGGCTAGCCTTGAAGAAGGAAAAAACAAGAGAAAACAAGGAAAGAAAAGCTAGAGAAAAATAGGGAGAAAAAGAAAAAAGAGAGAGAAAGAAAGAAGTGTGTGTGTTCTTAGTGATCTTGGAACAAAATCACTTCAAATAGCCTCAAACACAAGGTAAAATCCTATACTTCAAAAATTAAAGTTGTAGATTTCATTATGGTGATCATTATGATATCAATTTTAACATGAAAACATGGTTTTTCATGTCTTGATTTTAGATTAAATCTAGGGTTTGTAAACTTTGTGTGTGAACCTTGTATATACCTATGTGTTCTATGTATGTTGGCTACCTAGAAGCCTTATGGATATTGTTTTGTGTAAGGAAGAACTGAATATTTATGGTAGTTTGAAGGATTGCTTTTGGTCGATGAGATGATGACCAAAGTAGAGTAAAAATGGAAGTGACTAGGTTGGAACAATGAATTATACTAGCTTTCTAAAGGAAAGCAAAGGAAAGCATGAATAGTAGGTTTGAGGCAAAACTACTGGGGCTGTTTTTGCCTAGTAGTTTGTTATGAGAACTAGAACTCTAAAAAAAGCATATACAGAATTAAAGTTAAGAGTCTTACGGTCGATTGGGCATATCATAGAGCCAAATCGGAGTTGTGGATGAAAAGTTATGTACAAAACAAAATGATGTGGCAAACCAATGAAACTTTAGAAAATAATCCAAAAATAGATGAATTTAAGAATGTTAATTGTGTGATTTTGGATGAAATTAAGGGAAAATATGAAGTGAATCCTTTGTATGTGATGGTAGAAGGGTTGTGGAAAAAGAAAAACGAAAGAATTGATCAAATGACGAAAAAACGATGTGACCGAAAGTTAAGTATTTTCCTTAACCGTCGGCTACCCATTGGCCCTAACGGCTAACCGCCAGCTAAACGTCGGCTGGATGTCGACTAGGCATCGGCTATTTTTCGACCGAACACAAATTGACCCGAAAACGATATTTGGCGTAGGTTTATTGGCAAAAGGCCAACAATTCATTGAAAATGGTAGAAACGGTGATTAAACGGCCATAGACAGAAAGAGTTGCTTAGAACACAAGGTGAGTCCTTTTGATTTCTAAAACCTTTTGAAAGCTAGTGTGCTACACTTTTCCATGAAATACTATGTTTTGTACCATTTTGGAAATCCTTGAATATATTTAATGTTTATTTGAGCAAGAATTATTTTATGCCATTTTAGGCTCAATTGAACATCATAATTGGCTTGGAAACCTTACTGGATGATTAAAGTATGAATTTTGTGAATTTAGTCCTTTTTGGATTAAGTATTTGGGATTTTTGGAAAATTATAAATTTTGGAATCGGATATTCATAAATTGATTAGAATGCCCTTATTAGAACATTTTATAAAAATATGTTTGGAAACTTTGAATTTAATCCTTTTTTGGGATTAGAATTCTGAATTTCTTGAAATAAATTCCTTTTGGAACCGGGTATTTGGAAAATGAAATGTCCTTATTGGAATGTTTATGAAAACTTTTGGAATCGGGTATATGGTAAATGATCGAAATACCCTTATTGGAACTTTTGTGAAAACTTTTCAAACTGGGTAAGTGTAAAATGACCCGAATTTCCTTAAAAAGTCTTTTGGAATCGAATATGGGTAAAATAACCTGAACACCCTTGGAAATGACTTTTGTGACCGAGTATGGGAAAAACGACCTGAATACTCTTGGAAACATGTTTTGATGTGTGAACAGAACTCTTTATTCAGTTTCAACATGATTTTGGAAAATAATCTCTTATGATGAGATTGGCTTTTGGAAAACGACCTTTTGATCATTGAAATTGTTTTATTGGTCTGATGTGCCATGAAATGAATTGATTGGTTCTGCGGAGCCTATGCGAATGATGATCTGACTTGCGAGTCAGTGGGATTAAATTTTAAAAATTATATTTTACCCCAAAAATAGTTTTCTTGATATGAAAAATGGTTTTTTGATATGCTCAAATACTAGCCTTTTTCTTAAATTCCTAGCGTAAGCACTAACTTGAACTCTTGGCATATGCACTAACTTGGATACCTGGTGTATGCACTAACTTGATTCTCAGTAGTACACTACGGTATACTTACTTATCCGGCGATGTACGGTTGAGTGCTGTAGGCTGCGGTCTAAGTATAATGATACGTGGCACTGAAGGCGAAGCCTTGAGAGGTTTGCATACAGGCCAAGCTTCAGTTGAAGGAATGCCTGTGATGTCGAAATTGGAACAATGATTTGGAATTGAAACATAGTTTTTCAAAAATATTTGAGTTTTGAATAAACTCTTTTTTTGAGAGTTTTGGAATTGTTTCCAATGAACAAATGAAATGTTTTCCCCACAAGGGTTTTATATACTTTGTCCCCTTACTAAAGCATTAGCACACACGGGACTCATTGCGTGATTTTCACTCATACGTGTGTTATTTTCCTTGAAAAATTTAGGATTAGAGGCATAGCGGAAGCACAGTGGACTCCTAGAGGCTTATGCTACATCTTGGACTTGTTGTATTCGCAAGTGTATGTATCAGAAGCCAAATTCTTGTACTTTTCTATGTTGAAAAAAAAAAATTCGTTGCCTTTTAAGTAAAGTTTGTTATAAAGACCCCTTGTCCGAGCAATCAGATAGGGGGATATCTTATAAAGTTATAGCCCACTACGTCATGAAAATATGGGGTGTTACATGGGTGACCCTGGGAAAGTAACTATAGAAGTTGAAACGAAAAAGATCTTGAGCAATTTAAGGAAATGAAAGAAGGATCTATATGCCTAATGGTGTAAACATAGAAGAATTAAAAAGAGACCACATGAGAGCAATGTATATGAAAGTGCACTATCAGGATGAGAGAATATATGAATTTCCCAAGAGATACATGGTTACATGTATGAAATGGAATTATTCTTTTATTTTATATCTTGTGTATAGAAAATATTGAGTTGTATTTATTTGATGTTTCATGGAGTAGATTTAAAGAGAAGAAGATATGCTATGAAAGGTTACTTGTAGTAGTGCTGGAGACCAAGCTAAAGAGAATGTGGTTGACATTACTAGAAACACTATCCCCAGAATGGAAACACAACCTCAAGGGAATAAAATGACGTGAGTATTACAAAACATCATAGTAGTACTTCAGCATGTAACCGAAGCTCCAACCAAAAAAGAACAACATCCTAAAGTGGAAACAGACTAAGCTTTAGAGCGATTTCTAAAGTTTCACCTTCCTAAATTTTATGGCAAACTAGATCAAGAAGAGAAGGCTGAATTTTGGATGGAACAAATAGAGGATATTTTTACTATCTTAGACTATTCAAAATGGAGAAAGGTCCAATTTGCTACATTTAGACTTCGAGGGCCGGCACGAAACTAGTGGGCTAGAAAGAAAAGAGGATGAGGACAAGAAAAAAAGAAGTGGATGTGGGAGGAATTTCTAGATGAATTTAGAAAAGAATTTATACCCTGCTGGGTAATTGAGAGGAAGGACGAGGAATTTCAAAGTCTCAAGCAAAGTGGAATGACTGTTGGAAAGTACGCTGCTGAATTTACGTGACTTTCAAAATATTGCGCTTTATTTTGTACTTTGACTGGCTATTACTGTATAGAGGATAAGAATTTGTATAAGTGACAAGAACAAGAAATTATCAGTATAATGAGATGAATATTTTGGTGCGATAAAAATATTCAAGGACACAATTAAAATTTTGAGATTATTCTACCCGTACTTTTGTATTTCAATTAATGACTATTTCATATAGAATGAGAATTTAGGTATAAGCCCAGAACAAAAGTTAATCAGTGTAATGAGACGAACGTTTTGGTATAATTTAAGTTTTCAGGAGTATCGTCGTAATTTTGACCGCAAATTGAGAAGAGCTAAAAAGGAATTTGAGAATTCAGATCCCCACCATTTAGTTCAGTAAAATGCACAAATTCCAATGGTGGAATAAAATTTTTTTCTGATACTGACCCGAATTATAGTTATTTCCTTAGAAAAATGGTAATTTTGTCAAAAGAGGATAAGTGGAATTTCAATATTGGCTATTGAGATTAGGTGTTAGAATGTGTTAATGGTATGTATGTTTCATAAAGAAGAAAAGGGAATTAATTATATAAAGCTAGAAAACAAAATAGAAATTTTGTTTTAACTAAATCTCGACCAAAGAAGAAGAAGGAATAAATTGAATGAATTGGTTTATTGTTCTAGAACCCCATGACCTGAAACTTGTAGCTAAATGTCTTAGGATCATTTTAAGACCAATTTGACATGATTTAGACTTGTAAATAGAAAGTTATAGTATAAATGTTAAGGGCTGCCAGTTCAGTGACGGGACGAAGAAGCTGGTAGCTTATGATTAAAACTGAATGAAATGGAAAAGGAAATTGATATTCCATAGGTTAGAATCATAAAAAGAATGTTTTGGGGATATTTTGGAAGACATTAATTGGACTTGTGAATCAAAAGTTATGATATAAACAAACAAGTGTGCCAAGAAGGAGGAAATGAAGAAATTTGGTTGATAAAGAATAAATCCATATGTTGATTCCATATGTATTATTGGATATATGAAGGATCAAGGAAGTACGTGAAAGCTTTGTATACTTATTTGAGGAATGAAATATGGATTGATTATGGATGTAGGTTATTTATCTTAAAGATTTTGTGACAAAATTGAGGACCATTTATATAGCTAAGCAATAGGACATAAGGTGAGTCCCCTTGGCTTTTTAAAAAATTAATGTTTGCTAGTAGATTTCATGTTCACTAAATAATGCTATGTGAACCTTTTTGGTTTCTTGAAGCAAACAAATGGTTTTTTTGAGGAAGAAATGGTATCATGCCATACTAGGTTAAATAGAAGTTGTGAATTTTCATAAAGGGAACTAGTCATAATTAGTGACTAATTTTCCTAAAGCCTTTCAAATACAAGGTTGATGGACATTTGTGTTTTTTTGAGGAAAATATGGTTTCTCTAAATGAGAAATTATTGAGGACTTTAGGAAATAACATTTTCTACAATGAATTTTGGATCGCTTGAATTGTGAATATTTCCTAGGCATAAATGTATACTTGAAAGGCTTTCTTCTCATTAATTATGAGCCACAATAATGATTTATTTAAGAAAATATTAATATTCTTTTTATGGTGAAAACCTAGAATCACGAGAATTCTTAGATTATGGGAACCATAATTGGTTTTGAAACTAAGGTACGGTAAAATATGAATCTCTTGAATTTAATTCTTTTTCTAGAATTAGAATTCAGATTTTTTGGTTAAAACTTCTTTTGAATTGGGTATTCTTAAAATGATGAAAATACCATTGGAACGACATTTTATTGTGCAGAAGGACTTTTATCCTTTTTCGCTATGGTTTTGGAAAATGATCTCTCGATATGAGATCTGATTTTGGAAAACCATATTTTGTTCCTGAAAAATATTTTATTGATATTCCTTTGAGAATGGATATTTGACTGGTCTTACGAACTAGAGGAATTGGACTGGAAACTCTGAGTACTCAGTAGGGGCTATGACCTCTGTACTAGCTTGCATTAGAGATAGACAATTCCAAATAACCTGGTTCTAGTTTTGGGAATTGTCTTACTCCAAACGGGGTGATAGGACATTGGAATCAGCTGGTTTTCTAGCTAGCACTGTCCTCATGCATAAGCACCCATTAATTGGTTGGTCTTGGGTGGGACACCCAATCTACAATCAACCCTTGTCAACCTCATGGTGAGGGGAATACGGAGTGGGGACTCGTTCTACATCAAGTAAAAAGAATTGGTATAATTTAAGGTAGGTTATGATGACAATTCTACCTCTTCGGCAATGCACAATTGAGTGCTGTAAGGCGCAATCCATGGCACAATATGATCGTGATGCTATAAATGAAGCCTTGTGTGCTTTGCGTGCAGGTTGACCTTCTATTGATAGGAAAGCCTATTTTTTCTGAAAAATATCGGGGGGGGGCAATAATATTATAAAACTTGGTTTTCCAAATACGCCCGAGATATGGGGCATTGATCTTTTAATAAAGTTTGATTGCTTGCGATTTTAAATAATTCTTAGGGAAGCTTTCTCCTAATGAGTTGTAGAATTATTTTCAGTGGAAAGACCAAATGAACTCCTACTATTTATTTTTAGTGGAAACCATGATAATTCTATACTCTATCTTCTTTAAGAAAATACTAGCACACACGAGACTCATTGAGCCTTACGCTCACACAGGTATTATTTCTTCTAAAAATTTTACAGATCAGAGGAAGCAGAAACGCAGTGGACTCCCAGAGACTCATGCAATATCTTGGACTTATTATGCTCTTGAGTATATGTATCAGAGAAAAGACTTTATGTATGTTCTTGTATCTAATAAAAGAATTTTTAGAAAAATTTCCGCTACATATTGGATGAAGTATGTTATAAAGATCCCTTGTCTAGGCAACTGGATGAGGTGACATCCCACAAAAAAAGAACCTCACTATGCTATGAAAAGGTGTGGTGTTACATGTGACTCACAGGAAAGCAATAAAAGATTGGTATGAATTACAAGACAAGAATGGTAGACAATATTAGTTGGTTAGACAATATTGGTAGTTTGGAATTACAAGAATGTGTTGTTAGGTTTGAATTACAAGTGTGTATTTAATTTAGTTTTATAGGATTTTGAAGTCTAGCTATTCTAAATAGCAAGCCCTCCTCTATTTGCAAGCATGAGTGAATTGAGAGTCTTTGCCTGCTCTCTTTGAAAGCTTTCTCTTGTATTTAAGAACTTGTATTCAAGAATATTTCAAGTTTAGTCAAGAAAGGTTTTTATAATTTTTATCTAATTCAAATTTATTTTCAAAGTTATTGTCATTAATCATCATGTTAATTTATTTCTAGAGGCTTCATTTAACCCTAAGTGGAACTATTAGATCCTATTGTAATAGACTCATGTTGAGTTTTAGGAATATCTTTTGTAAAATCTACTCCTTCTAAATGTTTTGGAATAGATGTGCACTGTAAAATTTGATAATAGGAGGCCTAGATGTAGATAATTGATAAAAAGACTATCTAGTTATTGCGAATTTAATTTCTATTTTACCATCTTGTAATTTTGTAACTTCTTCTATCTAAGAAGATTCTCCTATAGGTTTTGGAGTAAGTAGATTTTTAAATTGCCAAGTATTGTTAGTCATAACTTCCTACAATTTGAGTAGTCTAGGAACAAATGTAGATGCATATTGTAAATTAGCTTCTAATAACATAGTAGATCTTGGTTTACTGTAATTAATAACTTTTGGATTTAATGTGGTTTTCATTAATTTGTAATAAACTCTATAAATCAAAGCTATTGATCTAGTACCTTCCTCAAATTCTACATTTTTAGTTTGAATATTTAATATAAGTGACTTTAAAGCATGAGGGGTTTTAATATCTATGGAAAAATTGGGATAACAATTAAAATGTATTAGACTATTTGCAAAACTAGATGGTAATACTGCTAAAATAGAGTTGTCAAATTTTAAATGTCTTGTATCTCTAAGTAACAAGTAAATAGGTATATCTCTATATAAAGGGCTAGTGGGATAACTATCTTACATTTGATAAGTGTTAGCAAATCCTTACAACTTATACTCTAATTACAGTAGTGGAAAATAAAGGAATAAGTGAGTGTACTAGGCAAGAATCGAAGCAAGATATAGTAGCCACTTTAGTATATGAGATTACAAAACATTTTATAGGAGAACCCCAAACATTTCAAAAAAGAAGTTCTGAAATTCTTACAAATTTAACTTATCCTAAATTTCATGATTTTAGATGGTATAAAGATATGTTTCTTAGTAAAGTCACGTTTAGAACTGATTGTCATCCTACCTTTTGGAAAGAAAGATTTATAACAGGATTACCACCATTGTTTGTAGATAATTGATGCGTAAATTTTGGGTGTATAAAAATTATCAAATTTAAATCCATCCCTTAGTCAAGTTTTAATTAAAACATTAATCCCAAAATACACATACAAGCAAGTATACTCATCGCAAGCATAGCATAGGGAATTAACGAGTATCGATCCTCAAAGGAACAAGTACACACTAATCATTTTTTATTCATTGTTTAACCAACCTAAATAAAGTGAGAAGATAATAAAAATAAAAACAAAAACAAAAAAATATATACAATTCAAGGATGTAGGTTTATGCAACTTAGACAATTATCTTAGAAAATATGATAATGAACCAACTAGCAATTCGCTCAACTAATTATCATCTTGGCATCATGAAGGATTATAAAGTAAAATTCAATCATTTCCCAAGTCATGAATCTATTTAGATAAATTTCACTTCGTTTCCCAATCCAAGGAATTACTATCTTTCGATTAATATTAACAGATTTGCCAATTAAGCTAACATAACCAAAACATGCATGAAGCTCAATTCCTTGTAAGTATGAAATTAGCTAATAACCCTTTGCTCGAGGAGAAATCAAGTAATCTTTGATCACTTAGTCCTTTAATCTTAACTTCGTCGTTCAAGTCCATCAAGATTAGACAAATACAAAATCAATGCAATGAAACTCCAAACATCGTCGTCCCAAGTCAATTAGAAGAACTTGCATCAATTACCAATGAAAACAAGTAATCAAACACCAAAGATAAAGAATTGATCAAACAACTAAATTAACACAAAATCATGAATCTCAAAATAATATTAAATTACAATAAATACAATAAATACATTATTGTTAAAGGAAAAGAAAATAAAGATAAAAGAAAGCACTCATAGATAAACCTCTTTCTTCACCCTTGAAGACTCTCTTGAATAATCTTCCTTGATTAGATGAATTCCTCCTTCAATGAGTGATTTTAAAATTTTTGCTTTTGAATCCACCTTTCTCTATGTATCTCTCCTCATTCTCTTGTGTTTTCTTGTGCTTTTATAGGCGTCTTGGATGTTAAATTTGTGGCTTAGAAAGCCTTGGCCGAGTAGGATTCAGAAAATACCAAAATCATTGAAAAATTCTTAATTTCATGCACAAAATATTCGTCTTCCAGAGCGTACTTGGCGCCGGGTACCTTCGACCTACCTGGCACTAAGTGCATTATGTTCTTCCCTTATTTTTGCTCTGTTCTCATCGGCAGATAGAATGGACCCAGCGCCAAGTACACTTGCCAGACTTGGCGCCAGGTCTGTTATGATTTTCCTCTGAACGTTGGCTCAATTTCTGCTGCTGACTAGAATGGACCCGGCGCCTGGTCCATTGGCTAGGCCTGGCACTAGGTGCATTATGGAATTGTTCACTTTCTGATTGAATTTAACTTAAATCTGCACAAATTTGCCAAAAACACTTTTCACAAGTAAAATGTCAAATAGGAAGGAATATGATTAGTTATTACATCAAATGTATCGCAAAACAACCTCAAATAACTAGAAAAATAATGGTGATTTTAGCCCATATCAATAATGTAAGACAGAAACTTAGAACTTTATAGGAGATATACTATATGATACATTAACATTTGGAGATTTAGTTAATTATGTAACTATAGTAGGATTAGAGTTATATTCTGATATCAAATTAAAGTCCCAGATTGAGAAAGAACATAGTATTACCAGCAAAAGAGTTAGGAAGGTTTTGTTGAAATTGTGGATACCTAAAAGTAACAACACCCTCATCTAGAGTGAATAAAAAATATAAGAAAAAGAAGCCATTAAAAAAAAAAAAAACTTGATAGGACTTATAAAAAGAGAAAATTTAGAAAAACTAAAGTTACAAAAGATTAGAGAGATAATATACCAAAATGTTATAACTATGGAAAAAGAGGGCATTTAGCTAATGAATGAAAAAATGAAATCTAAAAAGAAAAATAAAATTAATGAGTTAGAACTAGAAAAATAAATTAGAGATAAGTTTTTTCAAGTATTAGATTAAGATGATAATAGTTCTATTTCAACAGAGGATAATGATAAAGATCAAATATATGCTATTCAGGAAAATTTTGATTATTTTTCTAACCAATAAAGTGATTGTGATTGTATAGGATTATGTAATTGTGATATTAATGTTATTACAAAAGAAAGTAAGCAATTCTTTTTTGATTTAATTGACAAAATAGACAATGAAGATATTACAAGAACATAAAGGTGTACAACCTTTTGATATAAAACAAGTATTTAATAGATTTAAACCTTTGGAAACAAAAATATCCATAAAAGATTTACAACAAGAAATTAAGAACTTAAGAAAAGAAATAGAAAAATAAGTAATCTTAAAAGATAAAAGAAAAGCTATAGTCGAGGAAGAAAATCCGGAAGAAATTATTACAGCTATAATCAAGACTTGATTTTAAAAATGGTATGCACCTATTACAATTAGAATAGGAGATAATTTTATAATTAAAACTGTTGTCCTTATGGATTTAGGAGTGGATTAGAATTGTATAGCAGAAGGACTGGTACCAACCATGTATTACGAAAAAACTACAAAAAAAATTATATTCAGTTTCGAGTTCAAAATTAGAGATTGAGTATAAATTATCAAATGCCTCATATATGCAATGGAAATATTTGCTTCAAAAATTCTTTTATCTTAGTTAAAAATTTAAGAGAAGCTGTTATTTTAGGAACTCCATTTCTTACTCAGATATATGCTTCTACTATAGATAGTTTTGGTATTCATGAAAAAGTTTTAGGACAAAAAACTAGATTCGAATTTTTAACTAGTAAAAAATAAAGAGATAGAGATATTTTAAAGAATAACAATATATCCAGAATTTAATTATTAACTGCTCAGATTAATTTTTTAAAGGAAGAAATATGTTACAGAAGAATAGAGGAACAATTAAAGGATCCCTCAATTAAAAAAAATTAGAATTTCAAAAGTTGTTAGAGGAACAAGTTTGCTCTGAAATTCCTAATGCCTTTTAGGATAGGAAGAAACATGTAATTAGCTACCATATATAGATGTCTTTAGTGAGAAAGATATCCCTACTAGAGCTAGACCTATACAAATGTATCATGAATTAATGGAATATTGCAAAACAGAAATAAACAAATTGTTAGCTAAAGATTATTAGACCATCCAAATCCCCTTGGAGCTATCTAGCCTTTTATGTCAATAATCAAGCTAAAAAGGAAAAAAGGAGCACTTAGGTTAGTAATAAATTACAAACCTTCCAATAAATTGTAAAGTAGATTAGGTACCTAATATCTAATAAAAGAGATTTACTGAAAAGGACTTACAAAGCCACTATTTATAGTAAATTTAATATGAAGTCAAGATTTTTGGCAAATATAGATAAAAGAAAAGGATAGATACAAAACTACTTCCAATGTACTTTTGGGACAATATGAATGGAATGTTATACCATTTGGATTAAAGAATCCACCGTCTAAATTTCAAAATATTATGAATAGTATATCCAATTCCTATAGTCATTTTATAATAGTCTACGTAGATAATGTTTTAGTTTATTCAAAAAATATGGATAAACACTTTAAGCATTTAAAACAATTCTTTGATATTGTTAGAGCTAATGGATTAGTAGTAAGTGCCAAAAAAGTTAAGTTATTCTAGATTGAGGTAAGATTTTTAGGATATAATCTTACAAAGGGTACATATAATCCTATTTGTAGAGTTATATATAGAATTTACATCTAAGTTTCCAAATAAAATTATAGATAAAACTTAGTTACAAAGATTTTTAGGATGTCTAAATTACATTTACATTTCTAATTTCATTTCTCATGTTAGACAATTATGTAAACCTTTATATCAACAATTGTGCGAGAATCCAAGTCCTTGGGGGTCCTGAACAAACCCAAATTGTTCAATAAGTTAAAGCTATTGTTAAAATCTTTGTTGCCTTATTCTCAAGCACATGATTACTTCAACTTCTTGAAAACAACTAGTTCTGTATCATTTAGGAATTTGGCTTAGAAGTCAAAGGAATTATAGTACTATTACAAAGGAAATTTTCTCTATAGTTTTATGCATTACTAAATTTCAAGATGATTTGATAAACAAAACATTTTTATTACGAATTGATTACAAAGTTGCAATAGAAGTTTTAGAAAAGAATGTTAAAATTGTAGTTTCCAAACAAATTTTTGCTAGATAGTAAGTTATTTTATATAGTTTTGATTTTGAAATAGATTTTATTAAAGGAGTTAAAAATCCTTTACTCAATTTCCTTACAAGAGAATTTTTACAGGGAAAATGTGACTAACCACAATAGAACCGATGAGAGCAACCAGGCCTAATTCACCACAGCCTCCTAATAGGTATTCATTACTCGCCTACTTTCTACCACCACCACGAAGACTAGATATACCGCCAAATATACCCAATTCTTCCAGTTCTACTAAAAAATCCATCATTAAAGATAAAAACAATTATACCATGCAAGTACCCAACTCTTATAGTGAAGTTATCAACCTATCTCATACACCAACAAAACCAGAAGCCAAAGTTATAAGCCTAGTTATAGAAGCTCCTTTTGATTACAACACTATTTCTATTACCCCTATGTTTCCAGTGGAACATTCACAGATCCATTATTCCTTACAAGACTTTACCAAAATTAGCTTTTATTCTAACAACAATGTATTTACAGAAGATCCCTTGAAGACTCGTGAATATTATAAGTATATCTTGGTAGCAACTAATTATATTACAATATAAAATGTTGTGAGAAATGATGATCCCAACAATATTGCATATTCAAAGTTTATCGCAAACAAAATCCTTAGTCAAGAAACTTGGCTGGTTATAGGATATTTAACCTCAGTTCAATTCCCTACTCCTTACAAAATCCTACTGCATCTTGCTTTGATTGTTGATATTTGGTTATTTTATGCATATTTTACATAGCAATTGAGATTAAATTCTTTAATTTTCATTATAAATTGCTACTCATCTCTCCCAATTTTCTCCTTGTTTAATGTCTATTAAAAGAATTGAAGTTAGAAAATAATTCAAGGAGAAAACACTAAAAAAGAGCTATATAGGGTATGCACGGCACCGTCAGCAATTATCTCCACGCCATCGTGCATCAGTTAAAATTTATAGATCGATCTTTTGGGTGTACATGGTATTGTGCCAGCTAGGATATATGTCGCCTTGCATTATCAGAATTCAAAAAATACGGAACATTAAAAGCTTCACGGCACCGTGCCCAGCAAGCTTCACGCCATCGTGCAACGATCCAACACATGGTAATAATAAGCACTGCGATGTCATTTGACATGAAAATTAGAGGATCAAGGCATGCACAACGCCATTCTTGTCTACATCCACGGTGTCATGCAACATTGCAGATTGTGCTCTATTCAGCCTATTTAGGGCTTTTTATTGGAAAAAAAAACTATAAATTGCTCATTAAAGGAAGAGCCCAGGGAGAGCCACCCACGAATTTCATCAAAGAATCCCTTGAAAGCACAAGAAAAAGAAAAGAAGAGAAGATCAATGAAGGATTAAGAAAGAAGGAGCAGCCCCAATTTAAGCTTGCAAAGTAGAAAAGAGATCTTGTCTATGAGTTTTCTTTTCCTTTTATGTGATTTGAGTTGGGGTTGTTAAATTTCACTGAATTGAATTGTAATTAAAGGGTTTTACCCTATTTTACTCTTATATTGGATGATTATTTGGTTAATTGATTTCTATTTTGAGTAATTTATTACTTGAGTTTGATTTATTTGGGCAATTCTCTTGTATTGAACTTGAGAAAGGATATATGAGATGGGTTCCCTTTGATGTTAATCCAATAGATTTGTTTATCTGTTGATGAACTTGAGAAAGGATTTGGGGGATTGAGAATTTTGTGGTAGATGAAATTTTGGAAACACTTGGAGATAAGGGTTCTCGGGCTTTTTGGCCTATTGAGATTTCCTTGATTATGTTGGATTTAATTTGTGAGATAGAGATATTCATAGGTTAGATCCTAGAGTAGTGAATTCATTACTTGAGAAAGAATGAGTTTTACCTTGAAATCTTACCAATTTTTGGAATTGCTGTTAGTTGATTGAGTGATGTCCATTATTTGAGTAATCTTGGGGGAATTCTCATTTAATTGCATGGTTAATCTTCTTTCGTCACTTAAATCTTCCTTGTGATCTTTTGTTCTTTGACTTGTAATTTGGGTTGATACTCTTGTGTAGTTAATAATTAATTAGCTTTCTCCCTATTTTTATTAATTGAACAACAATAGAATTCAAGTGGAAGTATGAGTATTTGACCCAGTTTCTGAGGATCTTCGATACTTGCAGACTAGATTCTATACTACATGATGGATATACTTGCCTAATTTTGTATGTGTGTACTTGAGTAAATTGTTATTTTATTTTTAAAACTTGATTGAGTTTGGGTTTATTTCTTTTCACATTCATATTAGATGCACAGTGCATGAGCCCACACTAACAAGTTTTTTGCGCTGTTGCCGGGGAATCAGTTGTCAATTCTAAAAACACATAAGTTTTATTGATTCAATCTGTTTTATTTGTAGATTTTGTAATTTTTTCTTTCTAGTAAATAACTAATTGATTTTCTTTTCTAGGACAATCATTTTAGAGACATTGTATAGATTTATTTTATTTTATTTGTGTTTTATTTGGAATTGAAGAGAATTGATATAGCTATGGTTTGATTAGGTTATTACTTTTAGGGGATATCATTTTGAAAGGTGATTCCAATGTCTACAAATTTTCATCAAAAAGATCAGCTGCATTAAGAAGTAAAAGATAAAGAATCGTTAATGGGATCGCTCATCAAAGATTTATTCGTGGGTCTTGCCATTACGACTGATACACATTTCCAAAAGATGGATGAATTGCTCAAAACAAATGCGGTTTTATTGGTTGAATTGGAGAAGCAACTTGGGCATTTGGCAAGAACTATTTGTTAGGATTCGTAGACTTCTAAACGTGGAAAACATCCACAAATCCCTTCCGAGGACCCAAGCCAAATGATTAAGACGATCTAGGGATTACAGAATTACCTCTATTTGGCGTAATCAAGATATCTGGATTCTGGTTTTCTATTGTATGTGCAACTCGAATGATCACCAGACGTTGTAATGTGCGAACGCCCTCTATCGGATACACACAGTGAACCAACTCGTTACCTTAGGAGTGCTAGTGCCTAGGGTTTGAGAGGCTTAAATTTTTCTAGTGAATGGAGGTATGAATATTTTTTAACAGAGAGCACCCTTGAGAAGACGGCTAGGGTTTTCTTTTAAAATCACCCGAACCTCTTGGAGTCCAACTCTGATAATATCTTATCATATTTTATTTTAAATTCAAATTAAATTAAAACTGATATGATAAGATTCTGTCATTATCTCGGTAATTTAATTAATTAATTAACTGATGTGTCCGGACTTGGGTGTAAAAATCATACAAAAATTAAGTACATTCCCAATCAAGTTTAAATTAAAATGTTCAACCTAAATCACACATATGAGCAAGCGTACTCATCATTAACCGAGTATAGGATTTAAATGAGTGTCGATCCTCAAGGAACAAGTAGACATTAATCACTTTTTTTCCATTGTTTAACCAACTCAATAAAGTGAAAAATAAATAAAAATAAAATAAAATAAAATAAAATAAAAATATATACATGTCAAGGATGTAGATTTATGTAACTCGAGCCATTAGTTAGACAAACATGATCTTGAAGTATCCAACCTTTATCATCACTAATTATTCTCTTGGCATCATGGAGAATTAAAGTAGACTCACTTCTTTCCCAATCCATGAATCCCTATCTTCTAGGTAACTTAGTATCACATACTCTGTCTCAACCAGTCTTACCCAAAAGATGCATTAAACACAATTATCTGATTAAGTCCCATTCTCAGGTAAACTTAACCCATGAAATTAACCAATTGAATCCATACTCTGGCAGACATCAATTAACCTTTAATTACTCTGTTCTTAGCAATTAACCCCATTTGCAGGCAAGTTAAAAGACAACAAATATGAAATCAATTAATTGAACTACCATCAACCTTATTCTCAAGCAAGTTAACGGAAAGCCACAATCAATTAATCTTGTAATAAGCACGAGTAATTAAATACCAATCAATTAATTAAAAGATCAAATAACTCTAAAAACCATGAATGTCTAAACCAATGTCAAATTATAATAAAATAATTAAAATGTCATTGTCAAGAAAAAGAAAACAAAGTAAAAGAAAGCACTCATAGACAAATCTCTTTCTTCTTCCTTTGAAGACTTCTTGCACAACCCTCCTTGAATTGAAGATTTCTTCCTTTAATTGAGTGATTTTCTACGCTGATCAATGAATTCTCCCATTTTTTCCTTGTGTTTTTCATCTATTTATAGGCTTAGGAAGTGCCTAAACTCATAGGTACAGAGTTCTTGGCCGAGTAGAAGTTGGAAGATACTAAAACTCTTCAAATTACCAAAAACCACGTAGAAAAAATCAAGCACTGCCTTAGCTTCAGGGCACAGTCGACGCCACCTTAGCTCTTCGAGCCGGCGTCAGTTGTGTTCTGCTTCTCTACTTGTTCGCTGATTTTTCTCCGAATTTTGCACAATGTGTCCAGAATGCAGCCGGCGCCGGTTCCAGCTTCACAGCTGGCGTTGCCTTAGTTCTATTCCGCTCTGTTTCAACAATTTTTTCGTTGCTTCAAATTCCGTTTCAACAGTGCACGGCCGGTGCCGGTTTTAGGGCCTTAGCCAGCGCCGCCTCTCTTCTGCTTTGCGACGTTTTTGTTTCGTTTTACTCTAAAAATCTATAATGATGAACAAAATACCTTTTCAAGAGTAAAATCTCAAATATGAAAGAATATGACTAGTTATTGAACAAAATGTATTAAAAATGAATATCAAATAATTAGGAAAAACATGACTAATTTAGCCCCTATCATTAACCAAGTCAAATTCTTATAATTTGGACATCATCCAAATACATCGAATGTGGACATATTCTAGATTTATTGTATCTGGTCAATTTTCTAGGTTTAATTAACTTAGACATATTTCTAGATTCATCGAACTTGGTCACTAGAAAAATAATCTAACGAATTCGCTTATTGTGTGAACCCATAGGTTCATTTAACACTGACAGTATGCCCAAATCACATTTAAATAGCCCATAAGTTATAAGCGGTTTCTAACAAAACATTATAATTATCTAGGTTAAATGAAGATCAGTAATCTTTTTGAATCAAACCATAACTTTATATTTAGTCATTTT
This sequence comes from Voacanga thouarsii, assembly GCA_026120185.1. NCBI lineage: Eukaryota > Viridiplantae > Streptophyta > Magnoliopsida > Gentianales > Apocynaceae > Voacanga > Voacanga thouarsii. The sequence continues at coordinate 3,772,893 of JANUWF010002024.1, read as the reverse complement.
GTCCAACGATATCCAGATTAAGCATAAGGTACGGAGTATGTCATCCTTATTAAGCTTAATCAATTATTTCTTGATTTCGTAGTAGACTGTTCAAAAAAATGATAATAATATCTCAAATTGATATATTTGAGCATGACCATGCGTTTTAACAGTCTAACTTATCAAAGGGCCCATGGATATCTCTCCCATAATTGAAAGGGATAAATTCTTTCATTATCAATTATATTCCTCTCTCTGATTTATTCTATATCCAACAGTGGTCTAATTTATTATTTGGTTAAAGACAACTTTAGACAACGTTAAAATATAGAATTTATCACGTAGGAAACTATGATGAATTCAAGTCGAAGGACTTTTAATATCATTATGGCTAGAAAGTACTTATGACATATTCCATGAAGTACTCTCATAGTGGGTCATGTCTAGTACAATGTTCTCTAACATTTATTTATGTTTTGACTTGATATCACATATATCCATGACCAGTCAAACATAGCCATCAAGTCACAAACATAATAATCTTAATTTAATATTATTCCACTAATAATAATCGATCAAGAACAGTTTAAGAATAGTCATTGTATTGATTATAGGGTTTTACTTATCAAGTCACATACTTGATGACCACAAAACTAAATGCACTATTTATGGAAAGAAATACCTCGTATTATTACATAATACATAACGACAATAATATAAGTACAAATTAGGTCTAGGGCATATCCCTAACACTATTCGAGAAGGATGTGAGAAGTCTAGTGAAAAAGGTTTAGTAGAAGCAGTTACACTTCGTAGTGGAAGGGAATTGGAAACAACAAACAACCCTAGTCAGGTAAGAAAATAGACTAAAGAGGAAAATAATGAGTACAAAAAACTGACGGCTGTTGGGTATCTCAGGCTTGTATCCTATACGGTGCAGCGAAAAAAAAATCGAGATACCCTCCCAGGACTCTTCTATGTGTGGAAAACAAGACATAACGACAACAAAGGCAACAGCTTTTACCTTTGGATGATCGTACGAAGAACAAAATTTTCTTCTTCAAGTTGAGGCGCGATCCAGCAATCCTCGTGATCAATCTCCACGTGAGTTGAACGTCTACCCACTATAATCACAGTGTGTGATTATCTCTAATAGTAATCCACACAGAGGAATACTCAAGCACCAAAATTTTTGTGCTAGTAGAAATTAATGGCGGCTAGGGTTTTTCTTTCAAGAAGAAAAATGAGAGAAAGAGAGATCAAAGGAAGAGAGAATCGTGTGTTGTGTTTCAGCTATTGGCTATGGTTTTTCGTGTGTTATTAGCTACTATATATCACACGAAATTCCCTTTTCAAAACTGAAAATTCTAATCCTATTAGAATTCCTGAATTGTAATTGGAAACATCAAGTTCTCACAATTACAACTTGTACCACAAATTATAACTAATTATAATTTGTCCACAACTTTTCTTTCTCTCAATTAACCCCGTATTGTTATCAAATAACATCTTGAGTATATAATCCTCTATTGTGTGTGACCTATTAGGTTTCCCAGTCAATTGGTAGAGAACATGAATTAATCTAAACGTCTTTGAGATTAATAATCCATAATTAATTAGAATTAATCCTATTAATTCTAATTAGGATTGGTTTATTAATTCATCAATTAATAAACCCATATTTCCAGATCATGAGCGGTATCTAGCAACACATCATGACCACCCAAGAGTCTAGGAAGTCAAGTGGCTTGACATGAACCATTCAATAACAAATTTCAGTGCATTCAACTCCTTTCACCATATAATATCTCATTCGGTTTGGAGTACGGAATTAGTGCCAACACCCTCCAGAATTAATTCTGGCCAGAATACAATAGTACTTGTACCAGGAACCCACTACTCTAGATGTGTATTAATTGGAACTGTTTCCAATACACAATTGCCTTGGCCAAGGACTTTCGAGTAGTAATTCCTACAAGTAGCCGTGAGATATTCGCCCCTACTATTAGGAGTGGTGAATCCTTTATTGACCCTCTCAACTAGTTTCATTTACCTCACCATGTACCCAATATCCATCCCATAGGCGGCCCTCGATCGAGCTCCGGAGATTGGAATCAAAGTATAAGGCTCAGAAACAAAGTACTTTGGAGATCTCAAGTCTAAGGATACTTGCACGTTTGCTATATTGAGATTATATCACTGGCACTAAATAGTTATCCATGTTATTATCTCAAAGTTAGGTCATCCAATGAACTTGTTCCATTAACAAGCATCCATGTGTTAACTTTGAGTATCTCAATACTCACGGTTATGAGAACCACCGCCTGATCAAATCAGGAAGTCTAACACATGTTAGTCTTAACGCATTAATGATGTCTTGTCTCATTAATACTATGACTAGGGACTATTTAAGTACTAACACCATCCAGTGTAGTAGGAATCTCATATCATGATCTCTATCATAATTTCCTTAACACAGTGTTGTACTAGGGACTTTATCGAACAGTTATATTATTTAAAGTAAACAAAAGAAACTGTAAGATAAATAATGCCTTTTATTAAAATAAAATGTGTCATATACAATGTACAAGTGATTGCCTCTAGGACACAACACTAACAAACTCCCACTTGCACTAGAGCCAATCATTCATGTATCTAATACCAAATGACTCAACATGACAATCATTTTTCTTTTGGGATAGTGCTTTCGTAAGCGGGTCAGTTATGTTCTCATTCGTGGGAACTCTCTCTATCTTTACATCATTCCTATCTATGATCTCCCAGATCAGATGATAGCGTCGCAGTACGTGTTTGGATCGTTGGTGAGACCGCAGCTCCTTTGCTTGTGCAATGGCTTCGTTGTTGTCACAATACAAAGTTATTGGACTAACAACACTAGGAATCACACCCAGTTCCGTCACGAACTTCTTGATCCAAACAGCCTCCTTAGCTGCTTCATAAGCAGCTATGTACTCAGCTTCTGTCGTAGAGTCGGCAATAGTCTCTTGTTTGAAACTTTTCCAACTTATTGCCCCACCGCACAACGTAAACACGTAGCCAGATTGTGATTTGAAATCATCTTTATCAGATTGAAAACTGGCATCAGTATACCCATTTATTTTCAAATCACCTTCTCCATATACTAAGAACATGTCCTTAGTCCTTCATAAGTACTTAAGGATGTTCTTTACAGCAGCCCAATGACCCTCACCAGGGTCGGATTGGTATCTGCTCGTCAAACTGAGAGCACAAGATACATCGGGCCTAGTACATATCATAGCATACATGATAGATCCAACTGCCGAGGCATATGGAATCTTACTCATGTGATCCCTTTCAACTTGTGTCTTGGGAGACATCGACTTTGAAAGGCTTACACCATGTGACATGGGTAAGAATCCCTTTTTGGATTGATCTATGCTAAACCTCTTTAGCATTTTATCTATGTATGTAGACTGTGAAAGACCAAGCAACCTTTTGGATCTATCTCTATAGATCCTTATTCCAAGAATATAAGTTGCTTCACCAAGGTCTTTCATGGAGAATTGTTTGGACAACCAAACTTTAACCGTTTGCAAGACAGGTATATCGTTTCCTATTAGCAATATGTCATCTATATAAAGTAGTAAGAAAACGATTCCACTCCCACTAACCTTCTTGTATACACAAGGCTTGTCTATATTTTGAATGAAATCAAACTCTTTGATTGTTTAATCAAAACGGATATTCCAACTTCTAAAAGCTTGTTTAAGTCCATAAATAGACATTTGCAGCTTACACACCTTTGTGCCATCACTGGATGTGAAACCCTCAGGTTGTGTCATATACATTTCCTCAGTCAGATTTCCATTTAGGAAAGCTGTTTTCACATCCATTTGCCAAATCTCATAATCATAATGAGTAGTAATAGCTAGGAGTATCCTGATGGATTTCAACATGGCTACTGGCGAGAAGGTTTCATCATAGTCAATACCATGTTGTTGACGATAACCCTTCGTCACTAGTCGTGCTTTGTAGGTAACTAAGTTACCATCCATGTCCATTTTCTTCTTGAAAACTCATTTGCACCCAATAGGTTTAATTCCTTTGGGTGGATTAACAAAAGTCCATACTTGGTTGTCGTATATAGAATCCATCTCTGACTTCATGGCCTCAAGGCATTTCTCAGATTTTGAACTATTCAGAACATATTTGTAGGTAATAAGCTCATCTTCATCTATGAGCAATACGTTATTGTGGTCACTAATGAGAAATCCATATCTCTCAGGTGTCATGCGTATCCTACTAGATCTACGAGGTTCTTGTGTATTAGAAGGTTCATCTATTCTCTCAATAGATGTGGGGTTAGACAGTTGATACTCGTTTGTTTGATTTTCATGAACTTCACTAAGTTCAATCTTACTCCCACTGTCCTCCTTGAGCATGTGCTCCTTTTCTAAGAAGACGGCATGCTTTGAAACAAACAATTTGTTTTCGGAGGGTAGATAGAAGTAATATTCGAAAGATTCTTTTGGATATCCCACAAACAAACACTTGTCAGACTTACTATCAAGTTTGTCCGACTATGGCCTTTTAATAAAAGCAAGACAACTCCATACACGCAAGTGAGATAACTTTGGTCTCTTATCAAAGAACATCTCAAATGGGGTAGTATCAACCGATTTTGTCGGAACTCTGTTTAGTATATAAAAAGAAGTTTCTAGTGCATACCCTTAAAACGATTTTGGTAGGTCTGCAGAAGCCATCATGGTCCGTACCATGTCTAGAAGGGTTCAATTCCTTCTCTCAGATACACCATTATGTTGAGGTGTATGTGGCGGAGTCTATTGAGATAATATCCCATTATCTCTAAGATAACTCAAAAACTCTTGACTCAAGTATTCTCCTCCTCGATAAGATCTTAGAGTCTTAATACTTTTGCCAAGTTGTTTCTCTATTTCATTCTTGAAGTCTTTGAACCTTTCAGAGGCATCAGATTTGTATTTCATTAAATACAAATACCCGTATCGTGAGAAATCATCGATAAATGTTATGAAATAGTTATAACCTCTTCTTGCTTGTATTGACATTGGACCACATACATCAGAATGTATGAGTTCTAATAACTCATTGGCTCGTTCTCCTTTTCCTAGAAAAGGAGTTCTAGTCATTTTACCTAGTAAACAAGACTCACATGTGCCATATGATTTATAATTAAATGACCCTAAGTCACCAAGGTTATATAACTTAGAAACACAATTTTCGTTTACATGGCCCAAACGACAATGCCATAAGTAAGAGGTGTTAAAATTATCTATTTTAGGTTTCTTATTGTTTATATTGAGAATTGGATTGTCCAAGTCTAGAACATATAAATCATTAACCAAAGTTGTTGAACTATAATGAATATCATTCAATGAGAAAGAATAACATTTATTCTTAAATATTAAATGAAATCCACATAAGTCTAAACACGTAATTGAGATAATATTTTTCATTAAAACTGGTACATAATAACAGTTTTCCAGTTCTAGAATCAATCCCGAAGGCAGGTTCAGCTCGTATGTCCCCACAGCAAGTGCAACAACCTTTGCCCCATTTGCAGTACGTAGATCCACGTCGTCTTTCTCTAGCCTTCTACTGCTCTTTAGTCCCTGAAAGTTATTGTATAAATGAGATCCACATCCGGTATCTAATACCCATATCTCATTTCTAAAGACAGTATTTATCTCAATCATAAACATACCTGGAGAAGAAGTAGAAGTGCTTGTAAGCTTCTCCTTCTGCTTCTTGTCCTTGATAGTCTCCAAGTAGGCTTTGCAGTTGCGTCTCCAGTGGCCCATCTTCCCACAATGATGGCATGGGCCCTTGGTAGCTGCGTCCTTCTTGTTCACACCACCTTTGGGCTTCATGGCAGCCTTCTTCTTCTTCTTTTGAACTTTTTTCTTAGAAGAGGAAGATTCTACTATTAAAACCGCATTGGAATCCTTCTTCATAGAGGACTTCGCAGTTTTGAGAAGATTGATCAATTCAGGAATGGTGGACTCAATCTTGTTCATCTGATAGTTAATCACAAATTGTGAGAAACTATTAGGTAAAGATTGTAGAATTAAGTCAACACTTAAGTCATGATCCATTATAAACCTGAGAGATCCAAGCTTCTCTATCAAGCCCAACATCTTCAGCCCATGAGTGGCCACAGAAGAACCCTCTGCCATTTTACAACGAAATAGTTTCTTTGAGATCTTATATCTCTCAGTTCTGGCTTGGGCATCAAATAGCTCTCGAAGATGTAAAATGATCGATTGAGCATCCATATGCTCGTGTTGTTTTTGCAACTCAGGAGTCATGGATGCCAGCATAATATATGATACTGTATCACTATCCTCCTTGTGCCTCTTGTGGACAGCATGCTCATCAGCGTGAGCATCTTGGGCTGGTGGTGGTGGAATAGGAGCATCTAGCACGTAGAGTAACTTTTTCGATTTGAGAACGATTCTCAAATTTCTATACCAATCGAGATAGTTTGATTCGGTTAACTTATTGGTTTCCAAAATGCTACGTAAGTTCAAGTTTGTTGACATGATGCAAGTGACCTAGATGTAAAAATAGAGAGTATTAGCTACTTGTATATGCACATGATATGCAAATAATTAGGACTTTAATTAAACGCATTTTTACTCCACTATTTTACTCAAACCAATAGCCCCCACCACTGATTCGGAAAAGCCTGTTAGAAGCTTTCCTAGTGGACCGGTATCCAAATTCCTTAAGAATAACCTTGAGTTTGCCCAACAAGCCACCCTTGACTTCATTGGTAGGTATCCAATACCAATTACATCGTATGTAACTACCGGATCATTGGGTGATTAACAGCTTTTAATCTTAAAGTCTTTTGGGCTACCCCAAATTTTTCTCTAAATTTCTTTATGCTTGAGTTTGCCCAACCAGGATAAAGAATTTAGTTAAACCCGACTCATTAATCAGGAATTTAATTTCATAGCTTGAACATGCCCAATGTCAAGTAGGCTTGGGTTTGCCCAACAACCTGGTCTCGAAAAAGGACTCTCGTTCTTACTATATTAACGGAAGGAATTAGGTTTAATATTAATTAAGGGATTTGTTCCTTTTAGTAATTTCGTTGAATGACATGCATAATAATCAATAATCACATAATTGATAATCATGCTAATAAAGCGATTACGTGGTATAGTTATGGACTTTACTCTAAATTAATTTCTTTGAGCCATAAAAGAAATTAGTATAGTTAACCTTATGTGTTTATGCATGATTTAAGTAGAAGGTCTTACCTCATCGCCTTATTTTGGTTGCCATCTCCAGAATAAAATAATTCTACTCCTATCTAACCTATGTAAGCTAATTACACAATTTCCTAAAGAGAGAAAACCTTGAGTTACATTCGAGGGGAGTTAGATGAGAAGAGAATTACACAAGAATTCTAGAGAAGGCAGGACACGCAAGCCCTATTTCATAAAAACCAAAACTGTAAAATGCATGAATAGATATAATTGGTTTTAGTCCATAACCATCCACCATGCCATTGACTATGCTTAAACAAAATAAACATATACTTTTATGTTTCCAAAATCACTATTTTGGAAAGACAAAACAAATTCTAAAATCACCATTTTAGAAAGATACATTAATTTTAGATTTTCAAAATCATCATTTTGAAAAACAAAATTGTTTGTCTCAAAACTAATTTTGAGAAAATAGTTTTTGGGTCCCATTCTCATCAAATGAGATTTTTTCCTTCCATAATTCTGTTCCCATTTTTTTAAAAATACCTGGAAGTCACAAACAGAGCAGAACCGGCGCCAGTTCGGAAGCCGGAGCCGGCGCCGGTTCTGTTCTGGTTTCCAAAAAATTCCAGAAATAATTTCTGGTGCTTTCTTCTTCTGCAAATTTTCAGTGAGAACAATTCTCAGTTGTATTTTCTATTTTGAAGCTATAAACAACAACTAATTTGTTAGTTTAAACAAAATCAAAATGGAAAATTAAGATGAAACGGAGGACAACATCCATGTTGCAAGAAAACGTTTTTCTGCAGAAATTTTTCAGCACCAAAGAATCATCTTTTCGAAATATTCTGTGACTATAACACAATCATATTGTGCTACGGACCCAACTCATAAAGATCGAAATGATTTCGACTCGAGTGAAAATGATTTTCACAACGAACAAAGACAAACACGAAAATAGTTTTTCATGCCACAACAATGTCCGTAGACCACACATAGAATGTCTCTGATACCACTGTTGGGTATCTCAGACTCGTATCCTATACGGTGCAGCGGAAAATAAATCGAGATACCCTCCTAGGACTCTTCTATGTGTGGAAAACAAGACATAATAACAATAAAGGCAACAGCTTTTACCTTTGGGTGATCGTACGAAGAATAAAATTTTCTTCTTCAAGTTGAGGCGCGATCCAGCAATCCTCGTGATCAACCTCCACGTGAGTTGAACGTCTACCCACTATAATCATAGTGTGTGATTATCTCTAATAGTAATCCACACAGAGGAATACTCAAGCACCAAAATTTCTGTGCTAGCAAAAATTAATGGCAGTTAGGGTTTTTCTTTCAAGAAGAAAAACGAGAGAAAGAGAGATCAAAGAAAGAGAGAATCGTGTGTTGTGTTTCAGCTATTGGCTATGGTTTTGTGTGTTATTAGCTACTATATATCACACGAAATTCTCTTTCCAAAACTGAGAATTCTAATCCTATTAGAATTCCCTAATTGTAATTGGAAACACAAGTTCTCACAATTACAACTTGTACCACAAATTATAACTAATTATAATTTGTCCACAACAACTTTTCTTTCTCTCAATTAACCCCACATTGTTATCGAAGAATATCTTGAGTATATAATCTTCTATTGTGTGTGACCTATTAGGTTTCCCAGTCAATTGGTAGAGAATATGAATTAATCTAAACGTCTTTGAGATTAATAATCCATAATTAATTAGAATTAATCCTATTAATTCTAATTAGGATTGGTTTATTAATTCATCAATTAATAAACCCATATTCTCAGATCATGAGCGGTATCTAGCAACACATCATGACCACCCAAGAGTCTAGGAAGTCAAGTGGCTTGACATGAACCCTTCAATAACAAATTTCAGTGCAATTAACTCCTTTCACCATATAATATCTCATTCGGTTTGGAGTACGGAATTAGTGCCAACACCCTCCAAAATTAATTCTGGCCAGAATACAATAGTACTTGTACCAGGAACCCACTACTCTAGATGTGTATCAATTGGAACTGTTTCTAATACACAATTACCTTGGCCAAGGACTTTCGAGTAGTAATTCCTACAACTAGCCGTGAGATATTCGCCCCTACTATTAGGAGTGGTGAATCCTTTATTGACCCTCTCAACTACTTTCATTTACCTCACCATGTACCCAATATCCATCCCATAGGCGGCCCTCGATCGAGCTCCGGAGATTGGAATCAAAGTATAAGGCTCAGAAACAAAGTACTTTGGAGATCTCAAGTCTAAAGATACTTGCACGTTTGCTATATTGAGATTATATCACTGGCACTAAATAGTTATCCATGTTATTATCTCAAAGCTAGGTCATGCAATGAACTTGTTCCATTAACAAGTATCCATGTGTTAACTTTGAGTATCTCAATACTTACGATTATGAGAACCACCGCCTGATCAAATCAGGAAGTCTAACACATGCTAGTCTTAACGCATTAATGATGTCTTGTCTCATTAATACTATGACTAGGGACTATTTAAGTACTAACACCATCCAGTGTAGTAGGAATCTCATATCATGACCTCTATCATAATGTTCTTAACACAGTGTTGTACTAGGGACTTTATCAAACAGTTATATTACTTAAAGTAAACAAAAGAAACTGTAAGATAAATAATGCCTTTTATTAAAATAAAATGTGTCATATACAATGTACAAGTGATTGCCTCTAGGGCACAACACTAACAACGACACTGTCAAATGTGAGCTCCACGGTGCCGTTGGGTCAGTCTGAAGCAGAAATAGCTAACAAACAGCTACCAGGTCCCATTCCTCCAATCCCATATCCAGGAAGGCTTAAGAAATAAATGGAGAATGAATAATTTCATAAGTTCTTGGACTTATTCAAACAAGTACATATCAATCTCCCATTGGTAGAAGCTTTAGCCCAAATGCCTAAGTATGCTAAAATTTTCAAGGATGTTCTATCTAATAAAAGGAAGCTTGAAGAACTATCTTTGGTAACTTTGAATAAGGAATGTTCTATTACTGTGTAAATCAAGAAGACATTACCAAAGAAGCTAAAAGATCTAAGAAGTTTTTCCATTCCCTGCGTGATTAGAAATGTTGTTTTTGGCACTACATTAGTCGATCTTGGAGCTAGCATCAATCTGTTACCTTATGTTACTTTTAAGAAGCTAGGCTTAGGTGAACCAATACCTACCAGGATGAGTATCTAATTTGTAAACAAATCTATCAAGCATCCAATGGGGATTTTGAGGATGTATTGGTAACAGTTAACAAATTCATCTTTCCAGTGGATTTTGTCATTCTGGATATGGCAGAGGATTCTAAAATCCCCTTGATTTTAGGGCGACCCTTTTTGGCTAATACTAAGGCTATTATAGATGTTCACAAGGAAATTTAACATTGAGAGTGGAAGATGAAAAATTAGTGATTAAAATTTTTGAGAGCATGAAGTGTTCACTTATGCAAGATGACTCTTGCTTTCAAATGGGTATCCTTGATGAATGTACCAATGATTTTGTGCAGGAAAAATTCATCAAAAAGTCTACATGTTTGGAAAGAAATGAAAATGAAGTAAAAGAACAAGTTGCACATGAAGTCATGGCACATGTTGAGAAAGTTGAGAGTAGTGAGGGAATTCATAGGTAAGAAGTTTTTGAGATAATTGAAAAGTCAAGTCTTAGTAGAATGATGCCATCTGTTGAAGACCCTCCTATATTAAAGTTAAAAGTGCTCCCTACTCACCTAGAGTATGCATTTTTTGGTATAAGGAAACAAATTGCCAGTTATTATTGCCAAAGATTTGGACATAGAAAAGAAGCTTCAACTGGTTCAAGTTATACAAAAGCATAAGAATGCTATAGCATGGAAGATCACTGATATAAAAGGGATTAGCCTTTCCTTTTGCACATATAAGATCTTACTAGAGAAAAATACCAAACCAGTGGTACAACCTCAAAGAAAGTTAAAACTAAATATAAAAGAAGTGGTAAAAGGAGAAGTGATCAAATTTTTGGATGCAGGCATTGTTTATCCAATTTCAGATAGTATACGGGTAAGCCCAACCCAAGTGGTTCCTAAGAAATGAGATGTGATAGTAGTGCCCAATGAGAAAAATGAACTCATATTAACAAGGCTTGTAACCATTTAGAAGATGTGCATTAACTACAGTAAATTAAATGAAGCTACAAGAAAGAACCATTTTCCCCTTCCCTTTATTGATCAAATGCTAGGGGGCTAGACACATGTACTACTACTTTCTAGATGGATTTTCTGGCTACCTTCAAATTCCTATAGCTCCTGAAAATCAAGAGAAGACCACGTTCACTTGCCTTTTTGAAACTTTTGCTTATAGGCGAATGCCTTTTGGATTGTGCAATGGGCCTAGGACTTTTCAAAGATGTATAATGGTTGTTGTTGAAGACTTAGTAGGGGAGATAATGGAAGTGTTTATGGATGACGTTTCTGTTTTGGGGTATTCTTTTAAGTTGTGTTTGAAAATTTTGAAAAGAGTACTCCAAAGATGTGAAGAAATGAATCTTGTGCTGAATTGGGAGAAATACCATTTTATGGTAAAAGGAGGGTATTGTGTTAGGGCATAAAATTTCAAGTAAAGATTTGGAGGTTGAAAGAGCAAAAATTGAAATCATAAAAAACTTTCCCCACTATCCTTTGTAAGAGTAATTAGAAGTTTTCTAGGATATGCAGGTAGAAGATTTATCAAGGATTTTTCAAGGATTTCCAAGCCCCTCAAATCTCTTCTAGAAAAAGATGCACCATTTAACTTTGATGAACCGTGTTTGCAAGCTTTCAATCAATTGAAGTGCTAATTGACTAATTCTCATATCTTAGTTACACCAAATTGGTTCCTACCATTTGAATTAATGTATGATGCTAGTAATTTTGCAATGGGTGTAGTGCTTGGACAAAGGCGAGGGAAGAGCTTTCAGCTAATTTATTATGCCAACAAGACTTTCACGGATACTCAAGAGAATTATACCACTACAAAAAAAGAGATGCTTGCTATAATATTTACTTTTGATCAATTTTTCTCTTACCTTGTTTTATCTAAAGTGGTTGTATACATTGATCATTCTACTTTGAAATATCTATTGGCTAAACATGATGCTTAACCTAGACTGATAATATGGGTGTTACTTTTATAGGAGTTTGATTTGGAGATCAGAGATAAAAAGGGAACTGAGAATCTTGCAACAGACCATTTGTCTAGACTAGACAACCTTTATCTAGAACCTTTGAAAGAAATTGAAATTCATGATATTTTTCCTAATGAACAATTGTTATGGATTAAGAGTAAAACTTTATCTTCTCCATGGTTTGTTGATTTTACCAATTATCTTGCTGTAGGGATTATTCCAAAAGAATATACTTCACAACAAAGAAAGAAATTTCTCTCAGATGTGAAGTATTACTTTTGGGAGGATCCCTTTCTTTTTCGTTATTTTGCAGATCACATTATTAGAAGATGCATGGATCAAGAGGTGGCCAAAGACATTCTCCGTCATTGTAATGATGAACCAGCTGGTGGACACTATTAAGCCAATAGAACTACAAGAAAATTCTGGAATCAGGATTTTACTGGCCCACAATTTTTAAGGATACTCATAGGTTTGTGAAAAATTGTGATAGATGCCAAAGGACAGGTAACATTTCTAAGGCTCATGAGATGCTATTATCAATATTCCAAGCCTGTGAAGTTTTTTACTGTTGGGGAATTAATTTTATGGGATCCTTTCCAAGTTCTTTTGGTAATAAGCATATTTTGGAGGCTATTAACTATGTATCTAAATAGGTGGAAGCACAGGCTTTGCCAACAAATAAAGCTCGGATGGTGGTAAAGTTTTTGAAAAATCTGTTTACTCATTTTGGGGTGCCTAAGGTGATTCTAAATGATAGGGGGACTCATTTTTGCAATAATTAGTTGGTAAGAGTGACAAACAGGATAGGTGTTACCCATAAGCTAGCTACTCCTTATCATTCCCAGACTAGTAGTCAAGTAGAGGTAGTCAACAGAGAGTTAAACGTAGTGAACCATACTAGAAAAGATTGAAGTCTAAAACTAGATGATGTTCTTTGGGCATATTAGACAGCATTTAAGAAACCTCTAGGTACCACTCCATATAGATTAGTTTATGGGAAGTACTGTCATTTACCTATGAAAATTGAGCATAACGCATTCTGGATCATTAAGTTTGTGAATTTTGATCTTGATTCTGCACGAGAAAAGTGATTTCTTCAATTGAATGAACCTGATGAGTTGAGGGGTGAAGCTTATGAGAATCATAAAATGTACAAAGAAAAGGTCAAGTAATAGCATGATAAGCATATTATGCCAAATCAGGAGTTCAAAGTCGGGAATCAAGTGTTACTCTATAACTCAAGGCTGAGATTATTTCCTAGAAAACTGAAATTAAGATGGTTTAGACCATTCATGATACAGAGAGTTTTTTCCTATAGCACTGTAGAACTTGCTCACTTAGAAAAGGGAACATTTAAAGTGAATGGAAATATATTGAAGCTCTATTTTGGAGAGAACATTGGAGATATGGAAAGAGTTTCATCTATCCTACATACACCAGACATTCAAGCTATTTCATCAAACTTTTCTTGCTTTCAGTAGTTTCTTCTGTATTTCACTTTACTTATTTTTTCTTTGTTTTAGTACTTATTTAGCTTTGACAATTGTAGATAACTCTTATGATTTTGATGGACAAGTCTTTCTTCTTTTCTTGTTGAATTACATTGAGCTGAAAATTCTTTGGGGAGTATTACTTTATTTTCTTTTCTCACATTTCTTTTAGTCCCATTGTATGCACATTGCATACTCCTTTTGCCAATGAGGACATTGTACATTTTAAGTGTGGGGAAGAGAAAATTGAGTATTATAAGTGCATGGGGTAAACTGAGCTAAATTATTTTTTATTTTTAGCATATTTTGACTTGTTTGGAACTACTATTCTTTGTCTTTTGATATGTAAATTCAGTTAAAGGTTGTTTTGATGGGATTTTCTTTGGTAAATGTGTATATTTAGTGTGATATATACCACGTCTTGAGAATTTGGCTTAACTTTATCTATGCTTTAGTAAATTTTGTGACATTGTGTTTCTTGGGGATTGATAAGAAACTTGTGATAAAGTATAAGCAAGGAAATTTGGCCTATTTATATTCTATGATCTTCTAGCTAGTTCTAATTCTGAGTTTAAGTAAATATAGATTGGGGTAAGAAAAAGAGCTATTCGAGTAACGCAATACAAATGCTGAAAAATCACTCATCGCACCTTTACTAGGTATTGCTGAAAAATCACTCAATGCATTTGCATTACTTTACCCTAATGAAGGTAATGTAAAAGCTGAAAGATTTTCATTCCATTTCTACTAGGCAATTACATTTACCCTGCAAAAACAAGTGTATAAACCAATATTCTGTTTACTACTCAGGTTGTAGTAGCTTTTGGAAGTTAGAGAACTTAAGTGCCCTTATTTCTAGCTTATACAAATCACTAGAGTCAAAATCTTGAACCAAGAGATATGATGAGACTGAATTGAATAAATATAGACTTGTTTAATCTAATTTCAATGGCTTTGGTTTTATCTATATAAATACACAGGTTTACACGAGTTTAAGCATAGTTAGATTACTTGGAACTGAATTTTCATCTCAAGAGAATTTGAATAATTTTTTTTTATAACAGTCATTGTTGCCAAAGATCCATTCTTGGTATACATGCTTTTTGCTTGAAATGTTTTGATTGTAAAAATTTGTTTTAGAACAAGTAAAAGCTTAAGTGTGAGGGAGAAATATTTGGTTATTTCATGCATATTTTACAGAGCAATTGAGATTAAATTCTTTAATTTTCATTATCGACTACTACTTATCTCTCTCAATTTTCTCCTTGTTTGATGTAGATTAAAAGAATTGAAGTTAGAAAAGAATTTAAGGAGAAAACACTGAAAAAAAAGCTATACAGGGTATGCACGACACCGTCAGTAATGATCCCACGCCACCGTGCATCAACTGAAATTCAGAGATCGATCTTTTGGGAGTGCACGGTGTTGTGCCAGTCAGGATACACGTCGCCATGCATCATCAAAATTCAGAAACTATGAAATATCTGAAGCTCCATGGCTCCGTGCCCAGCGAGCTTCATGCCATTGTGCAGCAATCCAACACATGGCAACAATGAGCACCACAATGTCATTTGACATGAAAATTAAAGGATCAAGGCATGCACGATGCCGTTCCTATCTACATCCAAAGCGCCGTGCAACATCACAAATTATGCTTTGTTAATCTCATTTAGGACTATTTATTGAAAAAAAAAATATAAATAGCTCATTAGAGGAAGAACCTAGGGAGAGCCACCCACGAATTTCATTAGAAAAGCCCTTGAAAGCACCAAAAAGAAGAAGAAGAAGAAGAAGAAGAAGAAGAAGAAGAAGAAGAAGAAGAAGAAGAAGAAGAAGAAGAAGAGGAGATCAAGGAAGAATTGAGGAAGAAGGAGCAGCCCCAATTCAAGCTTTCAAAGTAGAAAAGAGATCTTCTCTATGAGTTGCCTTTTCCTTTTCTTTGTGATTTGAGTTGGGGTTGTTATATTTCACTGAATTGAATTGTAATTAAAGTGTTGTACCCTATTTTACTCTCGTATTGGATGATTGTTTGGTTAATTGATTTCTATTTTGAGTAATCTATTACTTGAGTTAGATTGATTGGATTTAATTGATTTGGGCAATTCTCTTATATTGAACTTAAGAAAGGATATATGAGATGGGTTCCCTTTGATGTTAATCCAATAAATTTGTTTATCCCTTGATGAACTTGAGAAAAGAATTGGGGGATTGAGAACTTTGTGGTAGATGAAGTTTTGAAATCACCTAGAGATAAGGGTTCTAGTGCTTTTTGGCCTATTGAGATTTCCTTGATTATGTTGCATCCTTGGGTTTAATTTGTGAGATAGAGATATCAATGGGTTAGATCCTAGGGTAGGGAATTCATTACTCGAGAGAGAATGAGTTTTACCTTATTTTAGAAATCTTGCTAATTTTTGGAATTTCCATTAGTTGATTGAGTGATATCCATTATTTGAGTAATATTAGGGGAATTCTTATTTAATTACATGGTTAATCTTCTTTCCACGCTTAAATCTTCCTTGTGATATTTTGTTCTTTAATTTGTAATTTAGGTTGATACTCTTGTGTAGTTAATAATTAATTAGTTTAATCCCTATTTTTATTGATTGAACAATAGAATTCAAGTGGAAGTAAGGGAAATTGACTCAGTTCCTGAGGATCTTCGATACTTACCAACTAGATTCTATATTACATGATGGGTATACTTGCCCAATTATGTGTGTTTATTTGAGTAAATCAGAATTTTATTTTTAAAACTTAATTGAATTTGGGCTTATTTCTTTACACATTCATATTAGACGCACAATGCAGAAACACACACCAATAGTTGTTGCCTAGTCTGCTCACTTGTTCCTTCATTTTTCACTACTGTAATTAGAATATAAGCTATAAGGATTTGTTGGCACTAATCAGGTGTAAGGTAGTCATCCCACCCGCCCTTTAAAGTGCCAGTAAATCCGTCAACTAATAAGGCAATACATTGATGATCATTGTTTTTCCCATGTAATTGGTAAGTTGTAACGGCCATTCTTATTTCATGAATTAGATTATATATCTGATGTTCAAATATACCATTTAAATTCCATTCAGCTATATAATGACCACTATAAGAGGAGGCTATGTTTAGATTTCTTTCCTCATGTTGTATATATAGAAACGAAGGTCTAGGATAATAATTTCTTTTGTTAGTTAACGCCTAGAAGAACTATTTCTTTTTTCATATTCATTAATCCTATTAATGTCTAGAGTATTATCTAAATCAATGATTTCAAATTCGTGGAGTGTTTTTTCCTTATAAGTGGATTCTGAAACTTTAACATTAGTCATTGATCTTTCATTTATTTCATTAAGGACACTATCTGTAATCTCAAAAATTACCTTGCAATTTAAGTGAATCTTTTTTTGGAATTTCGTATAACTTAATCATTAGATTTTTATCTAACTTAAATCCATTATTTTTTTTTGGAATATTTCTAAGACTAGATCTGTTATCAATTCCTTGTAATTGATTAGCTAAAGAAGATAGCATCTTGTTAGTATAATTATTTTGTTGAATAACTTTATTTAAATCCTTTTGTGTGGGTTCTCCTATAGTATCTATATTCTCTAATTTAAATAGAGATATTGTAATGATTCTACCATCATTAGGTATCTTAATCCTTCTAATGGAGGTACTTGTGATTCTATAATTTTATTAGTGGTAGTATGCCACTGAATACTCAAACCATTTGAAAAAGTCTAAATGAATTTGCATTCTTCATATATTTGAATACCATTTTCTCTTAGTCTTTCTCTGGTAATCTTATCATAATTAGAAAAGAACCAATCTCTATTAATCCTATTTGAAGGATTATTCCATAATTGTTTCAAATAATTTTTATATAATTTAAATTTATTTTCAGAGTTAATTATCATTAACCTGTCATGTTGATTTATTTCTGGAGCTTCATTTGAATATAAGTAGGAGTATTAGATGTAATTTCAAAGTTATCATTAATTAAATTTCATGTTCATTTAAGGTTATAGAATGAATCCACTGTGTATTAAGTTATAAATCGTTATAAAGACCCATTGTCTGGGAGATCAGAAGGGGCGATATCCCAAAAGACAAAGCCCATTACGATTAGAATATGTAAGGTGTTATAATTGGTATCAGAGCCTTAAGTGAATAGTTTTGGAAGATATTGGCTTTGTGACTATCTGGTGGTTGTACAAAATACTTATAGGCGAATATGTATGATATGCTTAAGTTTATAGTTTTGGAGACATTATAGGTTAATGGTTTGGAAGAAGCTTTAGATTAATGATATTGGAGATGTTGAAGGTAGTTTCAAATTTCGAGAATGAAATTTCTTAAAAGGGGAGATTGTAACACCATTCCCTGAGTATTTTTGAGATAGGAAATATTTTACTACCTTTGTGATCTTTTGGATATAGTATGAGAATGATTTAGAGGAATGTGATTGGCTACAAAATAAAATAAATGGAAGAATGGCCTGCTTCATTAACGAATCTTTAGATATTTTATACACGGAGCCCACAACATTCAATGAAGTTCTTAGATACTTTATATATGGACCCACAACATTTAATGAAGTTTAGATGTTTTAAGTTTATCATATTAATTTTATTATTAATTTTATATAGTGGCCACATCTATTTAATATTAAGTTTAATATTAGATGTTTTTTTTATAATTTAACCTTTTCTATAATTTTCTTATATTTCCATAAGTTTCCTAAAAGTTCCCTAAGCTTCCACCATGTTTTATAAGTTTCTATCATCTTCTATAAAATTCTATAAGCTTCTACTTATTTCTATTAATTTTTATTTATTTCCATAAACTTCTAACAGCTTCTAAAGGTTTCTACTTAATTATTTCCATCATTTTTTATAAGCTTCTACTCAATTATATTAATTTCTATAAAGTTCTAAAATCTTCCATAAGATTCCTACATAATCTTCTTAGATAAGCTTCCTACATAAGCTTTTTAGAACAACTATAAATAGAAGGAAGGAGGGAGGACCAAATCAAGAGAGAGGAAGAGGGAACTCGGGAGAACAAGAGAGTGAGGCGGAGAAGAAAAGAAAAGAGATGAGAAAAAGATGGAAATAGGGAGAAAGAAAGAGAAGGAAATTGAGAAAAAAAAGGAAAATGAAGAAAAAAAGGAGAGAGAGAGAGAGAGAGAGAGAGAGAGAGAGAGAGAGAGAGAGAGAGACCATAGAGGAGAAAAAAGAGATAAAGAAGTTGTGACTTTGAAAGATTGATTTTGCTCAATTAATTAGGTGAGCTTGACTTAAGGTTTACGTAGAAGATGATGTGAGTCCCCTTTATTTTTTTTAAAATACGATTTTGACTGGTACTGTTCTATAAAATTGCATGTGCACATATCTCATAAATTATTTTATAAAACATGGATTTTATGGGTCCCTAAACGTGGATATTGTGTGACAAGCAATTCTCTATATGTGAAATGATGCTCGGTATGAGTAAAGTAATCTCTATATGAGATTTTCATTCTTTGTTTTGTTAGAGAAAAGCAATTCTCTATATAAGACTATCAATTCCTATATGGGACCATTAATCTCTAAGCGAGAAAAATATATTTCTTGTTTAAGAAATACTATAAAACCCCTTTTAATGGAAAATCACAGGCACATACGAGACTCACTAAGTGTTTTGTATTCACAAGTTTCTTTTTATTTTCCTATTTAGATTCTATTTTGCAGGTTGGAAATCAGAGTGGCGCAGCGAAAGCGTAATGTGGTAGAAATAGGTATTGGATTATATTATCAGAGATAGAAGATTGAGTAACTATGTATTGTAATATACTTGGGATGTAATTTCAAAGTTATCATGAATTGAATTTCATGTTCATTTAAGGTTATAGATTGAATCCGTTGTGTATTAAGTTATAAATCATTATAAAGATGTTTTGTTTGGGAGATCAGATGGAGCGACATCCCACAAAGACAAAGCCCATTACAACTGGAATATGTGGGGTGTTACAATGTCTTTTAGATATATTCTTTGTCCTCTATGGTTTGTCTATAGATGTGGCTCATATAAAATGCATTCTGCAAAATATGATATTTTGCAAATTCTTGTTGGATTAGTATTTAAATCTTATGGAAGCAATGAGTTAATAGCAAGTGATTATAATTGCAGCTTACTATGTTTTGCTGATAGCAGAATTCAAAAATGTTTACTTTTTTGGCTTTCTCTTATTTGAGAGGTTTCTCTTGCTAGACTTGAAGTAAAAATGCTATTAATATTTGAGACAATTATTTGTTGTTTGATGGATTACAAGAGTTTTCAATGAATTTATTAAATTTTGGGCTATAAGAATTAAAAATGAACTGGATTTTATTCTATAAGCAATTTCAAATCCATTCTTTCTTGTTTTTTTTCCCACTTTCTTCTCCTCTCCAAAAAAAAAAATAATAATAATAAAAAAAAATAAAAAATAAAATAAAAGGGGTAAAGAGGTACAACTGTTAGTGTTGTGCCCTAGAGGCAATCACTTGTACATTGTATATGATACATTTTATTTTAATAAAAGGCATTATTTATCTTACAGTTTCTTTTGTTTACTCTTAAGTAATATAACTGTTTGATAAAGTCCCTAATACAACACTGTGTTAAGGAAATCATGATAGAGATCATGATATGAGATTCCTACTACACTGTATAGTGTTAGTACTTAAATAATCCCTAGTCAGAGTATTAATGAGACAGGACATCATTAATGCGTTAAGACTAGCATGTGTTAGACTTCCTGATTTAATCAGGCGGTGGTTCTTATTCCGTGAGTATTGAGATACTCAAAGTTAACACATGAATGCTTGTTAATGGAACAAGTTCATTCGATGACTTAGCTTTAAGATAATCACATGGATAACTATTTAGTGCTAGTGATAAAATCTCAATATAACAAACGTGCAAGTATCCTTAGACTTGAGATCTCCAAGGTACTTTGTTTGCTGAGCATTGTACTTTGATTCCAATCTCCGGAGCTCGATCGAGGGCCGCCTATGGGATGGATATTAGATACATTGTGAGGTAAATGAAAGTAGTTGAGAGGGTCAATAAATGATTCACCACTCCTAATAGTAGGGGCGAATATCTCACGGCCACTTGTAGGAATTACTACTCGAGAAGTCCTTGGCCAAGGCGATTGTGTATTGGAAATAGTTCCAATTGATACACATTTAGAGTAGTGGGTTCCTGGTACAAGTGCTATTGTATTCGGGTCAGAATTAATTCTGGAGGGAGTTTGCACTAATTCCGTACTCCAAACCGAATGAGATATTGTATGGTGAAATGAGTTAATTGCACTGAAGTTTGTTATTGAAGGGTTCATGTCAAGCCACTTGACTTCCTAAACTCTTGGGTGGTCATGATGTGTTGCTAGATACTGCTCATGATATGGGAATATGGCTTTATTAATTGATTAATTAATAAACTAATCCTGATTAGAATTAATAGGATTAATTCTAATTAATTATGGATTATTAATCTCAAAGACGTTTGGATTAATTCACGTTCTCTACCAATTGACTGGGAAACCTAATAGGTCACACACAATAGAGAATTATATACTCAAGATGTTATTTGATATCATAGTGAGGTTAATTGAGAGAAAGAGAAGTTGTTGTGGACAAATATAATTAGTTATACTTTGTGGTCCAAATTGTAATTGTGAAAACTTGATGTTTCCAATTACAATTAAGGAACTCTAATTGTTTTAGAATTCTAGATTTTCAGTGAATTTTTCAGTTTATATGATGATATAACTGAAACCCTAGCAAGGAGTTTCACACGAAAAATAGCAACCACCAAAACCTTCTTCTTCTTCTTCTTCTTCTTCTTCTTCTTCTTCTTCTTCTTCTTCTTCTTCTTCTTCTCTTTCTCTCTCTCTCTCTCGTTTTGCTAAAAACGTGAAGAACCCTAACCGCCATCTTTTTCTACTAGCATAGGAAATTTTGGTGTTTGAGTTTTCCTCTGTGTGGATTACTGTTAGAGATAATCACATACTGTAATTATAGTGGTTAGACATTCAACTCTCGTGAAGTTGGATCAAGAGGATTGCTGGATCGGTCCTCAACTTGAAGAAGAAATTTTTGTTCTTCGGATGATCAAACAAAGGTAAAAAGCTGCTGCATTTATTATCTTTATGTCTTGTTTTTCATACATAGGTGGGTCCTGGGATGGTATCTTGTTTTATTTTTCGCTGTACCATATAGGATATGAGCGTGAGATACCCAACAGCAACTTCTTATATTGTGCACTTATGTCACACGAGAAGAATATGAGAAAAGGATATAGGAGAAAATTTTATAAAGAATAGGAAAAAGAAAAAGGTTCCTAATATACAACCAATTGCACAGTTAATTTGAATGGAAATGTAAAATCGCAAATTAGATTGCCAAAACATTGTGATGTGGAAGGTGAGTAATACTCCCTCTTGATTTATTTCTTCTATATATATATTTTTTCCAATCAAATGATGCATTACATATACATTTACTTCTTCTTCCCTTTTTTCCCGATATATTTCACCCCAACCAAACCTAGTGTAAGGTTAATACTGTTATTAATATCGTTAGTTATTTTTCTATGGCAATTTCTACAATTTAGAAAGAAGACAAAAATGCTTATGTGAAGGGAAAGAAGGATCATTTCTATACTTAATTCTCCCTACCAATCGACGTAAATAATATATTTATATCTATATTTACTTCCGCTCTCCCTTTCCTTCCATATTTCACTCTAATCAAGTCTAATATTAGTTTTGTTAGATAAAATGGTAGTGTCCTAGCTTGTTTCTTGATTGTTTTTTTATTTTATTTTTTATCAATTACTTAAACTTTTATACGGATGAAAAAGGTTTTCTTTTTTGTATTACCTTGTTAGAATATATGCCCAAAATAGACTATGCATTTCTGTATTTTAGAAATTAATAAAAGTTTCATTCATTAATAGTTGTTTATATACATATATTGCACATTAAGGTCTAAGTGTGTTAGTAAGTAATCTATGTGATTGGGCTGTGCTTTTATAGTAAGGTGTAGATTATGGACTACAAACACATAAGTGAAAATTTGTTCTTGATCGATTGATAGAGTTAGATACCTTATCAAGGTTTAGATCATTCTACTATAGTTTCCAAATAGGGAATTGTATACCTTTAACTAGTGAGTAGTCCACTCACTCTAATAGTGTAAGCGTATTTAGAATATGTAGAACTGGACCACACGTTAATAATCTTTATAAAAGTACTAAAATAAATAAATAAATATTGATTTATTGTAGCTACTACGAGGACGAGTACTCTAAAACTTGAGTATAAGTTGGTAGTTTGGTGAAGCTAGACTTATACACTTTGATGTGATGGAATAAAGAATAGAGGAATATGCATACAAAGGAACTAAAACGGACACGGCGCAACGGAAAGCTTAAAAATATACATCTTCGTGTCCTCTTTTGGTCTGGTTGCGAAGATGAGGCACCAACCATGGGAGAAGCTACCTGCCTTGACGATGATTCCGGTGAGAAACCAGCAATCCATCGGCTTCTTCTTGCCATGCTTCTTAGAATATACCTCCGCCTATCTAAGTTGGAGAAACAACCTAGGCGAGGATGGTCCTTCTTGATTCTTTGCTATTAATTAGCAAAGACAAGAAGATGGAAAAAGAGAAGAAGAAGAAGATGTGAGAAGCAGAGAGAGAACAGAGAGAATAGAGGCTCTGGGGTTCCTTTTTTTTTTTGTTTTTTGTTTCTGTCGTGTGTTTTTTTTTTCACTCTACACAACAACTCCTATTCACATCCCAGATAACCCAACCCCGGTGTTTTGATATTTCAAATATCCGGAGGTTATCAACAGAAGAAGTTTGGGTTATCCCCAACTCTTTTGTACCGTGAATAATAAAGACCCCTTTAATCCAAACTATTAGGCCAAAATAAATTATTATTTTTCCTTAGACTGAATGAGTCCAAAAATAATAACCATTAATTATTTATTTCGTGGGCCTATTAAAATAACCTAATAAATAATTAATGAGTCCAAATGAACTAAAATAATTATTAAGCCATTTATTAACTAGTTTAAGCCCATGTTAATTTTTCTAATTATTCAATCTGTGCTTAGGCATTGAATAATTAATTAACCAATCAAACTAGATAATAAATTTAATTTTTCTCATGTTTTTTATTTTACTCCAGTCTAAAGATAAATTAGACTTCCTAAATAAAATAAAATTTTTTTCCATTATGACCATTTCCTCGACCTAAAATAATTAGGACTTACGAGCTTTTTTGAGGACCAAAAAGATACATCGCCTTAGCTACTAAAATGACCAAAATACCTCTACTATATAAATAGCAGTATTTGTATTTTAAATATTTTCTAATACCACCATAAGAAAATATTGACCCCAAGGATACTATTGCGTTAGCTATGTCTTCGACCTACAAGTGAAATGATTAAATTATCCCTCTACCCGTCGCCATTCATTTAGAGAGGAAAGAGTGTACTAAAATCTCTCTAAATAACATCTACCATCCTTAGACTTTTAGTCCAATAATCCATGACTTCTTGGAATATTCTAGCTTTCCAAGAGAGCTACTCTAAAGTCAATATCCAAGTCATGTTCCTCAGGACCTTGGATAATAAGATCATTCGGACAACCACAATGGGCGATATAGTTTAGACACTATCTTGTACAAGTTTGTCTTGAGTAACTAGTCATATATACTCAACATACAAGTATATTGGTCCTTCTCAAGAACCTCAACTATAGTATATCAAAGCATTCATTTCCAGCTTCGTCAAACTACCAACTTATACTCAACTTGTAGAGTACAAGTCCATGTTGCAGCAGTAGTAGTCTGGGTTTCTATCACATAGTACTTTTAAAAACCACTACTACAGATCCAGTTTTACGCATTCAAAATATGCTTGTGTTATGAAATGAGTAAACTACTCATTGGCTAAAGGTAAGCCATTCCCTATTTGGAATTTATAACATAATAACCTTCTCATGATGAGATTCCTATTCTCATCATCCGGTTAAGAACAATAGTTTATGTGTTAAGTATCCCATGGTCCATACCTTACTAGGAAAGACCTCCATTTACATGAACTATTTACTTAAACACAATGGGTCTTTTCTAATAAAATTGTGCACAAATATAGAGAAAATTTCACAAACAAATTCTGAAAAAATACTTTTATTAATACAAGTAAAAAATACATTAGAAACCTAGTTTAAGAGGGCATACATTCCAACAATCTCCCACTTGCACTCTAAGACTAAGTAAGTCAATAGGTGCCCATCCCTATGGCGTCTAAGTGTCTTCTAAAGACTCTCTCTACCAAATGCTTGGTGAAAGGATCTGCTAGATTGTTCTCTGAGACAATCTGTTCCACCACAACCTCCCGTCTCTAGATGAAATCCCGGATCAGGTAACACTTCCTCTCTATGTGCTTTCCCTTTTTGTAGTTCCTTGGTTCTTTAAATTGTGAGACTGGACTAGTATTGTCGCAATATATTTCAACCAGTTTGTTCATATGTGGCACGACTCCAAGTTCCAAAAGGAACTTCCGAAGCGAAACTGCTTTCTTAGATGCCTCCGAAGCTACCACATACTCAACTTCTATGGTTGAGTCAGCAATACAGGATTACTTGATACTTTTCCATGAAATGGCACCTCCAGACAAGATGAAGACATATCCACTAGTAGATTTTCTCTTATCCTTATCCGCCTGGAAGTCTGAGTCTGTGTATCTTGTAGGAACCAAGTCATCGGCCCTGTAAACTAGCATATAATCTCTTGTACCTTCGAGATACTTAAGAATATGCTTTACAGCCTGCCAATGAACTCCCCGGAGTTTGACTGATATCTGTGACTAAGCCTACGGTAAAGCAGATATCTGGCCTAGTACACAGCATGACATACATGAGATTTCCCACAGCCGAAGCATAGGGAATCCTACTTATCCTATCTTTTTCTTCTTGAGACTTCGAACAGTCCTTCAAAGAAAAAGATAACCCATGTCTGCAAGGGATCAATGCCTCCTTACATGAGTTCATGTTGTACTTGGCCAACATCTTGTCAATGTATGTAGTTTGGGATAAACCTAACATTCTCTACTTCCTATTTCTAAGAAGCTTTATTCCGAAAATGTAACTGGATTCACCCAAGTCCTTCATACTAAATTGACTTTATAGCCAAACCTTAGTAGATGACAGTGACCCTACATTATTTCTAATGAGTAGAATATCATCTATATATAGGACAAGAAAAACCACATTTATGCCTTCCAGTTTCCTATGCACATATGGTTCATCCTCATTTTGAATGAAACCGTAAAACTTTACAATCCCATCAAAATAAATATTCCATACTCTAGATGCTTGCTTAAGTCCATAAATGGATTTCTTAAGCTTATAAACTATATGTTTTTTGCCTTTAGCAATAAAGCCTTTTGGTTGGGACATATAGATGTCTTCATTAAGATGGCCATTTAAAAATGCCGTCTTAACATCCATTTACCATATCTTGTAGTCATAATAATATGCGATGGCAAGGAGTATATGGATGGATTTAGGCATGGCTACCATGGAAAAGGTTTCCTCATAGTCGATCCCTTCTTTCTAAGTATACCATTTTGCCACAAGCTCAACTTTAAAGGTTTCCACCTTCCCATCCACTCCCCTCTTCCTTTTGTAAACCCATTTACACCCAATGGATTTTATCCTTTTAGGTAAAGCTACAAGGTTCCAAATCTGATTGAAGTACATAGACTCAATTTCGGATTTCATTGCTTTATGCTATAGGTCTGCATCGACATCAGTAATAGCCTCCTCGTATCTAGTGGGATCTTGTTCCTGATGGTCAGAGACTAGGTCAAAAGCCTCTCTAGTCCATTTTTCTGGAACCCTAGATATCTTCCCACTACGATGAGGCTCTAATTGTATAGGCTCCTGAGGCTGTGCTTCTTCTTGTTCTATAATCGAGTTAGGAGAAATTGATTCAGAAGATAACTTCTCTTTGAGTTCCAACCTTGTTGAACCTTTAGTGGATGTACTTTGTTCATCCTCTAAGTATCTAGCATTAGTACTCATGAGTACTTTCTACTCCTTGGGATGATAAAAGTAACCACCCTTTATACCGTTTAGATATCCTACAAAATAGCATAATTCTGATATTGGTTATAACTTGTCTCCCTTGATCAGTACATAAAGTAGACAATCCCATATCTTGAGATGATTTAGTCTTTGGCTTACACCCAATCCACATCTCATAGGGAGTCCTAGGTACTGACTTGGAAGGTACCAAGTTCAGAATATATGTCACTATTTCTAGGGCATATCCCCAAAAAGATATTGGAAGATTAGCATGAGACATCATGCTTCAGACCATTTCCATCAATGTCCTATTCCTTCTCTCAGCTACTCCATTCTACTGGGGTATCCTTAGTGCAGAGAGTTGGGATACTATCCCATGATGTACCACGTAGTCATTGAATTCATCAAGAAGGTATTCTCTACCACGATCTGATCATAAAGTCTTGATTAGCTTACCTGTTCGACGCTCCACTTTAGCCTTAAACTCTTTGAACTTATCAAAAGAGTCAGACTTACATCTCATTAAATAAACATAACCATACCTTATACAATCATCTGTGAAAGTGATGAAGTACTCAAACCCCCCTCTTGCTGGCGTAGACAAAGGACCACACACATCAATGTGAATAAGACTCAATGCTTTTTTGGCTTTATCTGCCTTTTAGGTAAATGGCCTTTTGGTTATTTTCCCCATAAGACAGAATTCGTACTAAGGCCAACTTTCCAATCTCAATGAGCCTAAAGGCCTATCATGAATTAACCTCTGAATCCTGGTTGAGTTAATGCGGCCCAACCTTAGATGCTAAAGATATGAGTTTTTGACATTGGTCTTTCTCTTCCTATTTAAAGGTTCCGATTGAGTGTTATTCAATTGATTGTTAATAAGATTAATAAAGAATATATTTCCATACATGTGCCTATTATATATAACTTCTCCATTTCTACTGATAGTAATACCAGAATGGAAAGAAATAGAATATCCTTGATTTATTAGTTTTGCAACTGAAATCAAATTTTGTCTAAAACTAAAAACAAATAAAATATCCTTCAAAATAATTATTCTATTACAATCAAAAGTAAGTTCCAGTTCCCCCCCCAGCAAGGGCCTAAACTTGTGCTCCATTTCCCACACGTAGTCCATGTTCGCTCTTCTGGAGTCTTCTAACCTTCCTAAACCCCTGTACAAAGTTACAGATATAATCATTGGCTCCTGAATCAACAATCCGAGTAGAAATTGATCCAACCATTGATATAGACTTTAGATAGAGAACATTACCTGTGGGATTTTTCTTGGCCTAAAGATCTGGACACTCATTTTTCCAGTATCCCTTCTTTCTACATTTGAAGCATTTGCCTTTGGGTTTATCTTTGGGCTAGGACTTGGGCTGATACACTGCATTTCCCTTCTTCTTCTTGAACTTTTTGGGTTTGGACCCAGTTCTCGAAGAAGAAGCCGTCATGCCACCTGGAGCTCCTTCATCAACTCAGTTAAACCTATGTTTAACTTATTCATGTTGTAATTCAACTAGAACTGAGTGAATGAGCCTGGAAAAGATTCGAGAACCATGTCCACTTGGCTCTCAGGGTTAATAACAGTCCCAAAGACTTCTGCCTCCTCAAAAGCAGCAATTATCTTGAGCATATGCTCTCTGACTGATGCTTCTTCAGCCATTTTTGGTGTTTATGATCATTCTAAGAGCCTCCTCAAAAGCAGCAATTATCTTGAGCATATGCTCTCTGACTGATGCTCCATCAACCATCTTGGTGTTTATGATCATTCTAAGAGCCTCATGCCTTGCGGGCCAGCTCTTATCCACGAAAATTGTGGCTAGAGATGTTCTAATATCATATGCAGTAGCCATGTGCTCGTGTTTGGATTGTAGCACATTTGACATGGAGGCTAACATATAGCATCGGGCTATTTCATTAGCCTTCTTCCTTACCTTTTCAGCCTCATGCTCCTCAACGGTGGAACTTTCCCTGATAACTGGGCAGGTCTCATATAGGACATACTTATACTTTTCGGCTGTGAGTATTATGTCCAGATTCCTTTTTCAGTCCATATAGTTTGGACCCGTTAGCTTATTCTCATAGAGAATAACGGCCAAGGGACTAAAAGAACCTCCACCAACCATTTCTGAAATTTTGAAAAATAAAAGAAATTCTCAGTATTTATAAAACAAAAAATAATTTTATGCACTTTATCCTCATATTAAATTTGATAATAGCTAACCCCATTACTATTACCTTTAACATGATTAATTTGGCTCTTAGAAAATCTGGCATAACTTATTAGAAAGATCAATAGTTTCCTAAGCTAAGTGTGTTAACCACCACAAATTAATTTTCCTTTTAGGTAATGATCTAGAAGATAACTCCATCGAGGGGATGGTCATTTTTTCTCATTTCCTATGGACACACCTCGTACTATAACCTCCAACGTGGGTCAACCGTTCATAGTACGTGTTCCGAGTTATCAATTATATCCTTCTATTAGTTCTAGATCCTTGTGGTATCTCCATCTTATACGGATTCACTCCCAAGGTAACACAAGGAGACCTACGATCTTTAATAAGGATCGTGATGGAAGCTGTGGAGCCAATGGAACCCCTCTCCTACTTAGTTTTTTAAATAAGTGTTTTCTTGGAAAAATATTATTTGAAAGATTCCAATTAAGTTCTCTTTAATTTAAAATAAAATATCTAAATCCATAAAAAAATTCTATGTCATGGTTTATACCATTTGAAAAATCTTTCCTCATGGATTAATTTTATCTAAGTAAAAAAACTTAATAATTTCAAAACTTTTCTATTAAAAAATTCCTAGAGATTTTTATCTCAATGCTTTATTTGACAAAAATAAATTTTCCTTTGCTAAAAAGAATTAAAATGGCTTTCCATTTTAACTTACAAAAATTTCTAAATCCATAATATTTCCTATGTTAATGATAAAAACCTTTAAGAAAATAACCAAGAATTAATTTTTGTTTAAGTTAAAATAATCATTTAATTAAAATATATATTTTTCTTTTCAAATAAAATTTCTCAAAGACTTTGGTCTTTGAGAAAAGCACACGTAGGACTTAAAATAATTAGCATGCTAGAAAACTGTAAACGTTTTCATGCTTTTCTATTTTTAGTCCTAAGTGCCAAAATAAAAGAATTAAACACATTAATTAATGATCTTGTTTAATCCTAATATCCTTTACTATTATTTTTCATGCAAAATATTCAAAGAATGTTAACTATTGCAATAAAAATAACTTTGTCTGGTATGGGACAAAAAAAATATTTTTTTTCTCTGGTCCAGTGCATCCACCACACTGGATCATGGCCATGGGAAAACCCATGGGCCACGGTCTGTGGGCGGGTGCCTGCGCGGTGGAAGCTGCTACTCGGAAACCGGGCTACCATGAGGAAACAACTTCTGCGAGGAAGCTTTCTCGTGCGCGCCTTTGAGCCAAGACCATCTGCGGCCCAGCTGCAATTTCAAGCCGTGACTGGCCTGGGCTGCCTCGGCTCCCCTCTCATCAACAACACCTGCTCGGCTTTTGCTTCGGCTCGGCTTAGTCATCTTCTCCACGATTTCGCTGCAATTTTTTTCATTCTGCAAATTTCGTTGTCTCTTCTGCAATGCTTTACAATCATCCAAGGCCATTTCTTGTTACATTTTTTCACCAAAAAACATAACAACCCCCTATACCCTTTCAAATTGGGCTTACACAAAGCTAAACAAAACTGTGAAGAAAATTTACAGAAGCACCTATACCTCAATGGTGAAGTGTACAACCATTCTACCCATACTAAAATAGCGAATGATCTCATCATAATAGGTCTTGCTAGGTTTTATTAACTAGCATGCATTATCCTAAGCCTTTCAAAGCCAATGGCTCTGATACCACTTTGATGGAATGAAAAACAGAAGAACATGCATGCGAAGGAACTAAAACGGATACGACGCAAGGAAAAGGTTAAAAATATACCTCTTTATGTCCTCCTCTAGTCTAGTTGAGAAGATGAGGCACTAACTACGGGAGAAGCTACCTGCCTTGACGACAATTTCGATGAGAAACCAGCAATCCGTTAGCTTTTTCTTGGCATGAACGTGAAGCTTTTCGCTTCTCAGAATATATCTCCGCCTATCTAAGTTGGTGAAACAACCTAGGCGAGAATGGTCCTTCTTGATCCTTTGCTATTAATTAGCAAAGACAAGAAGATGGAAAAAGATAAGAAGAAGAAGACGTGAGAAGCAAAGAGAGAACAGAGAGAATAGAGGCTCTGGTGTTCCTTTTTTTTTTATTTGGTTTTTGTTGTGTGGTTTTTTTTTTTTTTTTTTTTTTTTGCTCTGCACAACAACTCCTATTCACATTCCAGATAACCCACCCCAGTGTTTTGATATTTCAAACATCCGGAGGTTATCAACAAAAGAGGTTTGGGTTATCCCCAATTCTTCTATACCGTGAATAATAAAGAACCCTTTAGTCTAGGCTATTGGGCCAAAATAATTTATTATTTTTCTTTGGACCCAATGAGCCAAAAAATAATAACCATTAATTATTTATTTTTTGGGCCTATTAAAATAACCTAAGAAATAATTAATGAGCAAAAATGAACTAAAATAATTATTAAGCCTTTTATTAACTAGTTTAAGCCCAAGTTAATTTTTTTTAATTATTTAATTTGGGCTTAGGCCCTGAATAATTAATTAACCAATCAAACTAGATAATAAATTTAATTTCTCTCATTTTTTTATTCCAGTCCAAAAATAAATTAAAATTTTTGAATAAAATAAAATCAATTTTCCATTATGACCATTTCCTCGACCTAAAATAATTAGGACTTACGGGCTATTCTGTGGGCCAAAAAGACACTTCGCCTTAGCTACTAAAATTATCAAAATACCTCTGCTATATAAATAGTTGTATTTTTCATTTTAAATATTTTTTAATATCACCATAAGAAAATATTGACCCCAAGGACAATACTGCGTTAGCTATGTTTTCGACCTACAATTGAAAAGACTAAAATATCCCTCTACATATCGTTGTTCAATTAGAGAAGAAAGAGTATACTACCACATCTCTAAATGACATCTACTATCTTTAGACTTCCAGTCCAATGATTCATGACTTCTTCATGTATTCCAGCTTTCTAAGGGAGCTATCCTAAAGGCAATATCCAAGTCATGTTCCCCAAGGTCCTAGATCATAAGATCATTCGGACAACTATAAGGGGCGATATAGCGTAGATACTATCTTGTACAACTCTGTCTTGACTAACTAGTCATATATACCTAACATACAAGTATATTGGTCCTTCTCAAGAACCTCAACTATAGTATATCAAAGCATACATTTTTAGCTTCGTCAGACCACCAACTTATACTCAATATATAGAGTACAAGTCCACGCCGCAGCAGTAGTAATCTGGGTTTCTATCATATAGTACTTTTAGAAATCACTACTACAGGTCTAGTTCTACGTATTCGAAATATGCTTGTGTTATGAAATGAGTAGACGACTCATTGGCTAAAGGTAAGCCATTCCCTATTTGGAATTTATAACACAATAACCTTCCCATGATGAAATTCCTATTCTCATTATCTGGTTAAGAACAATAATTTATATGTTAAGTATCCCATGGTCCATACCTTACTGTAAAAGACCTCCATTCACAAGAACCATTTATTTAAATATAATAGGTCTTTTCTAATAAAATCGTGCACAAATATAGAGAAAATTTCACAAACAAATTCTGGGAAAAATACTTTTATTAATACAAGTCAAAAATACATCAGAAACCTAGTTTAAGAGGACATACATTCCAACATGATGTTTGTTAGGTGAGGTCTTATCGCAAGGCTAATAACCTTGTACATTAGATGTATGACTCTAGAAAATTAAGTTGGACTTATACAATAGAGTTTTTATACTTCATTACGTGAAAAAATCAACCCCTTGTGATTTTCTGAGATAATCTAAACAATCCAGGGCTCTGGGAAACATGACTGAGTATGTGCACTTTTGGGTAGCTCTTTGTGATAAGTGGATACATTTTGGAAGTCGTAAATTATCAGACTAGCTATCAAATGATGGTAGATGTCATTAAGAAAGGTGTTAGTGCATTTTTCCTATTTCAACTATAGGTATTACATAGAGGGGTATTTTCATCATTACACCTATAAGTGGAAGACACTACATTTGTAATATTATTCTCGGGATCAATATTTTCATATGGTGATAAATGAAATATTTAAAATGATTAAAATACTGCTATTTGTCAGTAGAGGTATTTTGGTCATTTTAATAGCCAAGAATAATATGTCTTTTGGTCCCCAGAGTAACCCAAATAACCTTAGTAAATTTATTTACTATATGGGCTTATTAGGTGAATTTATTATTGGTAGAATTATTCTAGCAGTCAAATTAATTATTTTTTTTGTGTTAGAATAATTAATTGGGCCAATTTAATTAATTAGTTTATTAATAATTATCTTGGATAATTTTATATTGAGCACAAGCGGATTAATTAATTAATAAAAGAGCTAATTTAATTAATTAGTTTATTAATTAATTATCTTGAGTAATTTTATATTGAGCCTAAGTGGATTAATTAATTAATAAAAGAGCTATTTAATTAGTCATTGGACTAATTAAGAAAGCATGGCCCATCAAGGTCTGTTGTTAGCCACCATGTGCAAAAAAGAAATAAGAAAATAAAAAGAAAATAGGAAATGGAAACTATTTGGTTTTGTGGAGAAAAAAGGAAGCTGTTGATTAATATAAGGTATCACGTGTGTGCCTGAGGGTTGACTGAAAAAAATATACACAAAAAAATAGCTTTCGGTTTTTCCTTAGGAACGAAAACCAAACGGCCACCATTTACTTTTCTTGTCATTTTTCCTTTACCATTTTAGCTCTTTCGTCTTTCAATTTTCTTCACCCTAGTTCTACTTTCAATGGTAGAAGTCCATAGAGGTTCGAGAATACTCTAGAAGGTCAAAAGCTAGCAAACGTGATGAGTGTTTTATGCGAAGGAGCAGATAGTTAGCTAGTATACTCATGAAACAAGTAGACATTCTATTCTAGTACAAGAAGCATCGTTAAATTTGAATCCAACTCTAGTCATTTAAATAAAATTCCCTAGAAGTAAGTACTCCTAGACTTTGGCTCAGAAAATATTTTAATTTGCCGTCTTCCGTTGTGTATTTATTTTTCCTACGATCCTTCAAGTGGTATTAGAGACATGGTTTAATCTAGAAGCATGCTTAGGGTTAATAATCAGAAAAATGTGGTTCTTTACAAATAAAAATATGATCTTTATGATTGTATGGATCACTCGTGCTTTTTGATACGGGTAGATTTTGTGTATGCCTCGCACGTGGGGGCATAGGTACCTGTAATTTATTTTTAATTACTTTCTGTAGAATTCATGTATGCCTCGTTTTGAAAGGCATAGGCATTTAAAATTGTATTTCAATTTATGTTATGAATTCTGTAACGAAAATGGTGCCTGGATCAATGCCGGAAAACCCCTGAAGAAATCTGAAAATGGAACAAAAATTGCAAAAAACTGAACGAAAAATAGAGGCGCAAAGGAGGGGCCAGCCGCGGCCAGATGGGAGAAGAAATTCTCCCAGAAGCTGTGGCTAGCTCGCGGGAAGCTGCAGCTAGCTTTGGGAGAATTTCTCCTTAAAGCCGCGGGTGACTTTTGGAAGCTTGCTTCCTGGAGCCATGGCTGGCTACAAGGAAGCCGAGCCTGGCTTCTTTGACACATTGGACTGGGTTTCTTTGACTGCTACTGGTTTGGGTCGCGAGTTACCGTTTTGGTGTTCTGGAAAGTTTTTTTTTATTTAATTTCTTTGTAAATAAAATAACTAGTAGTAGTAGTAGTAGTAGTAGTAGTAGTAGTAGTAGTAGGTAGTAGTAGTAGTGGTAGTAGTGGTAGTAGTGGTAGTAGTAGTAGTAGTGGTAGTAGTAGTAGTAGTAGTAGTAGTAGTAGTAGTAGTAGTGGTAGTAGTAGTAGTAGTAGTAGTAGTGGTGGTGGTGGTGGTGGTGGTGGTGGTGGTGGTGGTGGTGGTGGTGGTGGTGGTGGTGGTGGTGGTGGTGGTGGTGGTGGTGGTGGTAGTAGTAGTAGTGGTAGTAGTGGTGGTAGTAGTAGTAGTAGTAGTAGTAGTAGTAGTAGTAGTAGTAGTAGTAGTAGTAGTAGTAGTAGTAGTGGTGGTAGTAGTAGTGGTAGTAGTAGTAGTAGTAGTAGTAGTAGTAGTAGTAGTAGTAGTAGTAGTAGTAGTAGTAGTAGTAGTAGTAGTAGTGGTGGTAGTAGTAGTGGTGGTAGTAGTAGTAGTAGTAAAAATAGCTCTAATAATAATTTTTTAATGACCACAGTGAATTTACTAGTACAATATATTCATACACACATATATCCAATAAATAATATGTTGATTGTCCAAAAATAGACTTGCAATAATAATTATCACAACAAGGATGATACTAACTAACAATAATATTATCTAGGGATTTATTGACAAAAATAACATTATGGGAGCATAATCAAACAATGGGGGTACAATGTATATCATTCATCACAACAACCTTACTAGGTACATAAAGCCTTTAATCATAATGTACTAATGAGCATATAATGGTCCTAAAACATAATTCATACTTCATAAGTCTCAATATTCATTTCAAACTTCTTGTCTTAACTTTATTCCCTTCACCCACATACACATCTCTAACCCAACATTATTCGATCAACCTATTAATTCCAACATCTAAAAGCCTTAGGTTTGAAAATCTAAGAAGAAGGTCAAGAAAGAAATACTTGTTTGATGATCGTTAGAGTTGAAGATGTCGCATTGTCCAATGAAGGTCTTTGCATGCTTGAAGAGTCCTTCCTTGGTTGAAGTTTGTTTAAGAATGGCCACCAATGGTTCGGCCAGAGAGAGAGAGAGAGAGAGAGAGAGAGAGAGAGAGAGAAAGATTAAGATGATGATGAAATGGTGATGAAGAAGTGAAGAAGAATTAAGGTGATTGAATTTACCTTCTTGATGTTCTTCTTGTTCTTGAACAAAAGCACGTTTGATCCGAAAGGAAGATCAACTTTGGTGGTTTTAGTGTCATGGATTGTGCTATGGATGAGTATAGGTTGAATCCTTGTTGATTTCAGAGTTTTTGGAGTGATTTATGATGAATAGAGGTGATTGAAGGTTGAAGATGTTTGGTGTGTGTTTTTTATGTTCTTGAAACACAAGAGAAAATTGAGAAAAAATGTTTTGTGTGTGCTTGATGTGTGATGGCCGAATGGCCTTGCTAGGGGAGGAGTTTCAGTTATTCTAGGGGAAGAGAGAGAGAGAGAGAGTTCAACTATTTTGAATTTTAATGAGAAAAATGTGGAGATATTTGAGGTTGAAGATTTGGTAATGTTGTTTTCTTCTTGAAGGTTTCTAGTCCTTCAATGGTGGGTGGCCAGTCTAGCTTTGTATTAGTTGTGAAGTGGAAGATTATTCTAGCTTTAATGCTGGTCGAAAATGGTTGTACAAGAGAGGGAAAAATTCTGGTTTGTTCTTCTAGCTAGGTGAGAGTTTAAGGGAGTAAAATCTAGAATTTAATTTTCAAGTTTGAAAAGTTTGAATAGAGTAAAGTTATGAGTGATTTGAGGTGTGTTAATGGAGCTCTAATGGCCATGGTTAGTGAAGAAGACGAGATGTTCTGTCTATGGCTTCAAGGTGGCCGAAAAGGGGAAATTGAGGAAGAAATTAGTTCTTGTCTTTGCTAGGCAAGCTAGAAAAATTCTGGAGCTACAAGAATTCTTAGAATATGGAAAGATTTTTTAGCAGAATTTTGAACCATTTTGAAATGGATTTGCAGCTAAAACTTAGGAGTGTTTGGAAGTCCATTAATAGTGGTTTTCCAGCCACCATCTTGGAGAAGAAGGAGGAAAGTTTTAGGTGTTCTTATGCATGAGTTGATGGCTCAACTTCCACGTCTAACTCTTAGTAGTTTGCTGGAAAATTTCTGGTTTGGTAAGGATACTCAAGCTATGAAATTCCAAGGCATTTTAAAGCTTTCATATTTACACAAAATGGTTGGTTGCTAGTAAGAATTATATAGGCAAATGTTGCTGAAATTTTCTAAAATCAGCCAAGAAGAATTGCTGGGAAAATTTCTAGATTTGAACCAAAACAAGATCAAGAAGAAAATGTAGTTCTTGGAAGAAAAGTTATGATGATTTAATTGAAAACCACCTATCTATTTTCCTTCCTCAATTTTGGTCATTTCCTATCTCAAATGTTGGAAATTTTGAAAATTTAAGCCAAGATTCATCTAATATATTTTATAGAAATTTAAAAGAATTAAAGAAATATGAGTATTTTAAATTTAAATAGGTTAGGACAAGGATTGCTAAAGTAATAGAGACCAAAACTCTTCTAGATTTTCTTTTAGGACAAGATAACATGGTTAGGAAATTATCATTGTGTCTTCCCTAAGACAATATTCCTAGCTTTAAGGTATGTAAGAAAAGAGAAATTCAAACATTGGTTAGGATAATTAAGAATAAAACTTAGATCCTAAGATTTGAACTCAAGACCTTAGAGATTAATCACAAAGCTCTAACCACTTAACCATACTAATTTTTGTTCTTATTTTTCCAACCTGATTCTCTTCCTTTTTAAGACTCAAGCCTTCTTCCTATTTCGACTTCAAGTAAAATTTCCTTTTTATCCTTACTACTCATTATGCATAAATAAACCATATAACCCTTACATTACAATTCTAAGGCACACGAATTCATCCAAGAAATATATTTTTATACAATATGATATGATATGCACCCCATCCCTCTAACTCTAGGGTAGGTTTAGGTTGGGTTTTTCATCTAGTACCCCAAATAAGGAGCCTAAAAAGATACAGCCAGATGTTCCTATACAAAATGAACTACGTCGTAGTGGGAGGATATCTAGGGTTCCTGAAAAATGGACTGGAGAAGCTTTTGAGGTAGTCCCCAACCATCAGGAACAAAATTCCACTAGATACGATGAGGTCATTGCTAATGTTAATGTAGACAAATGGCAAGTAGGAATGGATATCGAGATTGAGTCTATGTATTTCAATCAAATCTGAGATCTTGTTATTGCACCTGAAAGGATTAAACCCCTAAGATGCATATGGGTATACAAGAGAAAGAGAGATGAGGATGGAAAGGTAGAAACCTTTAAAGTAAGGTTGATTACAAAAGGTTATACTCAGAAAGAAGGGATCGATTATGAAGATACATTTTCACCTGTTGTCATGCTTAAATCCATACGCATTCTCTTGGCCATTGCATGTTATTATGACTATAAGATATAGTAAATGAATTTCAAGACAACCTTTCTTAATGGTTATTTTAGCGAAAACATCTATATGACCCAGCCTGAAGGTTTTGTTGCAAAAGGCCAAAAGCATATGGTCTGCAAGCTTAAGAAGTATATTTATGGATTTAAGCAAGCATTATAGGCATGGAACATACGTTTTGATGAGACTGTAAAGTCTTATAATTTCATATAAAATATAGATGAACATTGCATGTATAGGAAAACAAATAGCAACAACATGTTTTTTATGGTATTTTATGCAGACAACATTCTATTCATTGAAAATTATGTAGGGCAATTATCGTCCATAAAGGTTTGGCTATCGAGTCAATTTAGTATGAAATATATGGGAGAAGCTAGCTATATTCTTGGAATAAAGCTTCTTAGAGATGAGAAGTAAAAAATGTTAGGCTTATCCCAATCTACTTACATTGACAAGATATTTGCTAGGTTTAGCATGGATAATGTAAAGAGGTAATCATACCCTCTAAACACGGATTGACTTTATCTTCCAAGCAGTGTCCTAAGATACATGAAGAAAAGGAAAGAATTAGTAGGATTCCCAATGCCTCGGCAGTAGAAAGTCTCGTGTATGTCACACTTTGTACAAGGCCAGATATTTACTTTACAGTAAGCATGGTTAGCATGTATCAGTCAAATCCAGGAGAAGAATATTGGCAAGCTGTAAAGCATATTATTAAGTACCTAAAGAGAACGAGGGATTATATACTTGTTTATAGGGCTGAAGACTTAGTTTCTACTGGTTACACAGACTTAGACTTCTATTTGGATAAAGATGAAAGAAAATCAACTAGTAGATATGTTTTCACATTATTTGGAGGGGCTACTTCTTGAAGAAGGATTAAGCAATCTTGTATTGCTAATTTTAAAGAAGCTAAGTATGTAGCAGCTTCAGAAGCTTTGAAAAAAGTGATTTGGCTCCAGAAGTTCCTCATAGAACTTGGAGTTGTGACACAAATGGACTTTCACAGTCAATTTAGTGCAAATGGGAGACTGTTGGAATGTATGCTTAAAATAGACTATGCATTTTTGTATTTTGAAAATTAGTAAAAGTTTCATTCATTAATGGTTGTTTATTTTCATATATTGCACATTAATGTCTAAGTGTGTTAGCAATTAATTTATGTGATTGGGTCGTACTTTCACAGTAAGGTTGATGCGTTCAGACTTGGGTATAAAAATCATACAAAATTAAGCACATTCGCAATCAAGTT
The DNA here is from genome assembly GCA_026120185.1 of Voacanga thouarsii. Classification (NCBI taxonomy): domain Eukaryota; kingdom Viridiplantae; phylum Streptophyta; class Magnoliopsida; order Gentianales; family Apocynaceae; genus Voacanga; species Voacanga thouarsii. The sequence continues at coordinate 3,733,288 of JANUWF010002024.1, read as the reverse complement.
CAAATTAAAATGTTAAAACCCAAATCACACATATGAGTAATGGTACTTATCATTAATTGAGCATAGGGTTAAAACAAGTGTCGATCCTCAAGGAACAAGTAAACATTAATTACCATTCTTTTATTGTTTAACCAACTCGATAAAGTGAAAAAAATAAAAATAAAAATATGTATATGTCAAGGATGTAGATTTATGTAACTTAAGCCATTGTTTAGACAAACATGATCTTAAAGAACTTAACCATTATCATAACCAATCATTCTCTTAGCATCATGAAGGATGAAGGTAGACTCACTTTGATGGTCAATCCATGAAATCACAATCTCCTAGATAAATTAGAATCACTTGGTCCGTCTCAACTAATTCATCCAAAAGACGCATTAAACACAATCCTTAATTAAATTTCCTTGGTCTCGGCGAATTTAGAACATGAAATTAATCAATGAACCATTGGTCTCGGAAGACATCAATTAATCTTCAATTACCAGTTCTTAAACAATCAACCCCCTTTGGTCTCGCAAGTCAATGGATAGAATCAACTAACTAATCTCGTAATAAGCATAAGTAATTGAATACCAAGAATAATAACCAATTAATCAAACGATCAAATAACTCTAGAAATCATGAATATCTAAAATAATGTCGAATTACAATAAAACAATTAACATATCATTGTTCAAGAAAAAGAAATCAAAGTAAAAGAAAGAACTCATAGACAAGCCCCATTCTTCTTCCTTCGAAAACCTTCTTGTACAACCCTCCTTGAACTTTGAAGAATTCTCCTTGGACTGAGTGATTTTCTATGATAATCAATGAATTCTCCCCTTTTCCCTTGTGTTTTCCATCTATTTATAGGCTTAAGAGCTGCCTAAACTCGTAAGTACAAAGTTCTTGGCCGAGTAGAAGTTGGAAGCTGCTAAAACTCTTCAAATTTCCAAAAATGCGTAAAAAGATCGCAGCACCGCCTCAGAGACAAACCACAGCTAGCGCCACCTTGGTCCTTCGGAGCCGGTGCCACCTTAGTTCTGTTTCTCTACTCTTCCGCTGATTTTTCTCCGAATTGTGTACATACATTCCAGAGTACAGTCAGTGCCGGTTCCAGCCTTGCAACCGGCGCCGCCTCTGCTCTGTTTTGCAACGGTTTTGCTTTGTTTTACCCAAAATCCTGAAGTAATGACCAAAATACCTTTTCAAGGGTAAAATTTCAAATATGAAAGAATATGAAAAACCTTAGGGGGAGGGGGTGAATAAGGTTTTTGGCAAGCAAAAATAATTTTTCTGAAGAGTCTAAAATGCTGAACAAGGATGATCACAAAGATACTTGGACTGACTTTATTGATGCATTGAAAGCTGTCCAAGCACTCGTAGATGTGTATTCAGATTTAGACAGTGAAAGATCATAAAAACAATATACATGAACCACTAAAATAAAATGAGACAAGAGATGTATAGTTGTTCGATCAACAATACGTCCACTACCTTAAGCTTCACACTTAAGGATTTTCAACTCTATTTCATTAATCTCACTTAATGAAATAACCACATACAAGAGAGGATCACCACACTAGGTTTTACACAACCTCTCAAACACATCAAGGCTCACCCCTATGGGTTTTACACCACAACCTTGAATAATCACACAACAAGGATCACCTCTATGGGTTTTACCACACAACCTTGCTATTACAAGTTGAGAATTGAAAATCAATAGAACAGAGATAAGCTCACTTACTTGAGCAGATATTCTCTCGGATACAAGTACAAAATACTTTTATCTTTGATACACAATGAAGTCACTTTGAAGCTAAGATAAAAAGAGATTTTTGAAGATATTGAGCAATAGTGTTTCTAAGATGGATGTTTCAAAAATCATACTTGTAATATGGCTTTAAGGGCTATTTATAGAGCTAAAAAGTGGAGTGCCAACGATCATAAAAAAACAGCTATAAATTTTTCTTTTAAACTCATCTAAGTTTTGGACTCGGTTTTTGGATGAAGATGCATCCAAAGGTTAAGTCCAAAATGGCACATCCCTGACGGACAATTTTTAAATCTGGTTTATAGGATTTTGGATGAACCTTTTAGATTCAAACTGTACCATCCAAAATTCTGTGAATTCTAAAAATTTTGAAAATCATCTCATTCGAAGCTTCAAGGTAAAGCCAAATGAATCAAAAGATAAGAGGATATAGGAAATAATAAGTATACCTTAATGAACACTTCCTAGTCTAATATTCTTCATAAAAAGTCTTTTTGATATATAACTCCTTATACTTGATTTTCCAATTGATCTTCCATTCTTGAAATCGGTGATCAAGGAGTCGCCAACAATTCTTATATGAAGACTTTAGAAGAAACAAAGGTCAATCATGTCCTATCACAGTAAATTGACACGTTAGTCCATATCAACGTTTGTCATAAATCAAAACATAAAAGAAGGCCCATAGGGCTAACAATCTCCCCATTTTTGAGTGATGACAAAAATGACATATTTGATATGTAGATAGAGATAACATGATGAACAAAAGGTGCAAATAATTGTAATAAGTCTCATAGAGATCTTATGAGAAACCATATCTCAATGATCCTAAAGCATATCATATCTCTATATAAATATTCAAAGTAATTTGATAGAGATAAAATGCTAAAAAACTCCCCCTAAATATATGCTTATGTGATAATTTTGAACATAAGAGGGAATAGAAGAAGTAACAATTTATTCATTCAGAAAGTGTATCCAAAATCGTTTTGGAAGAACTTGTGTTTTCATAATATCTTTTGGATAGGACTTTTGGATGTCCAAAACATTTTTCAAAAACTGCTTATAAGAATATTTGTTTTGGATACAAAGTTTCTGAGTCCAAAACTCCCCCTGATTCGATGCACCAAAAATTTATCACAAAATTTTTGTTTCAAGGATCCAATTATCATTCAAAATTCTGTGTTATAAAATTGAACTTTCACAAACTTGAGGAATTTTTTAGAAAAATTTGTGAACAGTGAATCAGAAATTTTCATCACGGTTTTGATTTACCTACGCAACTGTTCATATCATAAATGGTTCATGCAATTTATAATAGTTCATGCAGTTACTTCGGAATTCAATAACTGTTCATACAGCAGTTTCAGTTTTTCAAAGGGTTTCAACTTCCATAGCAGTTACTTTGCTGAACAAAAAAACCAAACATTAACAGTCCAATATTAGTCATGTAGAATCCATGCAAAACTCATAACATTTTATTTTTGGATATCAACATGTAGATCAAATTCATATGCAGTCATAACATACAAACTTTACATTTTCTATCAATTACTGCATACCAAAAATTTCATACAGCTTATATTGCAGATTATAACATTTTTAGATTAACATATGTCTTGCAAACAACATCATGCCGACAGTCATGCAGATCGACATTCAACATTTTCACAACAGTTTCATTTTTTTATTTTCTCCTTATCAACATGTGGATCTATCTAACATTTTCTTTCTCCCCCCATAATAACTGTCATCTCTCCCATATTCACTGTCATTTTCTTTCTCCCCCTTTGTCATCAATAAAAAAGAAGCATAGCAGAAGGAGAAGTAATATGCACTTAACAGTCATCAGATAGATAATAGGCATGACAGAGAATTAAACTTAAAAAAGTATCAGAAATTTTCCAAAGACAGAATATAAATGACTGAAAAAGTAAATTGTTCAACTGTGGCAGAATGTAAGTTGTTCATCAGCCCACGGTGTTACCTAAGAAAACAGTCTAGGAAATATTAATGGTTTCACCCTTGGATCTAGTACCCCTCTTGGAAAACTGACCAGCTATTCTGTTGGATTTTCGCTTTACAACCACATGCTTCTGTCTTTTTCCTTTGGGTTTGGGAGAAGGAGGAATATCTTTTTTCTGGACAGGAAAAGGCTGTGGAGATGGTTCAGGTGAGGGTTCAGGAGAGGGAACCTTGATATCTGCAGGCGGTTCATTTTTGTCCTCTGAAGATTGTTCATCCTTTTCATGATCAGATATAGAGGCGGAAGGCTTAGCAGATTGCTCAATGACAGAAATTCTATTCCATAAGTTCTTGATTTCTGAGCTAAGAGATTCCAATTTCTCTACAAAGGAGCTGATTGCACTCAGAATATTCTCAGACAAACCCATGTCATGAACATTGCCTTCATCAAATTTTCTTTTAGAACTAGAGACAGTCTTTCCTTCGTCCTTAATTTTCATCAGGTTCTCTCTTTCTTTTCCAGCAGTTTCCCTAAGCAATTTCCAAGATTTATTCTCCCTTACATATCCCATCTTTTTAAAGGAGTCATAGCTATAAACATTTATTTTTGAGGGATCAGAAGTAACAAATTTAAATCAAAATTGAAAAATCTGAAGACTTTGGTCAATAAATTTCCAAACGGCAGAGCCTTGCTAGAAGTATTTCTAGACTGTAACATTAACTTTGTTGCCAGAAATCCAAAGTTAATCTGTCTCCCCTCAGCTAAGGCAAGCATGACCACCATTTGAAGTATGCTAATAGAGGTCTTATGACCGGAACTGGGTACAACAATGGTAGAAACCATATGATGAAGGATTCTACCCAATCCATTCAGCCATTTAGAACTACAATTTCCAGAGATCTCAAAGCTTTTTCCACCAGTAAACAACTTCTCAAAATTTTTCAGAATAAAAATTTCATTTCTTTCAGGAAATTTGTTCAACTCAAAATACTGAAAACCAACATCATGAACATCACAGATTCTGTTCAGCATTCTATGGTCAAATTTAAAATGTTTTCCTTTCACTCGTGTCACATACCACCTAATCATGAATCCTCCCTCTGTTTCTTCCAGTTTGCCCTTTCTCAAATTTGCATAAAATTCCCAGACTAAAAGAGTGTAGATTTTCTCATCAACTGATAGCAAACTCCCCCACCCGACATGATCAAACATATCCAGAATATTTGACAATTTCAGAAAAGCAAAGTGGTTCACTCGATAGCCAGAAATAATAGTTCAATTTCTAGAGACCCAGTCATTGTATTCAGATTCACATTTGGAGTCGAGAAATCGAGGTACCTGATTTGCAGAACTCAGTTGTTCGGAGGAAGATTCAGACGAATCATAATGAGAGGCCGAGAAGTGAGGCTGAGGAGAAGCTTCCTTTGCTTTTGCTTTGCCCTTTATTGAACCCGAAACCTTTTTCACTAACACTGGAGAAGATTTTTGCTCCTTCTTAGGTTTTGGAACGGTGGATTTTATCTTGGCCATTGAAGGATTCAAGCTTTTACAGAGCTTTTTGGGTTTTTAGAGAAGAAGAACACGGAGGAATTGTTTTGGAAGAATGACGGTTTCAAGAGGGTTTGAGAAAGAGAAAATCAGATAGCTTTGAATGTCTAGGATAATGTGAGAACAATGTGCCTTGGAAACATGTATTTTTCTGAGGAGTTTTGAAAAACGTGCAAACCAATTTTTTGAAACACGAAATTTGGAATAAAAGAATATTAAGCATTGATTTTGGAACAAGACCAGGTCCGAAATCATTGTCCAAAAGAGTGTTTCCCTGGAATGCATTTTGGATGTAGGAATTGGATTCTAGTACTGCGTCCAAAACAAGAACAGGGTATTTTGGATGTAGAGTTTTGTTTCCAAAACCTTTTTCTTCACAATTCCTGCACAAGAAGAACTTACATAAAAAGATTATTTATCAAATTCTTGTAATACCCAAACCTCTTCTCAAATTGTTGAACCTGTCCTCAGCTAGAGGTTTAGTGAAGATATCTGCAAGTTGTTCATCCGTTGAGACATATTCAACACACACATCTCCTTTGAGTACATGGTCTCGGATGAAGTGATGTTTAACTTCAATGTGCTTTGTTCTCGAGTCTTGCATTGGATTTTTTGTTAGATTGATAGCACTTGTATTATCACACATTATAGGAACACGGTTAAAATTTAAATTGAAATCTCGCGAGTATTCTTCATCCATAAGATTTGAGCACAACGACTTCCTGCTGCAATATATTCGACCTCGGTGGTGGATAATGATACGCAAGCTTATTTTTCTTGTGCCATGATACCAGTGAGTGTCCAAGAAATTTACAATAGCCACTAGTACTTTTTCTTTCAACTTTACACCCTGCATAATCTGCATCAGTATATCCTATAAGATCAAATGTGTTAGTACATAGATACCATAATCCATAATCATATGTCCCAATAAGATATTGAAGTATGCGTTTAACTGCATTTAAATGAGATTCCTTTAGACAAGATTAAAATTGAGCACAAAGACATACTGAAAACATGATATATGGTCGACTAGCAGTAAGATATAGTAGACTTCCAATCATACCTTTATATTTTCGTTCATCTACCTCCTTACCCTTTTCATCTTGGTCAAGTTTTTTGGATGTGCTGATGGGTGTGCTGATTTCTTTTGCTTCATTCATTCCAAACCTTTTGAGCAACTCTTTGGCATACTTTGCTTGGTTAATGAAGATTCCATCTTTAGTTTGCTTAATTTGTAGTCTGAGAAAGAAGTTCAATTCTCCCATCATACTCATTTCAAATTCTTGTTGCATAGTCTTAGCAAACATCTTGCACAAGGAGTCATTAGTAGCGCCAAAGATAATATCATCAACATAGATTTGGACGATTAGTAAGTCACCAGAGCAATCAGATTTGATAAACAAGGTATTATCAATTAAGCCTCTAGAAAATCCTTTTGAGATTAGAAAACCACTAAGCCTTTCATACCAAGCTCTAGGAGCTTGCTTTAATCCATAAAGAGCTTTAGATAGTTTGAAAACATGATTTGGATAGAGCTCATGAGAAAAACCAGGTGGCTGCTCAACGTACACTTCTTCTTCAATAAAGCCATTTAAGAAAGCACTTTTGACATCCATTTGATAGAGCATAAAATTTTTAAAAGATGCAAAAGCAAGTAACATTCTAATAGATTCTAATCTAGCAACAGGAGCAAATGTTTCATCGTAGTCAATGCCTTCCTCTTGATTAAATCCTTGAGCTACCAATCTAGCTTTGTTTCTAATTGCAGCTCCGTTTTCATCAAGTTTGTTTCTAAAAACCCATTTTGTTCCAATAACAGGATGATCATGGGTCTAGGAATAAGTTTCCAAACTTAATTTCTTTCGAATTGATTCAACTCTTCTTGCATGGCAATAATCCAAAATTCATCATGTAATGCAATATCAATGCTGTTAGGTTCAATATTTGAAAGAAGAGCAAAGTTGTCGATAAAATACCGTCGAGTTTTAACTCCTTGGTTTGGATCTCCAATGATTTGCTCCTTTGGATGGCCTTATTTGAATTTCCAATCCTTTGGCAATTGATGATTTGCAGAATTTTTAGTTTGATCTTTCTCTTGTTCATTCTGTAATTCTTCGATCTCCTCCACTTTTGTATGAGTATCTAATGATGGAGCATTTACTTGATCTAACTTAGCTTCATTTGAATTTCCTACATCATCATCATCTCTTTTTGACGCATAAATGTTAGATTCATCAAATACAACATGCACAGATTCTTCCACACAAAGTTTTCTTTTATTGTATCTCTATAAGCTTTCTTGTTGGAAGAATATCTAAGAAATATAGACTCATCGGACTTGCTATCAAATTTTCCAAAATTATCTCTTGTATTTAGAACAAAACATTTGCATCCAAAAACTTTAAAATAAGAGATAGAAGGAGTTTTGTCAAACATAAGTTCAAAAGGAGTTTTTCTTAAAAATGGTCTTAACATAATTCAGTTTATTGTATAGCATGCTGTGTTAACAGCTTCCGCCCAAAAATGTTTTGGAAGAACATTTTCACAAAGCATTGATCTAGCCATTTCTTGCAAGGTCCGATTTTTCCTTTCAACAACACCATTCTGTTGAGGAGTTTTAGCTGCTGAGAAATTATGAAAGATTCCATTTTCATCACAGAAAAGAGTGAACTCGCTGTTACAAAATTCTTTTCCATTGTCACTTCTGATAAAGACCAATTTGCATCCAATCGAGTTTTGGACGCGCTTAATCAGTTTTGAAAATTCAGTAAAGGCTTCATCTTTTTGTCCAAGAAATAATGTCCAGGTAAATCTAGAAAAATCATCAACAATTACATATGCGTATTTTTTACCACTAAGACTAGCAGTCCTCATATGTCCAAATAAATCCATATGAACTAATTCAAGAGGTTTTGAGGTGGAGATAATTTTCTTTGGTTTAAAAGAAGTTTTAATTTGCTTTCCAAATTGACATGCATAACAGATTTTGTGTTTATTAAATTTTATTTTTGGAAGCCCTCTAACAAGTTCTTTTTAGGATAGTTTGTTTAACAAATTAAATGATACATGACCTAGTCTCATATGCCAAAGATAACCATCATTATTATGAACGGATAGACATCTAATTCCATTAGCTACAAGGTCATTAAGATAAAACATATATACATTTCCCATGCGTTTGGCAGTAAAGATGATTTCGAGATTTCCACTGTCAAATATAGAGCAAGAATCTTTTTCAAAAATAACTTTGCAACCATTGTCACAAAGTTGGCTAATGCTGAGCAGGTTATATTTCAAATCATCAATAAGTAAGACTTGCTTTATAAATGTTAATGAACCTTTACCAGTATTACCAATGCCGAGAATCTTCCCTTTTTTCTTGTCTCCAAATGTAACAAATCCTTCATTTATTGTCTAAATATCTTTTAGCAAAGCTGCATTTCCAGTCATGTGTCTTGAACAACCGCTGTCCAAGAACCACTTGGTAAAGCTTAAAGACCGTGCCTATACATGAGAAAAAGAGATGATTTTTGGTACCCATACTTTCTTGGGTCCATGAAGGTTAGTAACATTTTCTTTTATTTTCTAGAAAGTAGCTTCACCGAATTCCACTTTTTTTCTAATAAGACATCTTGAAATAATATGTCCAGATTTTTCACAATACGTGCATGCCTTGTATGTGCTGTGAGAAGGAGTAGGTTTAGCATGCTGGAACTTGTTCTTTTTGTAGTTATTCTTATGTTCATATCCTAAGCTACTTTGATTTTCGGCTAAGCTAAATCTGTGCATTCAAGGTTTGTCTTTATCCTCATGGTTATATCCTAATCCACTTCGATTACCAAAATGATGTTGAGTTCCGAGAAGTTTTTCCAGATTACTTTTACCATTTGTAAATTTTTCAATGCAATTGGTAAGATCATGTACTCTAATTTTCATATCATTGAAGGTGCTAATCATGCATTCAAGAATTTGAATTTTATCACACTAGTTTCTATTTTCTAGAGATGCATGATGTAATGCTGCCATGATCACATCTTTTTCAATTTCAGCACACATATATATTTCAAGAGACATATCGTAGCTATTCAACAAAGCTTCATTTTCTTTCATCAGACAATTTACCTTCAACTTTAAATCTTTATTTTTTCTGGACAGTTTTTTTAATTCACAAAACATATCACATAACAACTCATTAGGATCAACATGCTTTTTAGTCATAGATGTATGCGAAATAGACATGCATTCTGATGTTGAAAAGTTTACCTCATTTTCCAAAGCTATGAAGCAAATGTTGGCAGTTTCTTCCTCAGATTGTTCATCTCCAAATTCATCATTTAAGTCCCAAGCTCCCATCAATCTTTTATCTTTCTTGATTTTCTGGTCTTTCCTCTTCTTAGACACTTTTCCTTCTTTTCCTTTTGCAACCGGACAGCCTGCAATGAAGTGATCCGTGCTTTTACATTCAAAGCATTGAGGTTTGAAGCTGGAGGTTTGTCCTTTCTTTCTTATAAGCTTCCTTTCTCGTTTGCAGTTTCCTTTGAACATCCTTCTGAATTTTTTTGCTATCATTGCTAAGTTATCATTGTCCATGCCTTCACTGCTTTCTGAAGAGCTTGTTTCTTCATCTTCACTTTCAGCTTTTAGAGCAATCCCTTTTCTGCCTTTATCATGATCATCAGATTCATGAAACCTTTTAAGCTTCATCTCATGAGTTAAAAGAGATCCGATCAACTCTTCAGTAGGTAAGGATTTCAAATCCTTGGATTCTTCAATAGCAAGAGTTTTAGGCTGCCAGCTTTTTGGTAAAGCATCAAGAATTTTTTGGTTTTGTTCCCCAAGGGAATAAACTTTTTCGTAAGCTTTCAGACCATTTGAGATATTGGTAAATCTTGTGAACATGTCAGTGATGCTTTCATTTAGCTTCATAGTAAATAATTCATAATCATGAATAAGAAGCCCTAGTTTTGATTCTTTGACTTGATTTGTCCCCTCATGGGTGACTTCTAGCAATCTCCACATATCATGAGCAGAATCACAACCACTAACACGGTTGTATTCAGTCGCATCTAGTGCACAACACAAAATATTCATAACTTGAAAGTTTAGAGTCATTTTTGCATTGTCTTCCACACTTTACTTATCATTCTGTTTAGGTATTTTTATACCATCAATCATCTTTGATAGAATAAAAGGACCATTTTCTATTTAACTTCATAACTCGAAGTTAATAGAACACACATAAATCTTTATTCTATTTTTCCAGAAGGTATAGTTGCTTCCATTAAACAAAGGTGGACGATTTGTTGAAGATCCTTCAACATATAGAAGAAAATATGATCTTACCATTAAGATCTTTTCTATAAGGCTGTAAAACCAAAAGTATGTAGACCTCTCTCTGATACCAAATGAAAAACCTTAGAGGGGAGAGGGGGGGGTGAATAAGGTTTTTGGCAACCAAAAATAATTTTTTCGAAGAGTCTAAAATGCTGAACAAGGATGATCACAAAGGTACTTGGACTGACTTTATTGATGCATTGAAAGCTGTCCAAGCACTCGTAGATGTGTATTCAGATTTAGACAGTGAAAGATCATAAAAATAATATACATGAACCACTGAAATAAAATGAGACAAGAGATGTATAGTAGTTCGATTAACAATGATCTACGTCCACTACCTTAAGCCTCACACTTAAGGATTTTCAACCCTATTTCATTAACCTCACTTAATGAAATAACCACATACAAGAGAGGATCACCACACTAGGTTTTACACAACCTCTCAAATACATCAAGGCTCACCCCTATGGGTTTTACACCACAACCTTGAATAATCACACAACAAGGATCACCTCTATGGGTTTTACCACACAACCTTGAACATACACACAACAAGGATCACCCTTATGGGTTTTACCACACAACCTTGCTATTACAAGCTGAGAATTGAAAATCAATAGAACAAAGATAAGCTCACTTACTTGAGCAGATATTCTCTCGGATACAAGTACAAAATACTTTTATCTTTGATACACAATAAACTCACTTTGAAGCTAAGAGAAAAGGAGATTTTTGAAGATATTAAGCAATAGTGTTTCTAAGATGGATGTTTCAAAAATCTTACTTGTAATATAGCTTTAAGGGCTATTTATAGAGCCAAAAAGTGGAGTGCCAATGGTCATAAAAAAATAGTTATAAAATTTTCTTTTAAACTCATCCGAGTTTTGGATGAAGATGCATCCAAAGGTTAAGTCCAAAATGGCACATCCCTGACGGACAATTTTTCAACCTGGTTTACAGGATTTTGGATGAACCTTTTGGATTCAAACTGTACCATCTAAAATTCTGTGAATTCTAAAAACTTTGAAAATCATCCCCTTTGAAGCTTCAAGGTAAAGCCAAATGAATCAAAGGATAAAAGGACATAGGAAATAATAAGTATACCTTAATGAACACTTCCTAGTCTAATATTCTTCATAAAAAGTCTTTTTGATGTATAACTCCTTATACTTGATTTTCCAATTGATCTTCCATTCTTGAAATCGGTGATCAAGGAGTCACCAACAATTCTTATATGAAGACTTTAGAAGAAACAAAGGTCAATCATGTCCTATCACAATAAATTAACATGTTAGTCCATATCAACGTTTGTCATAAATCAAAACATAAAAGAAGGCCCTTAGGGCTAACATAATATAATTAGTTATTTCACAAAATGTATTACAAAAGAGCCTCAAATAACTAAGTAAAGTATAACCAATTTAGCTCCTATCATATTCCCCCACACTTAACTCTTTGCTTGTCCTCAAGCAAAGTATCAAGAACAAGCAGGAAAAATACAAGGTTTAAATCACTCAATCAATTCCAAAACCATATCTTCTGTAACACCCCGCTACCTAGGCCCGCCGGGGCCGGGGATGTCGCCCCGTCCAAAGGACAAGGGGTCTTTATAACTAGGTCACACAAATAAAATAGCGAAATAAAAATAATAATTTAACTTAAAATTTATTACATCCCAAGAATAAATCCACGAATTCCCAAAAGGAAACAAATCCATAAATAAAATTATCCACTCTTGTCTCCCCAAAGTAATACATAAAAATAAAAGACAACATTCTCTTCCAAGGTAGCTACTCACCCACAATAGGATCAACCTGAAATCATGATAAAAGGTGGTGAGACAGAAATCTCAGTAAGTCCGTGTGTGCTTTGGGTGTTTAGTGGAAACAGTTCGTGGATGCAAAGTGTGAAATCTTTATAAGAGAAATATTGGCAAGCAATAAACATTAGTCAAAAGCAAGAGTGGTGTTTTCCTCTTTTTGAAACCATACAAGTGCACAATAAAATCAACCACTCATAAAGGTGGTCATGGGTTACCATACGCTGGGCCCTATAACCGGTCAGAATGCCTAACACTTTGTGCAGACTGACAAAAGAAATACTGGCAAACAATGAATGATGTTCAAAAACAAGAGTGGCGTTTTGGCTTATCTAGCCGTACATAATTTAGAAGATCAACCACTCGAAAGAAAGGATTATGGGTTACCACACGTTGGGCCCTATAATCGGTCAGAATGCCTAACACTTTGTGCAGACTGACAAAAGGTAGGTGATCGGCCTACCGGGCAAGATACTCCTCCTTCTCTATACCCAAACAACAACCGGGTGTCCATTCTGGTAAAACACAGTCACTTGACTGAAATAAAAACTGCTAGCTCGGACCGGCATGGCTAAGTAGTACTGACGTTTCTCTAAGTTGAGTTCATCTTCTGGAGGAGGCCTCCTGCCAGAAGACTCACTCTTGCTCTTCAAAACTAGTACTACTAGCCTACCCCTGTTGAGTACTCAACGTAACATATCCCACTTGGGGAGAAAATGAACAAAACACAGTTCCACTTGAAAATGGCAATTAAGGTTTTCCAAAGTTTGGGGCAAAACTGGTTTTAGAAAGAGTTTTAGGTTTTGAGTAAAACCGCCCCTTGATTTGCAAATAATTTATTTGTCTGAAATGAGAATGGAAATAATCCTCAATTGCCTTTACAGAAATGAGTGACCATGCACTCTACATTTGTCTTGCCATAAAAAGAATCATTTTTGTATCAAACAGGTTTTATGCAGGAGCTTACCTGATCCTTGCTCACAACAAAGGTCTCCAATAGCTGACCTGACCCGCATAGGGTAAATACAAACCACAATCAAACTCAAGCCAAAGACTCACTTTCTCAAATAAAACTAACTCAACTTACTACATTCATGTCCCTAGTGTCCTAAACTTTAAGACTCAATAATAAATAAAAGGGTTTATAAAATAAATCTAGTTTGATATTAAAATAACTAGAGTTTGAGAAATAGGTACAAAAGTTGAAGGTTTAAATCTTGTTAAAAATAAATTATGGTTTATTTGAAAAAGGGTCCAAGGTAGTATTAGGTAAAATAATGATTTATTAATAATTTAGGTGTTAGAAAATAATTGATAGCTAAAATTTGTTAAAAATAAATTTAATGAGTCTTGCTTGAAAAATAATAACCATATCTTTAATGTGTTTTGATTAAAAGATAATAATTAAATTTTTAGTAATAAATATTTTATTAATTATAATTATTTCCATAAAAGGCTTTAATTGATTTTATCATTTTAAATAATATATATATATTTTCCCGCAAAAACTTATATTTATTTTACTAGAATATCACTATTTTATATAAAAGACCAAATCCACATTTTCCTATGGTTTTCAAAAATTTACTAGAAAAATCATATTATTAGATATTTTATTAATGAAATAAAATTTAGCTTAGGGACAACTATATCATGATCATATTCCTATAGCTAACCAAAATCATGAACATATACAACCCTTCAATTCATCAAATCATCCAAATCAGGCATACAAGCATAGATCTAAATTTATCAAAACATGATCTAACCCCTACTAGCATAAATAAGATCATGGCTTCAATAATCCAACATGAATATAAATCCTATTCACCAAAGGTGACATAATCTCTAGCATACTTCATCACAAATGCTACCTATGACATGGAGACATGCATTAAATCTCAAATAATCATACAATCGACCAAGATAATCCATCCATGCATAAATCCCATCTCCTTCATATTCATACATACATTCATGCTTCAATCTCAACAATATATATGTATACTTAAATCCTATCGCCATCCACCTACTATCATCATCATCCTAGAGACATGAATCTACAGTTTAAAAGAATGGTTGAAGGCACTTACTTGGTTGATGAATTCTTTGAAGGAGTTTAGAGTAGATCTCAACTCCTAGATGTCTAACTTTGTCCATAGGAGATGGCGAAAACATGTTCATGGGAGAAAAAGTCATTCGGCTAAGAGAGGGGAATTTTCGGCCATGAGAGAGAGAGAGAGAGAGAGAGAGAGAGAGAGAAAGAAAGAGAAAAATAAATCATTAGTATGTTTATTCGCATAGGTTCTCATTAGAGATCAAGATTGGAGAAGATGAAGTTGTTAGAATAAATTTACCTTGAAGGTGTTCTTGACCTTAACAGAAATTTCTGGTTTTTGATCCAAAAGTGCTAGTTGGATTTTGGAGTTTGATGTTAAAAATGGTACGTATGGGCTCACAACAATGAATAGATGAAATCTGGAATTTTTAGAGGTAGTTTGAAGTGATTTGGAGAGGTATTAGGTGAAAGGAAGTAGTAGGTGTTCTTGGTGTAGTGTGTGTTCTTGAAGGTTGAAGAAAATCGAGAGATGGTAATGCGCAGCTGCTGAATTTTTGTGAGAGATATGGGTGGACGAATTTCTGTAGGGTTTAGGAGGTTGATTCTCTGATTTGGAAAGGAAAAGGAAAGGTTAGTTGTTACAATATTTGAAGAATAATTCTAGGAAGTGAATTTGGAAACTAAATATTCCAAGAATATCTTGATTGTTGGACAGCTTTTGGAAATCTGCCATGGCTGATTGTTTGAGCAGAATTTCATGGGA
Source organism: Voacanga thouarsii (assembly GCA_026120185.1). Taxonomy (NCBI): domain Eukaryota; kingdom Viridiplantae; phylum Streptophyta; class Magnoliopsida; order Gentianales; family Apocynaceae; genus Voacanga; species Voacanga thouarsii. The sequence continues at coordinate 3,718,034 of JANUWF010002024.1, read as the reverse complement.
TTAATGCTGACTTATGGTGGCCAAAAGTAGGGTGTACAATGATGAAGAAGAAGTATGGTCCATTGAGCAAAATATTATGAAAGGTTACTAAATAAGATGGCTGAAATTTTGGAAACCAATCAAGCTAAATTGCAGGGATTTGTTTGAGAGATTTTTGGACAGCCATTAATGGAATTTCGTGCAGAAGTTCAAGGGGATCAATGAAGCTCTGTCGATGGAGGTTTAAGGAAGGTTTTTGCAGAAGTAGCTTGGTGTTTCAGTTGGAAGAAGAAGAGAAAACGAGCTGGACAAAAATCTGCACAGGAATTTTCACTGTACAGTGAATTTCCTGGCAGATTTTCGTCTGCTACTTCCATGCTGTTTTGCAGCAAGTTTTGAAGGGGATTTTAGGGGTATTCAAGGCTGGTTTCCTGCCTTCTTTATAGAGGAAAAACATGGCTAGGGTGCTGTACAAAAACTGGAAGAAAACAGCTTGGTTTTGGACCTCCAAAGCTGCGATTTGTACAGGATTTTTTTCTGGTTTTGCACCATCTTTGTGCAGTCCGATAATAGCCATAAAAATCCAAATTCTAAGTTGATCAAAAGGGCCAATTTCTGGCAGCATTTGGGAGGGAATAATGGTCAAGAATTTCGACACCTTGAAGGCACACAAAGTTGGAAAAATTTCAGTTCTATATACAAAGGGAAATGAACCTAGCTAGAGTGAATTTTTAGAAAGTTCACTAAGGAATTTAATTCACTTGAAATCTTTCCCCCTCATCCATTGTTTCGGTCCATATGATGTATTTTACTAAGACAGTTTGAACCTTCAAAGACACAACACATTGCTGGAATTTTTCTAGAATAAAATTGGTTTGAACAAATTGAACAAACTAATGAATTGAGAAATAGGAAGGATTAGGGTTCAAGAGGGAATGAATTCCCCTTAGAAATTTCGAGTAGAGTAAAAGAGTAGGATTTGAAGACTCCTATCATGTCTCTTATAGGACAACATCTCTACCCTACTCCAAACACCACTAAGGCCGAAAATGATACTTCCCAAGCAAAAATAAAATTTAATCATGCTATAGCTCTAATAATGGAATTTGAACCCAAGACCTCAAAAATCAATTCTAAGGCTCTGACCACTAAACCACAATAACTCTTGTTCTTATTTTCTCTCTAAAATTCTTTTCCTATTTATTTCCCAAGCTATCTCCATATTTTCACCTCGGGCAAAATTACCATTTTGCCCTTCTCACTCAATAATCATAATCAAGCCCTCTAGACTATAAAACACAAATTTAATGTACATAAAATCATATAAAAATATATTTAAACATGCAATAAAATATGATATGCATCCCAACCCCCTTACTCTAAGGTTGGTTTTGGCTGGGGTTTCACATCTTCAATGCTTTCTTTATTCATGAATATAGAACATATGATACTAAATCTTTCACAGCCAATGCAAGACTTGTGTAGTGATAAATGACTTAGTAGAACCATCTTAATACTTTACAATATTCTCAAACCATTGGAAAGAAGTTAGTTCAAAAAAAAGTATGCATTCCATATGCTTACTTTTTATACACTCTCTCCACTAATCCGAGACATATCATGATTCTACTTAGATCAAGTAGGACTTTTAAGCTTATAATGTAAGGCAAAAGGTTTGTAATGTGGCTCAGCAAACGAAGAATATAGAAACATCAAATGTCAAAGAAGAACTGAGAGTAAGCAAGAAAAGGATAACCAAAATAAACCTATAATTCCCAACTCATCTTGCTCTACTATTCCACAAATCAATCAAACCATAATCTTCTATAACAACCCTTATGTATTTCAAGCAAATCTTGCATTTTTTCTCTTTTTCTTTCAACTCTTCTCATCATCAACTCTTTTCCTCACAAGATCACTCAATTTTTCCAGCAATGGTGTCAAGTGCTTTATATGAACTTATTTTTACAATTTACTCACCATCCCTTTTGTGATATTTTCCATTCTTTTTTTCCACTGGCTTTTCAATTCTCTCTCCTTTTCTTTTGTTTTCACTGCTGTTGTTCTTTTCTTTTTTTTTTTTTCACTCACTTTTCTTTCTAGCAGCTTGTTGTTTTCTCTTTTTACTTCCTCTCTTTTCTTTTCTTCTTTCTCATCTTTTTCAGCTCACCATTCTTTTCTTTCTCAATTTTTTTCAACTTCTTCCTTCCATTCCACTTCCTTTCTTTTACTAGCTCCACTTGTAATTGATCCATGACTGAGAGTAACAAATCATGATCTCCATCCCTGCATTTTTTCCAACATACATATACTTTCATCCTTCAAGAGCATAAAGATTTGGAAATTCTACAAACTCTCAGCACAAGGAATGGACAACATATCGTGACGGGTTTTAAAGAAAGAAATTACCAATTTAGGCTCAAAATAGGCACTAGGGATAATATAACAATAGGTAGGCTTGAAAAGCTTAAACTATCCAAAGAATGCCTATTACTGTCATCCCTAAGTTAAATCATGAATGTCTTTCTTATTTCGCCTCGAGAGGTATTCAAGTAAGTTCTAGAATGTTCCATGAATTTTAGAGAAAAACAGGTTTAAGAATAATGCACAGCATTTGATCAAGAACTACTTCGTCCAAGTGAGTGCAAAAAGTCATGCATAAGCCATCAATGATCTAGAACATAAGCTCTATAATCCATCATAAAGACATGCACTAAAAAAATACAGCTTGAAATTGAAAAATTTTGAAAAATTTTGAAAATTTTGAAAAATCTCGCACCCGCATGGAAGAATATGTATAGAAGAATTGTCAATCAAACCACTCCCCCACACTTAAACTGGACATTGTCCTTAATGGCCAAATAAATATAACCAAAACAACCAATACTATGGGACCAAACAAAATAAAGAAGAAGAGATAGGAAAAACAAACTTCCATTCATTGTGGCGTACAAGAGCTGAATGCATGAAGAGAGAAGCAATATCAACGTACCTAAAAACAAAAGAAAATACCAAAGCATAACAGCTAGAAAAGAAAATAAAGCAAAGACAAATGAAATAGAGAGACAATGAAAAGAAAGCTAAACTAACTAAAACAAAAACATGAAAAGAGAATGGAAACAAAAACAAAAGTGAGCAAGAACACATCATCAATCCTCCGCAGCATCATCATCCTCATCCTCCTCCTCATCAGCGAGTGTAGAGGGGCCTGCACCATCATGTGGCCTAGGAGGCTGCTGCCTCAACTCAGTCAACTGCTGCTCCATGGTAGCTTGCCGTCGTGTCATATCTTCCTTAGTACCCTGCAAGCGTAGGAACACCTCCATTTGCTGGTCGAGGCGCCCCAATACGGTGGTCTCAAAGTCCATCCGGGAGTGGGACTGAGAACGGCCAGCTCTAGCACGTGCTGGTGGTGGCGGCTACTCCTCCTCCTCTGTAAGTGGCCTTTCCTGACCGGGATGTTGGACCTCGAAGGGAGTGAGCCATTTCTTCAACTTCGGGCTGTATTTGTATCCGCAACTCATAAGAGTGTGCTCAGTAACCATATCGTGCTCAGTGGTAGCCTCCATAAGTTCTCCCTCAAGGCTCACCCCAAAGTCCTTTAGAATCTTCATTATAACCAAAGGAAAAATAAAGGCTTTTGTGGAGAGACGGTGATGAACAACCTCCCTAATAGATTGGATGATCAAAGGAACAAGAGGGATAGGTAATGTATTCATCATCTGGTGTAGAATATAAGTGTCAATAAGCCTAGTTCCATTGAAACCACTAGCACAGGGAACAATTAAACCCAAACATGTACTCCAGCGCATAAAAGTTGGCTGCCCAATCATTGTTGGAATAAAAACTGTTAGCTTGGAAGGCATTATGCTTATATAAGCCTAGGGTTGCTCGCGTCCCCCTAACATCCCAATTTGGGTCTGAAAGAATCTTTTGATTATTCACATCAATCCCTTGCCAAGTATCATCGTCATAAATCTGGAGGAGGTGAGATAATTGGTTTTGACTTATGACAATAGGAACTCCTTTCACTCTTGTTTCAATATGCGGGAGATATTTATTACCCTTGTCCGTCATGTTAGCATAGAATTCCTTGACAAGAACGGGGCAAAACTTCCCTTTTAATTGCACTATGGATCCCCAACCTAGTCGTCTAAACATCATTCTTAATTTAAGTGCCCGGTCTAAGGTGGGGGAGAAAGTACGCTCAACGATAATCTTGTTTGAAGCTCTCCTACTATACTATTCCTCACAAGAGACATCGACAAACTCATTAGGTCTAAGAGATAAGGGATCAACAAATGATGGAACTGAGGACGAGGAAGGTCTCGCCCTTTTAGATGGTTGATTCCCCGCTCTAGACATGGTCACAGAAGGAATGGAATACTAAGAAGAGAGAACAGGTATACTCAATCACTTAAGAGAGTATAGCTACCCTTACACGGATATATCTCAAATTTCACACAACCCTCAACCAAACTTACAATCCACAAACCACAACTCCTTCAATGTATATCATCTCCAACACCCAATTCAATCAACCACTTTCACCCAATACAACACAACATGCACAATGCATGTAAAAGTCCACTGCAAATCATAACTTGTGCTGATATCCTCAAAGCATGCTAGTAAACATGATCATGTGAATGAAGGCAATGGTATTATGTGATTAATAATGCAATTTCAATAGATTCAAGTGTCACCAATAACCATAATTCTAGCCCGAGCTATATGAATTCTTGAATGATAACAAGCATGAATCAAGTAATGCAGGCTCAATACTCCTAAGGTAATCCAATAAATGAAACTCAAGTAGGAATGCACAATTATAGAATATATAATTCCCAATTTTCGTCCAAAATCGTCCCTATAATGAGAAAAAAATCAACTCCATCAATTTAACCGTAGGACTTAAATAAAAATCATACCTTTAGGATCTTATATGCATGGGCAAGCAAAAGATGCAAGCTTTTTGCGAAAATATACTCCCTTTGCTTGTGGATTGAATGTGCTATTGTTGTGAAAAATCAAAGCTTTTGATGTGTTTGATTCGTAGGATCAATAAAAAAGAAGGTAAGAGATGTTATGAAAGTGTTTGGAAGTTGAAAAATCAAACTTTGGGCACTAATATATGTGAAGCCGGCACGGGCTTGAGAGATTTTGAGAGGGAGAATGGAGGTTTTGAAGAAAAAGTGGGCCAAAATGGCCCTTTAATGATGTTCCTCCCGACAGGAATCGGCGCCGGCGCCGGCGCCGGCTCTGTTCTGTCCGGTTCAATTTTTTTTTTTTTTAATCAACATGCAAAAACACATGGATGCTGAATGAAAAATACTATAGATTAAAAATTATCCTCAACACAAAATAAAAAGTAAAGAAAAGAGAAAAGAACTGCTTCAAGGTTTTCCACAGTTGTGATCCCGTGGATTTTCTTCCGTATTCCTTGGTAGTGTTCCTACTTGACGATCCCCCATGAGTTTGGCTAGTTGACCAATCTGGTTTTCTAAATTGCGCATGGAAGCCTCTAGGTTCCTTGTTGACGCATCGACTCCTTGGAACTTAGCCTCCGTGGTACTTACCAATTGGCTAATCAATTCTTCCAATGGTGGTTTTTGAGGTGCTGCCGTGGTGTTTATGGAGTTTGGATTTCTTTGGGTACCTCCAAAATTGAAAGAACTTTGCCTAGGTGGATTCCTATTGCTCCAAGAGAAATTAGGGTGATTTCTCCAGCTAGGATTATAGGTAGAGCTATATGGATTGTTACCTGGCCGGACATTACCTGCAAATGCCACTTGTTCTGAAGCTTCTTAGAGTGACCCCATCTTTTGGCATTCATGATTGGGATGCCCGTCTCCACAGAAATCGCAGTTGACATTTAACACTTGGCCTTAAGGCATCACCAACTGCTCCATCTTTTGGGTTAAGGCGTCTACCTTAGCCTCTAATACTACCACATCATCCACTTTGTGTACTCCTTACATATGAGCCTTTGACCTTGTACTTCTCCAAGAATAGTTATTAAAAGCCAAATTTTCAATAAGCTCAAATACCTGTTTCGGGGTCTTATGGTTGATGGAACCCCCTGCAGAAGAGTCCACCACTTGTCATGTTGCAAACGTGAGGCCATTCAAGAAGATAAGCATTTGCATCCCCAGCTTGAATCTGTGGTGTGGGCATTTTCTTAACATTTCCTTAAATCTCTCCTAACTCTCATATAAGGGTTGAGAATCCAATTGTTGGAAGGCGAAGATTTCATTCCTAAGCTTGGCTGTCCTAGTTGGAGGGAAATATTTAGCCAAAAAATTTTCAGTTAAGGCATTCCAAGTTGTGATGGAACCTGTAGGTAAAGACTTTAACCACGATTTAGCTCTATCTCTCAAGGAAAAGGAAAAAAGTCGTAATTTAATGGTATCTTCAGAAACACCATTCATCTTGAAGGTGTCACAAATCTCAAGAAAACTGGCTAAATGAGTATTGGGATCCTCTTCCGGTAACCCATCAAATTGAACCATATTCTGCACCATTTGAATAATATTGGGTTTTATTTCAAAATTATTGGCATCTACCCTAGGTCTAGTGATACTCGAGCCTGAGCCCAAGATTGCGGGTTTCACAAAGTCGTCCATAACTCTCCTATCATTCCCAGCATTGTTCTGTTGAGCACCATCCATCTCAACAATCAGACTCCTTTGAATTGTTTGACGAATTTTTGTTAACGTCCTCTCGATTTCAGGGTCAAAATCGACTATCTCGTTGTTAGATTTTCGAGTCATGTACCAAGGGTAATACTTAAGAAAACAAGAAGCAAGTTTAGAGATATAATTAATGGTTAAAATAACACAAATACAGGGTTACAAAGTTAGTAATTCAAACTCAGTCTAAGTTAGTTGGTTAAGTTAGGTCAAGTTACAAGGTTATACAAGAATACACGAAATACAAAAGATAGCACCGTTTTGCAGTAAGAATGAATATACATATTTACCTATTGACATATTTACATATTTATATGGTTAAATAAACAAAATCCGAGTTTTCATGCTATTGTTCCTCGGCAACGGCACAAAAAACTTGATGCGTTCAAACTTGGGTATAAAAATCATACAAAATTAAGCACATTCCCAATCAAGTTCAAATGAAAATGTTAAACCCTAATCACACATATGAGTAAGAATACTCATCATTAACTGAGCATAGGGTTAAAACAAGTGTCGATCCTCAAGGAACAAGTAGACATTAATTACCCTTCTTTCATTGTTTAACCGTCTCGATAAAATGAAAAACAAATAAAAAGAAAATTAAAAAGAAAATAAAAATAAAAATATGTATATGTCAAGGATGTAGATTTATGTAACTCAAGCCATTGTTTAGACAAACATGATATTAAAGAATTTAACCATTATCATAACCAATCATTCTCTTAGCACCATGAAGGATGAAGGTAGACTCACTTTGATGGTCAATCCATGAAATCACCATCTCCTAGATAAATTAGAATTACTTGGTCCGTCTCAACTAATTCATCCAAAAGACGCATTAAACACAATCCTTAATTAAATTCCCTTGGTCTCAGCGAATTTAGAACATGAAATTAATCAATGAACCCTTGGTCTCGGAAGACATCAATTAATCTTCAATTACCAGTTCTTAAACAATCAACCCCCTTTGGTCCAGCAAGTCAATGGATAGAATCAACTAATTAATCTCGTAATAAGCATAAGTAATTGAATACCAAGAATAATAACCAATTAATCAAAAGATCAAATAACTCTAGAAATTATGAATATCTAAAACAATGTCGAATTACAATAAAACAATTAACATATCATTGTTCAAGAAAAAGAAAACAAAGTAAAAGAAAGAACTCATAGATAAGCCTCCTTCTTCTTCCTTCGAAAACCTTCTTGTATAACCCTCCTTGAACTTTGAAGAATTCTCCTTGGACTAAGTGATTGTCTATGATAATCAATGAATTCTCCTCTTTTCCCTTGTGTTTTCCATCTATTTATAGGTTTAAGAAGTGCCTAAACTCGTAGGTACAAAGTTCTTGGCCGAGTAGAAGTTGGAAGCGGCTAAAACTCCTCAAATTTCCAAAAACGCGTAAAAAGATCGCAGTACTACCTCAGGAACAGACCACAACCGGCACCGCCTTGGTCCTTCGGAGCCGGTGCCACCTTGGTTATGTTTCTCCACTCTTCCATCGATTTTTCTCCGAATTGTGCGCATACGTTCCAAAGTACAACCGGCGCTGGTTCCAGCATTGCAGCCGGCGCCGCCTCTGCTCTGCTTCGCGACGATTTTGCTTTATTTTACCTAAAATCCTAAAGTAATGACCAAAATACCTTTCCAAGGGTAAAATCTCAAATATAAAAGAATATGACTAGTTATTTCACAAAATGTATTACAAAAAAGCCTCAAATAACTAAGCAAAGTATAACCAATTTAGCTCCTATCAAAGGTATAGATTATGGGCTACTAACACATAAACGAAAAATTGTTCTTGATCGATTGATGGAGTTGAGCACTTCATCAAGGTTCATTACACTATGGTTTCTAAATGGGGAATGGTTTACCTTTAACAAGTGAGTAGTCCGTTCATACTAATAGTGTAAGCATATTTAGAATACGTGGAATTGGACCACGTGATAATACTCTTTATAAAAATACTAAAATAAATAAATATTAATTTATCGCAGCTACTGCGTGGACAAGTACCCTAAAAATTGAGTATAAATTGGTGGTCTAGTTAACTGGACTTATACATTTTGATATATGTTGGGTAAGGTCTTATCGCAAGACCAATAACCTTGTATATTGGGTGTATAGCTCTAGTTAATTAAGACAGACTAATACAATAGAGTTTCTATGCTTCATTATGTGAAGAAATCACCCCATTGTAATTGTTCAGTAAATAATCCAAGGTCTTAAAAAACATGACTAAGAATGTACACTTTTGGGTAGCTCCCTGTGAAAAGTGGATACATACTATAAGTCGTGGATTATCAGACTCGTTATCAAAGGATAGTAGTTGTCATTAAGAAATGTGTCAGTGCATATTTCCTATCTCAATAACGGGTGTTACGTAGAGTGGTCTTTTCAGCATTACACATGTAGGTCAAAGACATTGTACTTGTAATATTGTTCTCGGAGTCAATATTTCTATGTAGTGATAAATAGAATACTTAAAATGATTAAAATACTATTATTTTTTAGCAGGGATAATTTGGTTATTTTACTAGCCAAGAATAATATGTCAATTGGTCCCCAGAGTAGCTCGAATAACCTTAGTAAATTTATTTACTATTTGGGCTTGTTGAGTGCATTTATTATTGGAAGAATTATTCTAGAAGTCCAATTAATTATTTATTTGGGCTAGAATAATTAATTGGGATAATTTAATTAATTAGTTTATTAATTAATTATCTTGAGTAATTTTATATTGGACCCAAGTAAATTAATTAATAAATAAAAGAGCTAATTTAATTAATTAGTTTATTAATTAATTATCTTGGATAATTTTATATTGGGCCTAAATAGATTAATTAATTAATTAATTAAAGAGTTATTTAATTAGTCATTGGATTAATTAAGAAAGCATGGCCCGTCAAGGTTTGACGGTAGCCACCATGTGCGAAAAGGAAATAAAAAGAAAATAGGAAGTGGAAGCTATTTGGTTTTGTGAAGGAAAAAGGAACTTATTGATTAATATAAGTCATCATGTGTGTACCTGAGGGTTGATAAAAATATATATATATATATATACACAAAAAAACGCCTTTCGATTTTTCCTTAGGAACGAAAACCAAACGACCACCGTTTTTTTTTTTTTTTCGTTTTACCTTCATTTTTCCTTTACCATTTTAGCTCTTCAGTTTTTCTACCAATCTTCTTCACCCTAATTTTACTTTCACCAATAGAGGTCCATAGAGATTCAAGACTACTCTAGAAGGTCAAGAGCTAGCAAACATAGTGAGTGTTTTATACGAAGGATCCGATAGTTAGCTGGTATACCCGCGGAACAAATAGGCATTCTAGTACAAGAAGTGCCGTCAAATTCGAACCCAACTCCGGTTATTCAAATAAAATGCCCTAAAAGTAAGTACTCCTAGACTTTTGCTCGGAAAAAATGTTAATTTGCTATCTTCCGTTGCATATTTTTTTTCCCACGATCCTTCATACCTGTCATTATAACTATTTATATTAATTATAATAAAATGTTCCAGTGGATTAAAATAAATAATATTTTTTTATCTATACTATTTTTTTTTTTGCAAACATGTTTTTACTAGTTATAAGTTTGAATTTACGATCTTTGTTTTGTTATGATATTAATTTATGAAATGAATTTCCATTATTATAAATATATTTCCCTTAAAAGATAACGTAATGAACATATCCTATCTAATGGATGCTAGATATTCATCACCATAGTGGTTATTTATGAAGGTATATTCCCTTTGTAACATTAATTTATTGTAACCTTTGACATTTTACCCCTATAAATAGTGGTCATGGTTATATCATTTATAATATACAACAAGATATGTAGTTCAAAAACAATATTACTTGTTATCTATTTTCATTGTCTCCTTCATTGTGTTTTGTTACTATTTTTTATCAAATTCATAATATGTTGTTAGCATGAGGCTCTAGCCTATCTTTAACACCTTCAATAGTTATCCCAGTAATCCCTTCTATGACCAAAGTGGGCCCAGGAACTAAATATTATTGGACTACTTTCTATGATAATTCCTAATAGTGACCAAATAACTGATTTTCTTGAAAGAGCTATATCTTGAATTTGTCTTAAAAAGCATGATAGTGCTATATCTATAAATAGTATGATTTAGGATTATCCCATTTTATAAGCCTATTCTAGTATCATTATTTCAAATTTTACAAAAGTTGAAGTTTTAATTGTTGACATCATGTGAATGATATAAGTAATACAACTACTAGAAGATAGTTATTTCTATTAAGGTAACTGGAAAAATTCCTTGACAATGTTGAAGACTCAATTTTCAAAACTTGTTAAAACTGATGCTAACAATGTTTGATGCAAAGAATATTCACATTGGATTAGGAAAAGGATTCCTGAAGATTTTGGGAAGATCTTAGCAAGGATATTTTGAATATTATATTGTGAAGATGTGACATAAAGTAGAGACGAGACTAAAGCATTTATTCAGTAAAGGAGTTGAGTAATAGAGAGGGAATTCATGAAAATATTCTTATTGTTTCTAAAGCATATACATCGATAAGTTCACTGGTTTTCATTGCTAATGTATGCTTCATGATTCAAGTTATCATTGTGTTTACAACATACCTTCAAGAAGAACTTAAATTAACCTTCTTCAACTAAACTACCTTTCTAGTGGAAAGGTCTTCAGTGTCAACGAAGTGCCACTGCGTTGCAGCAAAAAAAGATTGAAAGGAGTTCAATGAAAAGGGTTAGGTCTAGTAAAGGTCTTCAGAAGTTTAATACAAAAAACACTAGCATGATATTCTGTTAGAATCTATTAGGAATCACTAGTTAATTGAGATAAGTGTATTCATATAACTTTTGTTAAAAATCTTAGTAGATCTTTTTTACTAGGTCAAGCCCCATAGATGTAGGCTTGTTATAGTCAAATTGCATCTACAAACTTTGTGCGTTGAATTGTTTTTTTTTTTTTAACTAACTCTACATTAACAGGAAAGTTCAACAATCACACCGTAGATTGGCAACCCAAACCATATAACTAGTATTAGAGTGGTTTATCCTATTGGAATTGCTATTAATTTTACAGGTAAGACCTTAAAAGTTGGTTTGGAACTAAATGTCAGAAACAATAGAAGAAGAAGGATCTGTTACACGACCCTGATTGCTAAAAGGTGTAAACTATACGTACTAGAAAACCAGAATGAGAATTTTTATAAAAAATCTCGACAATGCTACCGATAAGTTGTTGAACAAGTTGGAAACCTCCCACAGTTGTCAATACTAGCACTGGAACATAAAAATTGAAGCTAATGGATCAATGGATAGATATTAATTTCTTAATAATGCAAATGCCAAAGTATTGAATACTATCTTTGCTACTATTGATCCAGATCAAATTAAATTGCTCTCAACATGTGATTAAGCCAAAGATGCATAGGACACACTACAAACTATGTATGAAGGTACAAGTACTATTAGAATGCATAGGATGCACTACAAACTACATATCAAGGTACACTTAGAATGTCAAATTTATAGATATTGACATCGTAGTTTGAAGAATTAAAGATGGGTGATGATGAAACCATTGTTGTATTCAATAGCTAATTAAGATACATTACAAATCAGGTTTTTTTTCAACTTTACGAAAGATATTCTAAAGAAAATTTGGTACGTAAGACATTAAGATCTTTGCTATCTCGATTTGATATGAAATGAGCTGCTATCAAAGAATGCAAGAATGTGTCAAAGATGCGGTTAGATGACTTTATGGGATTTTTTCAAACTTATGAGATGCATTTTAAATCAAAATTCAAGAAGAAATGAGTATCCTTAAAAGCTAAAGATGATTTGGATGAAAACAAGGGATTAGATGACGAAATTGGTCTTCTGACAAAACTGTTTAATAAGCTACTAAGAAGACGAATATAGAATAACAAGCAATTTATCAGACCTTTCAACAAAAAACATATATTTTAATAAAAGGACAATATTGAACAAAAATCTTTGGAGAATAAAATTAAATTGAAAGGACTTAAGTGCAAAAAATGCAGTGGCTATAGGCACATGTAGGTTGAATGCGCTAATACATTAAAAAAGTTAAAAAACAGACTTGCGACTTTGAACAATAGTGAAGAGAATTAATAATATCTTGATTTTGATTGCATTAAAGGAGATGATGGTGAAGGTCAAGTGAGTAATTTTGCATTCAACATTGTTATTGAAAAGAGTTCAATTCATGAAGATGGAAATTTAGATAGTGATCTTGATAATGGCGTCAATAATGAGGATGAGAAGCACATAAAATTTGTAAGTGAATATGAATTGTTGTACTTAAAATGGTTCAAAGTTGCAATGTTGAACAATGAGCTAAAGAAAGAAGTTCAGAGACTTCAACAAACAAATAGTTCACGACAACAAGAGATTGAAAAACTTCAACACCAAGCTCAATAATCTGAAGAAAACTTGAAAGTCAGTAATCAAAAGCCAGAAGATACCAATCAGAAGTTGGAATATATTGAGGAATCTATTAAAGGGCTAAACTCTAGAAAAGCTTAGTTGGATTAAGTTCTTTCCTTTGGAAGACAACACCATGACAGAACTAGACTTAACTATGATGAGTTCAACAAGACTAGAAAATAGATTTGACAGTTGTTAAAAAGAAGGGAAAACTAAGAAAATTCAAACCAAGCCTAAGAAACTCTCTATTTATTGTGTCTATTGCTCTTTTGCAGGACATAGGTGGAAAATTTATTTGAAAAGATTTAAAGACCTTCAATATGTCCAGAAGGTTGCTAAACCTAGATTTGATAGAAGCAGTAAAACACCAAATGTGAAATGCATGTGGATAAAAAAGAATGATCTTAAAGTGCATGTGGCACATGTTTCTCTAAAACTGCTATGGAAGATGTCTAATACTTTGATAATGGCTGCTCTAAGCACATGATAGGCAAGAAGAAGTTCCTTGTTAATTATGAATACAAAAGAAGAGGTTCTGTTACTTTTTTGTGATGGTTTGAAAAAGAAAGTAGCATGTTAAACATTAAAGGTATGTCTAAATTCAAAACCTTGCATCTTGATAATTTGAAGGCAAATTTGATAAGTGTCAGTCAACTATGTGATGACAATATGTATGTTAACTTCAATAAGAACAAGTGTTTTGTAGTTGACTAAATAGGAAAATGTATGACCTCTGGAAATAAGACTTCAACTAACTGTTATTTGATACACATAATTAAATGCTATTGCTACATGATGGCTAAGGTGGATGAAGTGGAGTTGTGGCATCAAAAGTTGGGACATGTCAACTATAAGCTATTACATGAACTAAGTTCAATAGGTGTAGTTTGTAGGATACCCGAGCTAGGAAAGAATGTCAAAAAAATTAGTAGTTCTAGTCAAAATAGAAAACAGATTAAATCTGCACATAAGAAAGTTCAATAGATCATGAAATCTACAACACTAGAACTTTTGTACATAGACTTGTTTATGCCAATACAAACTGAAAGTATAGGAAGAAAAATGCACGTCTTAATGTATGTTAATGTTTATTCTGAATTCACTTAGGTTAATTTTTTGAGTCAAAAATCAGATGTATTTAAGGAATTTTGAAATTATATTTAAACTTGTAAATTCAAAAATGGGCAAATTAGAAAAGGCTAAGAAGTGATCACAAAAAGGAATTTGATAATCAGTAGTTTGATGATTTCTATGTTAAGAATCATATTAAACAAGAATTTTTCACACCAAAAACACCTCAACATAATATTATGGTGGAACACAAAAATTGAGCCATTCAAGAAATAGCCAGAAGCTAAATGCTAAGAAAATGTCTCATAGATGGTGGGTAAAAGATGTGAACACTGCTATCATATCATCAATATAACTTATTTCAATTCTTATACCATCAAAACTATATGTGAAATCTGGAATGGTCGAAAACCTTAGTTAAACTACTTCCATATTTTTGGAAGTAAATGTTACATTTTTAATGATAGAGAATAGCTAGGAAAATTAGATGCAATGAATGATGAAGGAATTGTTCTTAGATATTCCATAAACAACAAAGCATATTAGGTATTCAACAAAAAGAGAAGTAGTTTTAGAATTAATCAATGTTTTGGTTGAAGACGTTTCACTAGTCGATAAAAAAAAGTCAATAATAGTAAGAGATGATAAGAATGTTATTCAAGATGATGATAAGCAAAATATATTAGAAGGAGCAGACATTGATGATGAAACGGATTCTGATAAGGACCAAAAAAGATCTAACTGATGACACCAACTTTAAGAATAAAGAAGTACCATCCATCAAACTTAATCATTGGAAGTCTAGATGAATCCAGAAAATCAAGACGAAGTCCAAATGTTGACTACAAGGACATGATGAAATATGCTTGCTATACATCAACACTGGAACTAAATAATGTCAAAGAACCATTGATAAATAAGCACTAGATCATAGCAATGTTGGAAGAACTTCAACAATTTGAGAGAAATATTGTAATAAGACTGATGAGCTTAGAAATATTACCATAAATAAGGCTAGGTTGGTTGTACAAGATTATACTCAAGTTGAAGGTATCGACTTTGATAAAACATTTGCTCTTGTGGTAAGATTATAATTAGTTAGATTGTTACTTGTTGTTGCTTATGCCTAACACTTTACACTTCAACAAATGGTTGTGAATTACACTTTCTTAAATGGATTCTTGCAGGAAGAAGTTTATGTTGAATAGCCTGAAGACTTTACTAATCCAGAAATTTCTAATCATATTATTGAAAAAGGAGTTTTATAGACTAAAACAAGCACAGAGGACATAGTATGAAAGGATAACAAACTTTCTATTAAAAATAGACTAAAAGAGAGAAGGAATAGACAAAACTATATTTGTTAAAAAGCTAGGAGTAGACTTTATGATTGTTCAAGTTTAAAAGGCTACATGAGAGGAAGAGCAGAAAAAACTATATTTGCTAATAAGCTAGGAGCAGACTTTATGATTGTTCAAGTTTATATTGATGACATAGTGTTTGGATCTAGATCAAAACAGATGTCAAAAGACCTAATAGAGCTCATGCAAACTAAATTTGAAATGAGTATGATTAGAGAACTCACTTTCTTTCTTGGTTTGTAGATCAAACTAATGAAAGATATAATTTTTTATCTTTCAGACCAAGTATGCCTATAACATAGTTAAACAATTCAATATGAATAGATCAAAGTGTTAGGATTGTGCCCTAAAAGCAATTATTTGTATAATATATTTTGCACATTAAATCAATAAAAGTTATCCTTTATCTTTTATTTTCTTTGTTTCATATATTTATATGTATAAAACTGTTAAATAAAGTCCTAAATATAACACTGTGTAAAGAAAATTATGATACAGATCATGATGTGAGGTTCCTAATACACTGGACTATGTTTGTGCTTAAATTATCCCTAGTTATAGTACTAATGATATAGGACATCATTTGTGAAACCCCATCTAAAACCTACCTTAGAGTAAGGGGCATGGGATGCATATCATGTCATCATGCATAAAATATATCTTTTGAATGACTTTATGTGCCTTAGAATTGTGGTTTATGGGTTATATGATTTATCAGTGCTTGTTGAGTAGAAATGGTAAAAAGGTAATTTTACTTAAGGTCGAAATAGGAAGATAGCTTGAGGCTTAGATAAGAAGAGAATTTGGTTGGGAAAATTAGAACAAGAGTTAGTGTGGTTAAGTGGTTAGAGCTCTGTGATTTAATCTCTAAAGTCTTGAGTTCAAATCCCATCACCTAAGTTTTATTCATAATTATTTTAACCAATGTTTGAATTTTTCTTTTTCTTACATTCCTTATAGTTAGGAATATTGTCTTAGGGAGGATACAATGGTAATATCTAGACCATGTGGTCTTGTCTTAAAAATAATTCTAGAAGAACTCTTGTCTCTATTGATTTTGCTAGCTTTGTCCTAACATCTTTGAAATTTAAACTACTCTTGATTCTTTAATTCATTTTTAATCATAAAAATTCTGAGATAATTCTCTAGCTTGGAATTTTGAAAATCTCAACTCTTGTGGCATAGGAGTGGCCGAAAATGAGGAGGGATAATAGGTAGAGGTTGCAAGCAAAATACTATAGCTATTTCTTCAAGAACATCATCTTCCTCTTGTTCTTGTCTTCGTAAAAAATCTGGAAAATTTTCCAGATTTCCTTCAAGGTTGTTTTCGAAAATTGCAACAAGCTTTCCTACCCAATTCTTGAAAGAAAACCAACCATCTTGTGTGAGGATGAAGGCTGGAATTCCTTGAATTTTTGTAGCTTTATAAACAATGCCAAACCAGAATTTTTTTTCCAGCAAACTAGCAACATTACACATGAACTTGAAGCCATCCGTTAGAACATATGAATAGCGGGAACTTTCTCTGTTTTTCTTCAAAATGATGGATGGAAAATCACCATTAATGGACCTTCAAACACCCTTAAATTTCAGCTGAAAAATTGTTCCAAAGTGAACCAAAAATTCTGCACCAAAACCATTTCCATTTCAAGCGTTCTTGAGCTTCAATTCCAGAAATTTTTGTCCAGCTTTGCCTCTTCATACTAAGGCCGAAATTCTTCATCAATCTTCACAAAATTTCGGCCCTTGTATAGCCATGAACTGAACATCTTGGTTTCTCCATCAACCTTGAGTAATAGGACTCTATTATCATACCTCAAAAAGCTCCTATCTTCACTCTATCCAAACTTGTTCAAACTTCAAATTAAAATTTCAAATTTTGTTTCATTGAAACGCTCCTTGAGCTAGTTGATAAAACCAAAAAATCCTCTGCCATTCCATAGCTATTTTCAGCCTTAGTCTGAAACAACTCTCCATCATTTGCTTGAAACATAGCTAGTTCAGCCATACACCATTGAAGGACAAGAAACCTTCCAAGAGCAAACACCATTACCCAATTCTATACCTCAAACAACTCCACTTTTCTCTCAATTTGAATTTTAAAAAAATTTGAAACTCTATCTCGCATTCTTGGATAACCAAAAGCTCTCCCTAGGCTAAGCCATTTGGCCATCACACTCACAAACACACACGAAATTCATTTCCTCTCAAACTCTCTCAAAAACTCCAAGAACACCAAGAGCACTAAGAACATCAAGAACACACACTTCACATCTTCAAGCCTAAATCACCTCTAAACACCTTCAATTACTCCCAAACACTCTAAACCATTAGTTTTCAACCTATATTCTACATTGGTGCACTTTATAACACCAATACATACAAAGTTGAACATCCGAACAGATCAAACCACCCTTTTTTGTTGAAGATTCGAAGAACACCAAAAAGGTAAAATAAGAACAACCTTCTTGTTCTTCTTCTTTTATTCAACTTCTATTCTCCTCTTCTACTCTCATTCATTTCCCTCTCACTCTCTCCCTCTCTCTTGGCCGAAATGTTGATGAACAACCATGGACTATTTCCGGATCACTAAAAGCTATTAAGCACTCAAAGATCTCCACTAAGTAAGGTGCAACCTTCATCAAACGTTCATCAAATCAAGTATTTCTTTTTCGTTCTCCTCTTTAAATTTTTAAAATCAAGACTCTTAGATGAGGGATTTTATAGGTTGATAGAATAATGTGGGGTTGGAGATGTGTATGTGGGTGAAGGGAATACATTTAAGACATGAAGCATTAAATGAATGTTGTAACTCAAGAATTATGAATTATGCTTTAAGATCATTGTATGTTCATTATGATTAAGAGTTTTATGGATGTTTTATGTATGATAGACACTAAACCATCATTGTTGATTATGCTTTTATGATGTTATATTTTTCAATAAATTCATAAATAATATTATGGCTAGTAGAAGATCACCCTTGTTGTGATGTATGTTAATACAAGCCTATTTTTGGATAAATCGACATGTTATTTGTTGGATCAATGTGTGTATGAATATGTATATAAATTTTCTCTAGTATTTCACTGTAGTCATTAAAAACTATTATAAAAACTACTTTTATTATTTTTAGTATTATTCTTACTATCATTATTATTAATAATATAATTAATATTATTGTTTAGTTTAATTGACTAATTTCGGTGAACACAAATATTTTCAAAACTAATAATTATTTAAAATATTGGTACTTTATTATATAAATAAATAGAATATTTTTTATTAAACATTATTAGATATAAATAATAATATATTAGAATTAAGATCAAATGTCTTTTATATTCATATTATTATTAGTTAGCCTTACTAAAAATTTTAGTTACACTCTTAAATATTATTTATATGAGAATAATTTATTTATTATTAATTTTATCTGTTATTTATTATTTATTATTAAAATTATTTATAATTTATTAATATTACTTATTATTTGTAATAATATTATTTATTATTTATTACCAATATTATTTAGGATTTATTATTAATAGTACTCATTATTTATTACTAATTTTATTTATTAATATTACTCATTATTTATTAATAACTAGTTAATTTTATAATTTATTATTTGTTTATTATTTATAAAACCTATATTTTTATTAATCTTATTCTATAAAATACCTTATCAACTAGTGTTAAAGCTTAAGGCGTTGTTGTCTTAAGTAGATATTGTTGTATCTAGTTGAACTTAAGCATGTTAGGCTAGAAATTATTTATTTAAAGCAAATATTGCCTAGATGTTGGGACTTATACCCTGTGTTTACCCCAGGTGGGGTTAGGTTGCCTTGGACTCTCTTGGAAGGCTATTGTGTCAAGGAAAAGTAAGAGATTAGGTAAGTCCTTGTATAAAGATGTTGTGAACAAATGCTTTTCTGCACGTCAAATGCACTAATTATCGTGGAAGATGTACCTTAAGATGAAATTATGGACAATATATTCCTTTTTCTAAAATAAAATAATTTTTGTCAAGCAAACAATTTTCCGAGCAAAACAATAAATTTTTTTTAAACAATATTTTACCTAAAATTATTTGAAAACCATAATTTCTACTTCAAAGAAAGCTCTTCATTGATTTTACATTTTCCAATTGGAATAAGCATAACGTTAAGTACTCAATAAGGGTAGACTACTAGGACTAGTCTTTGAAGGGTTGGGTAAGTCTCTCAGTAGGAGGGCACCTCTGAGGGGTGAACTCTGCCTAGACAAGACAACAGTTCTTGTTGGTCAGGCCAGTCCGAGCTAACAGTACAGTTCAGGTGGACTGTTTATTTTCAGAGTGGACACCCGGTATGTTTAGGTGTAGAGATGGAGGAGTATCTCACCCAGTGGGCCGTACACCCACCTTGTATCAGCATGCACAAAGTGTAGCATCCTGATCATTCTCTTGTCTTGATGCACAAAGTGTGGCATCCTGACCGTTCTCTCGGCATGGTGCACAAAGTGTGGTGCCATATTCATTCATGATGCATGACTTCATAGTCAACTTTATTAGAGTGGTTATTTCTTTTCAAGTTGAGCACTTTTACTTTACAAATGCTGATAAAACACCACTCAGTGTTCAAAGATAAATTTCTGGGCTTGCAGACTTTTTATTATGACCTGTTCAAAATTTGTATACAGAACTCTTTTTCCTAAAATACAATGAGCACACACAGGACTTACTGGGAAATATTTCTCACACCTTTTATATCATGTCCTCAAGTCAATCCTATTTGGAAGGTCAATTTACTTATGCTGCCATGAGCTTAGAAGATTTATTCTGATGTATTTATTTGTTAGAGATTTTGGTTACTATCTATTTGTTTCAAGACTTGTAAAAGTATTATTTTGGAAATGTAATAAGTCTGTTATTAAGTTATTTCCTTCTATATTTTCTATTACCTAATTATAAAGGCCCCTTGTCCTAAGGATGGGGTAACATCCCCGCCCCTTTTAGGGTACGTAGGTAGCGGGGTGTTATATCATTAAGGCGCTAAGACTAGCACATGTTACACTTCTTGATTTGATCAAGCGGTGGTTCTTACATCCATGAGTATTGTGATATTCAAAATTAACATGTAGATGCTTGTTATTTGAACAAGTGCATTGGATAACCTAACTATGAGATAATCACATGGATAACTATTTAGTGCCAGTGATAGAATCCCATTATAGCAAATGTGCAAGTATCTTTAGACTTGAGAACTCCAAGATACTTTATTTGTTAAGCATTGTACTTTGATTCCAATCTCTAAAGTCTTTACAAGACTGCCTATGGGATGGACATTTGATACAACATGAAGTAAATGAATGTAGTTGAGAGAATTAACAAAGGAGTCACCATTTCTAATAGTAGAAGCAAATATCTCGAGGCCACTTGTAGAAATCATTATTCAAGAAGTCTTTGGCCAAGGGGACTATGTGTTAAAAATAGTTCCAATTGATACATGTGATAAGTGATCGATTCTGGGAATAAGTACTAAAATATTCGGACCAAAATTAATTAATATTCTAGATCGAGCTGGCACTAATTCCATACTCTAAACTGAATAAGGTATTGCATAGTGAAAGGAGTTTATTGCACTGATATTTTACTATTGAAAGGTACATGTCAAACCACTTGACTTTATAGACTTTTGGATTGTCATGATATATTGCTAGATATCGCTTATAATCTGCTAATTATGGATTTATTAATTAGAGAATTAATAAATTTATTCTTCATTAGAATTCATAAATTAATTCTAATTATTAAAAAGATTATTAATTCTATTATAATAGAATTAATTCATATTAGCTACCAATTGACTAGAAAACCTAATGGGTCACACGTAATAAAAGAATTGGAGCTCAAGACAATATTTGATAATATTATATGGTTAATTTGTGAGAAGAAATAATTATTATGGGCTAATTATAAAGTGCTATAGTTAGTTGCGGTTGAATTGTGGTTATTAAATCCCTATAAGTGAATTATAAACTTGTTATAATTCATGGGGCCTATTTAAAATTCTTGAAAAATTCCAAGCCCATTAAATTACTATTGTTTCCTAAAAGGGTTTATGAAGTTTAGAGGCCGCAAAAAAAAATTAAAAAAAGGTATATATATGTATATACCGTGTGAAATAGGCATGGTTGACTTTGTGAAAATACCTACACCTATTTTTTGTTTTCTTTTTTGGAAAATTGTTTTCCTTTTTTTCTCTCCAAATTAATCCTAAACCCACTGTATATTACCTACTAGCATAGGGTTTCGGTGCCTAACTTGAGTACAATTCCTTGTGTGAATTATTGTTAGAGAATTTGTAACACCCCATTACCTACGCCCCTATCAGGGTTGGGGATGTCGCCCCGTCCACATGGCAAGAGGTCTTTATAACTAGGACACACAAAAGAAAAGAAAGAAATAATTCAGAATTTAACTTATTACAACCCAAGAAATACATGAACAAGTTTCAAAAATAAATAAATGTCTGCTAAAGTCTCTGAAATGAAATACATAGGGAAGAAATAAGCCTTCAACTCAAGGCAATCTTTAATTAATAACCTTCACAGTAAGACCAACCTGAAAGCATGGTATAAAAGGTGGTGAGACAAAAATCTCAGTAAGCCCGTGTGTGATTTGAGTGTTTCAGGTAAAATAATTCATGTATGCAAGTTGAGAAATTTTCGAAAAAGAAAGTGCTGGCAAGTCTCAAATAAATTTCACAAATGTAGAGTGGTGTTTTTCTTTCAAATCATACATGTATACAATAAATACAACCACTCAAAAGAGATATTCATGGCACCACACTTTGTGCACCATGACAATATAATGTTTAGGATGCCATACTTTGTGCATACTGACACAAGGTAGGTGTACAGCCTACCAAGTGAGATACTTCTCTATCTCTACATCCAAACTTACCAGTTGTCCATTCCGAAAATATACAGTTCACTTGACTGAACTTGCTAGCTCGGACCAGTATGACCTACAAGACTGGTATCCTATTTGGGAATGACTCACCCTTCAGAGGTGGCCACCTACTGAGAGACTTACCCTAACCCTTCAAAGACTAGTCCTAATAGTCTACCCTTATTGAGTACTCAATGTTGTATTCGTCCCACTTGGGAAAAGAAAGATTATACATTTATTCTCTTTGAAATAGCAATTATGGTTTCCAAAATTTTTGTCAAAGTTGAGTTTTTAGGAAAATTTTGGCATTTTGTATAAAATTAATTGTTTAACTTTAAATGGTTTGCTTGATTGAAAAGGAAAGGAAAATTGTCCATAATTACATTTACAGTACAAATACTCGTATACATTGAGCTTGACTTACCAAGGTAACTTTGGTCTTCAAACAGCTTTATGCAGGAACTTACCTGATCTTTTGCTCTTCTTGGATACAAAAGTCTTCTAAAGTAATTCAGGTCAACCTAACCCCGCCTAGGGTAAATACAAGGTACAAGACAATCATTTAGACAATACTTGCCTTAAATAAGTAATTCTTAAGTCAACTAGCCACAACAATATCTAACCGTGATAGCAAAACCATAAGCTTTAATACTAGTTAATAAAGTATTTTATAAAACAAAATTAGTTTGATAAGTTAAAATAAATAGGTGTTATAAATAACAAATAATAAATAATAAATTATAGTTTTAACTATTTATTACCAAATAATAAATAATGAGTAATATTGATAATAAATAAAATTAGAAATAAATAATGGGTAATAATAAATCTTAAATAATATTGGTAATAAATAATATTTAAATAGTATTATTATAAATAATAATAAATTATACTTAATTTTAATTAATAATTAATAAATAACAAATAATTAATAATAAATAAATTATTATAGTATAAATAATATTTATGAGTGTAGATAAAAGTTTTAGTAAGGCTATCTAATAATATTATGATTTTAAAAGTCATTTGATATTAATTAATTCTAATATTTTATTACTTATATTTAATAAAAACATTTTATTTATTTAACTAATAAAATAATAATATTTTAAATCATCTTCTATTTTGAACCTACTTAATATTTTTTGAATTTTGTAAATTAAATTAAATAATAATATTAACTATATTAATAATAATAATGATAGTAAGAATAATTCTAAAAATAATAAAAGTAGTGTTTACAATAATTTTTATTGCTAGAGAAAATCTATACACATACTCATACATACATAAATAACATGTTAATCTATCCAAAAACATAGACTTGAATTAACATATACTACAACAAGGATGATGTTCTACTAGGCATAACATTATCTATAGTTTTACTGAAAAATAATATCATGAAGGCCTAATCAATATTGGTGGCATAATGTCTAACATGCATCAAAACATCCATAAAGCTCTTAATTATAGTGAACATATACTGATTCTAAGCATAATCCATAAATCACAGCATTCATTCCCATTCTTATGTCTTAAATTCACCCCCTTTTCCCACATACATATCTTCAACCGCTACTTTATTCAATCAATCTATCATCATCTAAAAGTCTTGATTTGAAAATTTAAAGAGGAGATCAAGAAAGAAATACTTGATTTGATGAAGGTTTCCTTGAGTGCTTGATGGATTTTTAGTGATCCGAAAATAGTCCATGGTTGTTCATCAATATTTCGGCTAAGAGAGAGTGAGAGAGGAACAAATCAGAGTAGAAGAGAAGAATAAAAATTGAATAAAGAAAGAAGAACAAGAAGGTTGTTCTTATTTTACCTTTTTGGTGTTCTTCGAATCTTCAACAAAAAAGGGTGGTTTGATCTGTTCGAAGGCTCAACCTTGTGTATTTTGATGTTATAAAGTGTACCAATAAAGAATATAGGTTGAATACTAACGGTTTAGAGTGTTTGGGAGTGATTTAAGATGTTTAGAAGAGATTTAGGCTTGAAGATGTGAAGTGTGTGTTCTTGGCGTCCTTGGTGTTCTTGGTGTTTTTGAGAGAGTTTGAGAGGAAAGGAATTTCGTGTGTGCTAGTGTGAGTGATGGCCGAATGGCTTAGCCTAAGGGGAGCTTTCGGTTATCCAAGAATGAGAGAGAGAGTTTCAGCTTTTTCAAAATTTGAATTGAGAGAAAAGTGTTAGGGATATGCCCTAAGATAATTTGTACTTATACTATTGTCATTATGTATTATGTAATAATATGAGGCATTTATTTTCATGAATAGTGCATTTAGTTTTATGGTCATCAAGTACGTGGCTTGATAGTAAAACTCTATAACAAATACAGTGACTATTCTTAAATTGTCCCTGATAGATTATTATTAGCGGAACAATAATAAATTAAGATTGATATGTTTGTGACTTAATGACTATGTTTTACTAGTCATGGGTATATGTGACATCAAGTTAAAACATAAATAAATGTTAGAGAACATTGTATTGGACATGACTTGTAACACCCTGCTACCTAAGCCCGCCAGGGCCGGGGATGTCGCCCCGTCCAAAGGACAAGGGGTCTTTATAACTAGGTCACACAATTAAAATAACGAAATGAAAATAATAATTTAACTTAAAATTTATTATGACCCAAGAATAAATCCACGAATAAAACCATGAATTCCCAAAAGAAATACAAATCCATAAATAAAATCATCCACTCTCAACTCTCCAAAGCAATACATAAAAATAAAAGACAACATTCTCTTCCAAGGCAGATAACACTGGCTACTCATCCCCACAGCAGGATCGGCCTGAAATCATGATGAAAAGGTGATGAGACAGAAATCTCAGTAAGTCCGTGTGTGCTTTGGGTGTTCAGTGGAAATAGTTCGTGGATGCAGAGTATAAAAACTTTATAAGAGAAATATTGGCAAGCAATAAACATTAGTCAAAAGCAAGAGTGGCGTTTTGGCTTTTTCCGCCATACATAATTTATAAGATCAACCACTCGAAAGAAAGGATTATGGGTTACCACACGTTGGGCCCCATAACCGGATGGTCAGTATGCCGACACTTTGTGCATACTGCCGATCAGAATGCCGACACTTTGTGCAGACTGACTAAAGGTAGGTGATCGGCCTACCGGGTAAGATACTCCTCCTTCTCTATACCAAAACAACAACCGAGTGTCCATTCCGGCAAAACACAATCACTTGACTGAAATAAAAACTGCTAGCTCGGACCGGCATGACTAAGTAGTACTGACGTTTCTCTAAGTTGAGTTCATCTTCTGGAGGAGGCCTCCTGCCAGAAGACTCACTCTTGCTCTTCAAAACTAGCACTACCAGTCTACCCCCATTGAGTACTCAACGTAACGTATCCCACTTGGGAAGAAAATGAACAAAACACAGTTCCACTTGAAAATGGCAATTCAGGTTTTCCAAAGTTTGGGGCAAAAATTGGTTTTAGAAAGAATTTTAGGCTTTGAGTAAAACCGCCCCTTGATTTTCAAATAATTTATTTGTCTGAAATGAGAATGGAAATAATCCTCAATTGCCTTTACAGAAATGAGTGACCATGCACTCTACATTTGGCTTGCCATAAAAAAAAAATCATTTTTCATCAAACAGGTTTTATGCAGGAGCTTACCTGATCCTTGCTCACAACAAAGGTCTCCAACAGCTGACCTAACCCCACATGGAGTAAATACAAACCACAATCAAACTCAAGCCAAAGATTCACTTTCGCAAATAAAACTAACTCAACTTACTACAATCATGTCCCTAGTGTCCCAAGCTTTAAGGCTCAATAATAAATAAAAAGGGTTTATAAAATAAATCTAGTTTGATATTAAAGTAACTAGAGTTTGGGAAATAGGTACATAAAGTTGTAGGTTTAAATCTTGCTAAAAATAAATTATGGTTTATTTGAAAAATGGTTCAATGTGGTATTAGGTAAAATAATGATTTATTAATAATTTAGTTGTTAGAAAATAATTGATAGCTAAAATTTGTTGAAAATAAATTTAATGAGTCTTGCTTGGAAAATAATAAGAAAATCCTTAACGGGTTTTGATTAAAAGATAATAATTAAATTTTTAGTAATAAATATTTTATTAATTATAATTATTTCCATAAAAAGGCTTTAATGGATTTTATTATTTTAAATAATATATATATTTTATTTTTCTAGAAAAAATTATTATTTATTTGACTAAAATATCACTATTTTATATAAAACACCAAATCCACATTTTCCCATGGTTTTCAAAATTTTACTAGAAAAATCATATTATTAAATTTTTATTAATGAAATAAAATTTAGTTTAGGAACAACTAGATCATGATCATATTCCTATAGCTAACCACAATCATGAACATATACAACCCTTCAATTCATCAAATCATCCAAATCATGCATACAAGCATAGATCTCAATTTATCAAAACATGATCTAACCCCTACTAGTATAAATATGATCATGGCTTCAATAATCCAACATGAATATAAATCCTATTCACCAAAGGTGACATAATCTCTAGCATACTTCATCACAAATACTACCTATGCCATGGAGACATGCATTAAATCTCAAATCAACATGCAATTAACCAAGATAATCCTTCCATGCCTAAATCCCATCTCCTTCACAATCACACATATATTCATGCTTCAATCTCAAC
Organism: Voacanga thouarsii; assembly: GCA_026120185.1. Classification (NCBI taxonomy): domain Eukaryota; kingdom Viridiplantae; phylum Streptophyta; class Magnoliopsida; order Gentianales; family Apocynaceae; genus Voacanga; species Voacanga thouarsii. Next base: position 3,690,852 of record JANUWF010002024.1, on the reverse strand, counting down.
AATATGTATATATACTTAAATCCTATCGCCGTCCACCTACTATCATCATCATCCTAGAGACATGAATCTAGAGTTTAAAAAGGAAGATTGAAGGTACTTACTTGGTTGATGAATGCTTTGAAGGAGTTTAGAGTAGATCTCAACTCCTAGATGTCTAACTTTGTCCATGGGAGATGGCGAAAGCATGTTCATGGGAGAAAAAGTCATCCGGCCAAGAGAGGGGAATTTTCGGCCATGAGAGAGAGAGAGAGAGAGAGAGAGAGAGAGAGAGAGAGAGAGAGACCATTAGCATGTTTATTCACATAGGCTCTCACTAGAGATCAAGATTGGAGAAAATGAAGTTGTTAGAATAAATTTACCTTGAAGGTGTTCTTGACCTTAACAGAAATTTCTGGTTTTGATCCGAAGTAGCAAGATGATTTGTGGAGTTTGATGTTAAGAATGGTGTTGATGGACTCACGGCAGTGAGTAGGTCAAATCTGGAAGTTTTAGAGAGGATTTGAGATGGTTTGGAGGGGTATTAGGTGTAGGGAAGAGGTAGGTGTTCTTGGTGTAGTGTGTGTGTTCTTGGAGGTTGAAAAAAAATCGAGAGATGGTAATGTGCAGCTGCCAAATTTTTGTGAGAGATAGGGTTGGACGAATTTCTGTAGGGTTTAGGAGGTTGATTCTCTGATTTGGAAGGGAAAAGGAAAGGTTAGTTGTTAAAATCCTTGAAGAATATTTTTGGGAAGCAAATTTGAAAACTAGATATCACAAGAATATCTTTGATTATTGGAGAGCTTTTGGAGATCTGCCATGGACGAATTTCTGGGCAGTGTTTTGGTTGAATGAAAGCTGGTTGAAGGAGGCTTAGGGTGGCCGAAATTATGGAGTATAATGGTGGAGAAAAGGTCTGGTTGTTTGAGATATATTTTATGGAAAGTTGTTAAATTATGGTAGTTGGAATTTTGGTATCCAAATCAATGAATGATTGCAGAATTTTTTTGGAAATCTTTTAGGCATCCATGGCTGGATTTTCGTGCAGAACTTTGGGAGGACAATGGAGTTCTATTAATGGAGGTTTAAGGGTGGTTTTTTCAGAAAAATGATGGAGTTTCGGCTAGGAGAGAATTAGGAAACAAAGCTGGAAAATTTTTCTGCACAGTTTTTCGCTGAACAGCAATTTTCTGGGCAGATTTTCGGCTGCCATTCCAGCCAACTTGCAGAGAGTTTGAAAGGGAATTTCTGGGGTATTTTAGGCTGGTTTCCAGCCTACTTCATGGAGGAGAAACATGGCTAGGGTGCTGTACAAAAACTGGAAGAAAAACAGCTTAGTTTTGGACCTCCAAAGCTGCGATTTGTACAGGATTTTTTTTTTTCTGGTTTTGCACCATCTTTGTGCAGTCCGAAAATAGCCATAAAAATCCAAATTCTAAGCTGATCAAAAGGGCCATTTTCTGGCAGCATTTGGGAGGGAATAATGGTCAAGAATTTCGACACCTTGAAGGCACACAAAGCTGGAAAAATTTCAGTTCCATGTACAAAGGGAAATGAACCTAGCTAGAGTGAATTTTTAGAAAGTTCACTAAGGAATTTAATTCACTTGAAATCTTTCCCCCCCATCCATTGATTCGGTCCATATGATGTCTTTTACTAAGACATTTTGAACCTTCAAAGCCACAACACATTGTTGGAATTTTTCTAGAATAAAATTAGCTTGAACACAATGAACAAACTAATGAATTGAGAATTAGGGAAAACTAAGGATCAAGAAGAAATGAATTCCCCTTAGAAATTTTGTGTAGAGCAAAAGAGTAGGATTTGAAGACTCCTATCATGTCTCTCATAGGACAACATCTCCACCCTACTCCAAACACCACTAAGGCCGACAATGATACTTCCCAAGCAAAAATAAAATTTAATCATGCTATAGCTCTAATAATGGAATTCGAACCTAAGACCTCAAGAATCAATTCTAAGACTCTAACCACTACACCACAACAACTCTTGTTCTTATTTCCTCTCTAAAAATATTTTCCTATTCAATCCTCAAGCTATCTCCCTTTTTCCACCTAGGTAAAAATTACCATTTTGCCCTTCCCACTCAATAATCACAATCAAGCCCTCTAGACTATAAAACACAAATTCAATGCACATAAAATCATATAAAAATATATTTAAACATGAAATAAAATATGATATGCATCCCAACCCCCTTACTCTAAGGTTGGTTTCAACTGGAGTTTCACATGACCCACTGTGAGAGTACTTTATGGAACATGTCATAAGTACTTTCTAGCCAAAATGATATTAGAAGTCCTTCGACCTAAATTCATCATAATTCTCTACCTGATAAATTCTATATTTTGACGTTGTCAAAAGTTGTCTTTAGCCAGATAATAAATTAGACTACGGTTGGATACAGAATAAATCAGTGAGAGGAATATGATTAATAGTGAAGGAATTTGTCCCTCTCAATTTTGGGAGAGATGCCCATGGGCCCCTTGATAAGTTAGACTGTTAAAATGCATAGTTGTGCTCAAATATATCAATTTGAGATATTGATATCATTTGTTTGAACAGTCTACTATAAGATCAAGAAATAATTGATTAAGCTTAATAAGGATGACATGCTCTATACCTTATGCTTAATCTGGATATCATGTGTCAAAATGACTAAATATAAAGTTATGGTTTAGTTCAAAGGGATCACTGGTCTTCACTTAACCTAGGTAGTATGTTTTGTTAGAAACCACTTATAACTTATGGGCCATTTAAATGTGATTTGGGCACACTACCAGTGTTAAATGAGCCTTTAGGGTCACACATTAAGAGAACACTTTAGGTTATGTTTCTGGTAATCAGGTTCGGTGTATCTAGAAGTATATATAGGTTAATTGAACCTAGAAAAATGATCAGATACAATGAATCTGAAAATATATCCACGTTCGATATATCTGGAGGATGTCCAGATTATAAGAATCTGACTCGGTAAATTAATTAGTTAAATTATTGAAATAATGGTAGAATCTTATCATATCAGTTTTAATTTAAATTTAAAATAAAATATAATAAGATATTATGAGAGTTGGACTCTAAGAGGTTTGGGTTGTTTTAAAAAGATAACTCTAGCCGTCTTCTGAAATGAGCTCTCTATCAAAACATTTGTGCCTCCAATTCACCAGAAAAATAAACCTCTCAAACCTTAGGCACTAGCACTCCTGGGTAAAGAACTAGTTCACCGTGTGTTTCCGATAGAGGACGTTCGCACATTGCAACGTCTAGTGATCGTTCGAGTTGCACAAACGCCTGAAAATCAAAAGCCAGAGGTCTTGATTACGTCAAACTGAGGTAATTATGTAATCCCTAAATCGATCATAATCATTTGGCTTGGGTCCTTGGAAGGGATTCGTGGATATTTTTCGCGTTTAGGAGTCCACGAATCCTAACAATAGTATTAGAGAAACTTGTTAAATGATTAGGTTGATTTATTTGTGTTAATTGTATTGTTGAATATATGTATATGTGTGTGTGTGGGGGGGGGGGGGTGTGAATGTTTGAATTTCTTTTAATTTGAACGGTTTATATCAACATGTTCACATGATTATAATTTTAGAATACGTAGCATGTGAACTGCTTGAAATTACGTTTATTCTATGCGTCTTAATTGTTTGATCAGGCCAGATTATTTGCAAATTGTCTATAAATTTGTCTGTTTTAATATGATATGGTATCGTAAGCATGCTATCCATCATTCAAAAGTTACAAATTTTTTGTATTAATCTGTCATGATAATTTATTATCGGTATCAATATGGTTAAAAGGGAACACAGATTGTTTGTAATATGGAAATTTACGGCGACTGTTACTAAGGGGACCGAACATTAATCTGATTAATATTCGTTAGCCTATTTTTATTGTAGCTGTGGATTATTCTAAATAGTGCATAGCATGGCCCGTTTTATCCCAATATGATTGACAGGTTTCATTCTGGTTGTTTTGAGTTTAAATTTTTAAATACGCCCTGCGTGTCATTTTTCATTATTGTAAAATTGTAGTTTCTTCTTAGAATAGGAATTATTTTATTGTACTATCCAATGTAAAAGAAGATGGAAGCCTACAATTACAACCAAGAAGGAGTATGCTTAAGGTATTAAAGAATGCTCAAGGAATTCATATACCTGGATTGATCACCTTGATCTTCACTTTGCTCGTGATGATCAATATAAAATATGGGCCATGCTATGTTACTTTTATTTATGTCTTGCATGCATATTTGATATGTTTATTTAATACTTACGACAATTAAATATTTATTTTTTTAAAGAAAAAATTAAGTTTTAAATGCCTTCTAAATTCAAACACTTATTTTTACTTGGATCATCATATGGTCATTCCTGCCAAAGTATAATGCTTTTGATTATCTAAGTGAGATAAGATGGAAAGTAGCTTTCCATATGTTTGATATGGTTTGACTTAACTGGACTATCAAAATGGTTTTGGGCCTAGGGCATTATATGAGATTTTTAGCCAGGACATTTGATGCCAATCTTATTTAAATTTGAGTTTTATTTAATTATGATATTAAAGCCAGAGCTTATTTATGATTAAAATAAAATATTTAAAAAAAGGTTTTTTTTTTACCCACTAAAGAATATCAAAATGTTGAAGTTTCAAAAGTTTAAATGCTTTTAGTGGGAGTTTTTCATTAAGGCCTCAAAATTAATTACTTTACAGATTTTGTATATAGATAATGGCAAGAAACAATTGGAATAACTTATTGCGATCTGTGCTCAAGAAAGACAAGTTTAGTGGGACTAACTTTCTTGATTGGGCATGTAACTTAAGAATCGTTCTTAAGTAAGAAAAAAAGTTCTATGTTCTTGAAAATCCTATTCCCCTTGCTCCAGCAAATAACGCCCTAAAAGCTAAAAAAAGATGCTTATAGTAAGTGCAAAGATAACTCTAACGATGTTACTTGCCTCATGCTAGCAACCATGAACTCTGAACTTCAAAAATAGTTTGAAGAAGTAGACGCATATGATATGATTGTGCATCTCAAGGAAATGTTCCAAGAGCAAGCACAACAAAAGAGATTTGAAACTCATAAGGCGTTAAATGCATGTAAGATGGTTTCTGGCACCTCAGTAAGTGCTCATGTCCTTAAAATGAAGGGACATCTTGATCATCTTGAAAATCTTGGTGCTCCTGTTAATCATGACATGGCCACAGATTTGATCTTAGGCTCATTACCTCCTGAGTATGACCAATTTGTCATAAACTTTAACATGTACAATATGGAGAAATCCATTACTGAATTGCATGGGTTACTAACACAAGCTGAACTGAACATTAAGAAGAATACTCCTAGTGTTCTAATGGTTCAAAAAGGGAAAGGGAAAAAGAACAACCAAAAGGGCAAAGTCATGGCTAGTAAGGGCAGGGACAAGGCTAAGTACAAGTTCAAGCCCAAACCTAAGGCCAAGACACCAAAAGAGGGAGCTTGCCACAATTGTGGTGAACAAGGACATTAGTTAAGAAATTGCAAGCTCTATTTGGAAGCAAAGAAGAAAAAAGACAGTGAGACTGCCGCTTCAGGTATTTATGTTATAGAAATTAATTTATCTACTTCTGATTCATGGGTAGTGGATACTGGTTGTGGATCTCACATTTGTGTAAATGTGCAGGGTCTAAAAAGGAGTAGAGCCTTGGCAAAAGGCAAGGTGGACCTACGAGTTGCGAATAGAGCAAAAGTTGCTACAGTAATTGTAGGAACTTTTGAATTAATTTTTCCCAGTGGGCTTGTTTTAGAACTGAATGATTGTTTTTATGTTCTTGCTATGAGTAGGAATATCATTTTAGTTTCTTGTTTAGATTTAGAAGGTTTTGAATTTGTTATTAGGAATAACATTTGCTCCATTAATAAAAATAGCATTTCTTACGAAGATGCCTCATTATCAAATGGGCTCTATATTCTTAATCTTCATGGATCTTCAAACAAGTCTATCTATAACATTAATACTAAGAGATTGAAATCTAATTATTTACATCAGACTTACTTCTGGCATTGTTGTTTGGGCCATATAAATGCGAAACGCATTACAAGGCTTCATAATGATGGGCTTCTAAATTCATTTGATTTAGAATCTTACGAAACATTTGATTCTTGTTTATTAGGCAAAATGACTAAGGTACCTTTTAAGGGATAGAATGAAAGGGCAACTAATTTATTAGACCTAATACATACTGATGTATGTGGACCAATGAATATACATGCTAGAAGAGGATTTCAGTACTTCATTACATTTACGGATAATTTTAGCAAATATGGCTACCTATATCTGATGAAACATAAATCTAAATCATTCCAGAAATTCAAAGAATTTCAAAATGAAGTACAAAATCAGCTTGGAAAAAGTATCAAAATACTTCGATCAGATCGAGGTGGTGAATACTTAAGTCACGAGTTTGACGAGCATCTTAAGAATTGTAGAATTATATCACAATTAACTCCACCTGGAACATCTCAATGGAATGGTGTATCTAAACGGAGAAATCAGACTTGATTAAATATGGTTCGATCTGTAACACCCCACGACTACGTACCCTAAAAGGGTGGGGATGTCGCCCCGTCCCATAGGACAAGGGGTCTTTAAAACGAGGTATAAAATATAAAGGCAATCTCCAAAAGAGTCAACTTTGGTAAATAAAGAAATACTCTTATTACATCAGGCTCAAATTGGAGCAATACGAAATAAAAGAAATATTGTTCAGAAGTATAAACGACAAAAGTCTCCTAGAACAGCATAGGAAAAAAATAGCAGAAGCCTCTACTGTCAAAGCCACGCTGACTCAGCACAATCTATCTCCTGAAAACATGATGCAAAACCGTGTGAGAATAAATCTCAGTAGGTCCTGTGTGTGCACATGGTGTTTTGAATAGTACGTGTATGCAAAGTGTAAAACATTTGTAGAAATAATTTGGCAAGTCATAAACAATCTCTTTTCGCAAGGAATGGGTTTTTCCTATTGTCACACTTTGTACAAAATAAATCCTCCACTCAAATAAACAGTCATGTCACCACACGTTGGGCTCCATGAGAACAAAATGGCCAAGGCACCACACTTTGTGCACCTTGTCCGGACTAGATTACCACACATTGGGCGTTCCGATCAAGGTGAGTGTACAGCTTATCGGGTGAGATACTCCTCAATCTCTACACCCAACAAAACCATCCGGGTGTCCATGTCGGGAATATAAATAATACCTTACTAGGTACATATGCTAGCTCGGACTGGCCTGACCAACCAACACTGTCGCCTTTTCAAGCAGAGTTCATCTTTTGGAGGTGGCCTCCTGCCAGAAGACTTACGCTAGCCCTCCAAGACTAGTATTGTTAGCCTACCCTTATTGAGTACTCAACGAACATATCCGTCAATTCCTGATTCAAAATATCTCCACACCTTAGCTTTGTACAACGTGGTTTTTCTCTAAAAGAGTTTTCTAAAAGTTTAGAAAAGAATAGTTTTCTTAATAAAATCATTAATTTGACAAAACTGTTTAAAGAATAATCATCCACGTTTACAACCCAAATAATCATAGTTCAACAATAGCTTTATAAAGCCTCACAACATAGACTTGCCATAACAACATTTAACAAAAGAGTTTATGCAAGGACTTACTTGATATGCCTCAGATAAATGAGATAAAATCACAGCTTGCTTTCCTCAATTATCCTCCTGATCTACACCATATAATATCATGATCAGGGTCTCAATTAATTCGAACATGCTCTAATCTCATTTATTTTCACAACACTTCGCAATCCCCTATTTAAATCCAAGTAAACTATCCAATCCCCAAAGATCATATACCACGACCATATGCTCATCCAACTAATAGACATCATTAAACCTTACTTTCGGCATCAATGGTGGGTATTCCCTTACCTTGCTACAACTGGGTAATGAGGTCTCAATGCTCCTATGATGATCGTCCCGAGTTCGCTTGAAAAGAAGAGAAAAGCTACCTCATTTGCTCCTCTTGACCAAAAATTAAAGAAGATGATGAAATCAGCCTCTATGTGGCGTGATTTAAGGGAAGAAGAAGGAGAAAAGAATCATTAGAGAAAACGGCATCAAGAGATTGAGAGGATTTTTGCTTACCTTAAGGTGTGTTTGATTTTTCCTAGGTATTGCTCTTATGATTTTCAAAAATTGCTGTGGAGCTCTTGCTGGAATTTTTCGTGTAGAATAGAGAGGGTAATCGGCTACTATGCTTTAGGGTTAGAGAATATTGGTTTAGGGTTAGATGGTGGTGTTTAGGAAGACTCCTAATAGCTTTAGGTTTCTTGGACAGCAAGGGAAAAAATTGCAGCTTATGGTGTGCCTTATTGCTGCCGACTTTGGGAGGGTTTAAGGGAAAAAATATTCTGTAATTTGCTTCTTTGTACTGGCCGAAATATTGCTCAAGGGAAGGGCTGAATGTTTTTAGAATTTTGGGCCAAACAAAGAAGAGTTTGAGAAGGTTTGAAGAGCTGAAATTTTTGTTCGCGTGCAGTGGTTTTGCTGTACGAAATTGCTGAACAATAAGAGGAGAAATTCCGGCCTATTGTAGTTGTGGTTCTGCCGCAATTTTCAAAGAAAAGATGAGGGTTTTAGGCGCAGAAAATTGGCTTGATCAACTGAGGATTCTAGTGTGTTTTCGTGTGCAGAATTTCGGTTTGTGTAGGAGTGCAAGCTGGTCGAAATTCCTATACAAGGCTGGCCGAAATCTGTAGTTTTTTAGGAGATAAAAATATGATTTTGTGTAGCTAAGGTAATCTGAATTTATGAGGAGTGTTCTAGATGTTTTGAGCTAAGGTTTGGAGTGTTGTATTGCACCTAGGAGTGCTGGAGTTTTCGGACAGCTTGTGCTTGCACAAGGCTGCCGAATTTCAACTAGGAAAAGGTAGCAAAACCTAGTTAAATTAGGATTGAAATAAAATCTGATTTGCTAAAGGATTTAGGATGAGATTTCCTAGCTTTGGAAGAGTTTGGGTTGAGCTAAAATTCCTTCAAGAAGTGGCGGCACTGGCTGGAAAATTTTCCAGATTTTTAGCTAAAGTTCTAGGTTTAAAACCAACAAGGTTTCCTACTAGAAGAATGACTCTTTAATTCCAACTATCCATGGCAACATCTATTAAGCTAAAATCAAGCTGAAATTTTAATTATTAGCTAGGGTTTTTTTTTCGAAAATCCTAAGTAATAAAAGCTAAAAATTAAGAGTGGACTTTATTCATATCAAAGTCCTTGATTTTAGGAAATAAATATGGAGACTTATTTCCTTGGAATATTGACACTAAAATTTCTCTAGGTTTGCTATATCTTTTTCGGCCAAGACATGGAAACTCTAAGGAAAAGAATCTTCAAGAAGAGAAACTAGGATTCACAAGAGATAGAATTCGAACTCGGGCCACCGCGGAAAAATCACCATCCTCCCCGCTATTCCAAATCAATTCCAATACTAATTCTTCCTACAAGAAGTTCTTACCACCCTAATACTCATCCCTCCAAATTTTTTACCAAGCCTCCCTTAACCAAATCTTTAGCAACACACTATTTCACCTCCATTAATTCAAATGCAAGAGCAACGGAAAAATTCACATGCATCCATGCAAATAAAATAATTCTAAGCTACCACATAAAATGCAAAATACTATGCAATGCATGACTTTTCCCCATAGTCAAAGGTAGTTTTAGGCGGGGTATTACACGATCCATGATGTGTCAAACTAATCTTCCAATCTCCTTTTGGGGTTATGCCCTAGAGACTGTTGCGTTCATATTGAATCGGGTTCCATCTAAATCAATTCAGAAAACGCCATATGAGATATAGACTGGGAGATGACCTAGTTTTTCGTTTCTCAAGATTTGGGGCTGTGAAGTTTGTGTAAAGCATTTATTATCCAATAAACTTTTACACAAATCAAATAAATGTATATTTATGGGATATCCTAAGGAAACTAAAGGATACCAATTTTATCTCCCAAAAGAAAATAGAGTAATTGTTACACGAAATGGATTCTTTCTTGAAAAGGAATTTTTTTCCAAAAGAATCAGTGGGAGTAAAATACATCTTGATGAGATTCAAGAGCCACAATTAGTATTTGAACCGAATACTGAACATTGATTAGATGGTTCACAAGTCCAAGATGAGCCTACTTCTATAGAACAAGGACTTTGAAAATCTGATAGGGTTCATTAATAACCTGAGAGATATGGATTCCTCACTGACGATCACAATGTGGAGCTCGTGGTCAATGATGAGCCCACTTCCTATTAAGAAGCTATTAAGAGTTCTGACTCTAGAAAATGGCTAGAGGCCATGAAGTCTAAGATGCAATTCATGTATGATAACCAAGTCTGGACATTGGTTAATCTACCTGAAGGTTCAAAAATCATTGGGTGTAAATGGGTTTTCAAAAAGAAAACAGACATGGAGGGAAATGTGCATACTTACGAAGCACGATTGGTAGCAAAAGGTTATAGACAAACTCATGGTATAGACTATAATGAAACCTTTTCACCAGTTTTAATGCTTAAATCTATTAGAATTCTTCTTGCCATAGCAACATATTATGATTATGAGATTTGGTAAATGGATGTCAAAACCGCGTTCCTTAATGGAAACTTACTCGAGGATGTGTACATGACACAGCCTGAAGGTTTTGATGATCCTTTCAATTCTAATAAAGTGTGCAAGCTTCAAAGATCCATTTATAAATTGAAGCAAGCATCTCGAAGCTGGAATCTTTATTTTGATGAAGCAATTAAAGAATTTAGTTTTATCAAAAATGAAGATGAGCCTTATGTCTATAAGAAAACCAGTGGGAATACAATAGTCTTTTTCGTACTTTATATTGATGACATCTTACTTATTGGAAACGATATCCCTACTCTACAAAGTATAAAGACATGGTTGGAAAATTATTTCTCAATAAAAGACTTAGGTGAAGCTGCATATATTTTAGGTGTAAGGATCTATATAGATAGATTTAGAAAGCTAATTGGACTAAGTCAAAGTGCATACGTTAACAAGGTACTAAAAAGGTTCAGTATGCAAGACTCTAAGAAATGATTCTTGCTAATATCACATGATATTAAGTTCAGCAAAACTCAAAGTCCTCCATGAAAGATGAAGAAGAGCGCATAAATAAGATAACATACGCTTCCACTATAGGATTTATCATATATGCCATGTTATGTACTCGACTCGATGTCTCATATGCTTTGAGCATGACGAGTAGGTTCCAGTTAAATCCTAGAAAGCCACACTGGACTGCTGCCAAGAACATATTGAAGTACTTAAGAAGAACTAAAGATATGTTCTTAGTTTATGGAGGACAAGAAGGCAAGCTAGTTGTAAATGGTTACACTAATGCTAGTTTTCAGTCCGACATAGATGATTACAGATCGCAATAAGGTTTTCTATTTTATTTGAATGTAGGTGCTGTAAGCTGAAAAGTTTCAAAGCAAGACACCATGGCCAATTCTACTATAGAAGCTGAGTATGTAGCTGCCTCAGCTGCAGCTAAAGAAGCAGTTTGGATCCAAAAGTTCATTACAGAACTAGATGTAGTTCCTAGTATTGTGAACCCAGTTGGATCTATATTGCGACAACAATGAAGCCATCGCACAAGTTAAGGAACCAAGATCACATCAGCGATCTAAACATATATTTTGTGTGTGGTAGTGTGAGTGATGGCCAAATGGCTTAGCCTAGAGGGAGCTTTCGGTTATCCAAGAATGAGAGAGAGAGTATCAGCTTTTTAAAAATTTGAATTGAAAGAAAAGTGGAGTTGTTTGAGATATAGGATTGGGTAATGGTATTTGCTCTTGGAAGGTTTCTTGTCCTTCAATGGTGTATGGTTGAACTAGCTATGTTTTAACTAAAGAATGGAGAGTTATTTTAGGCTTAGGCTGGCCAAAATTGGCTATGGAATGGCAGAGAATTTTTTGGTTTAGCAACTTAGCTAAATGAGTGTTTTAATGGAACAAAATCTGGAATTTTAATTTCAAGTTTGAATAAGTTTGGATATAGTGAAGATATGAGTGTTTTGAGGTATGTTAATGGAGTCCAATTGTTCAAGGTAGGTGGAGAAGCCAAGAGGTTCAGTTCATGGCTGTACAAGGGCTGAAATTTGGTGAAGTCTGCTGAAGAATTTTGGCCTTAGTATGAAAAGACAAAGCTAGACAAAAAATTTTGGAATTGAAGCTCAAGAACACTTAGAATTGAGATGGTTTTGGTGCAGAATTTTTTGTCTACTTTGCAACAATTTTGCAGCTACAATTTAAGGGTGTTTGAAGGTCCATTAATGGTAATTTTTCAGCCATCATCTTAAAGAAGAAAGGAAAAAGTTCTAGCTGTTCATGTGCTCTAACGAATATGGCTTCAAGTTCATGTTCAAAGGTTGCTAGATTCATGGAAAACCACTTAACCACATTAATTCTTGTTCTTATTTTCTCAACCAAATATTTTTTTTATCTAAACCTCAGGCCAACTTCCTATTTTGACCTCAAGCAAAATTATTTTTTTACCCTTTCTACTCAACAAGCACAAATAAATCATATAACCTATAAACCACAATTCTAAGGCACATAAAATCATTCACGAGATATATTTTATGTATGATGACATGATATGCATCCCATCCTTCTTACTCTAGGATTGGTTTAGGTGAGGTTTTATAGAATTCCTATTCTTGGAATTTAGTAACTTGATTAGATTGACTTTTGAAGGGGATTCGCGCAGGAGAAAAATTTTTAAAGCTACGTTTGAGGTAACTTATTTTTCTTCCTTCTCATAATTCGTTTAATTACATACGAGTGATCCTTTGCATAAATTTTGTTTTATTTTTTTCACTCCGTGTAACCTGGTTTGCATGACCGAAATCGAACAATGGTATCAGAACCATCTCGTATGTATTTTATAGGTTTATTATTATTCTGAAATTGTTTTGAAATAAATTTGGTAGTATGAAATTGTTTCATAATTATTCGAAATTTTGAAATTGTTTCAAAATTAAGTTCAGATTCATGAAATTGTTTCACAAATATTTTAATTTTGATAAATTTGTTTTATAGGTTAATATTATTATTTTTCCTTCGCATATTAATTACTGGAATTGGTTTTAGTAAAAAGATTTTGAAATCTTGAGAATTTTGTTTACAAAGAAAAAAAAATCATTCTGATTATATAATTAAAATTATGTAGGAAATAACCTTTCGTTTTTTTCCCTTTTGTTCGTTGAAAAGTTCAGCGAAAGAATGAAGACAATATAAATAATATATATATATATATATATATAAATATATATATATATATTGCGAGAAGGAAAAAGAAAGCATTTGGAAATTGTTTCCAATTAATATAATATATTAATATATAAAAACAATTAACAATTAATAGTAAATATATTAATATAATATTGTTTATTTTATATATTATATATTTTATTTTAATATATTGTTTCAAATGATAATTGATTCAACTTGCTTCAATTGTCAATTGAAACAATTGACATCCGCGGGCGGCTATGGCCTTTTAATAAAAAAAAAAAAAAAAGGTTTTTGTTTTACGCTTTGGGTCGTCGATTTTTCTAGTTATTTCTTCAAGGGCCCACTAAAATATTTTATTCCAAAAAGACCTTAATATTTTTCCTAAAATTTGATTTTGGGACTAATTAATTAAATTTCTAAAATAATGATTTTAGAATTTAATATTTTATGTATATATATATATATATATATATATATATATATATTGCTTAATGTGTTTTAAGTATGATATTGGCTAGTTAGCTTAGTTATTGATTTAAACCAAATTAATTTCATTAATTTAAATTATGTCATTGATACGCATATTTGCATGTGTAAGAAAAATCTCAATCATTATGCTCCGCATACACAAGTTTTAATAGTTAAAATGTCAAATAGAATCATACAACACACACATATAGACGCAAATGCACCTTGAAGGATCAAAACGGAAAACATCAAAGAACATGCAGCAAAAAATTTTCAGTTTTTCGATCCACATCTAGGTGAGAGTACTTACTTTTCTTTATTCGTTGCGGATTAACCAACAAGGTGTCGGATTGCACTGGATCTTGCATTGGAAAGGGAGAAGGAGGCACCTGCCGTTCGACTGGTATTCCTACCAATCTTCTACCCCTACGCATCAAGCCTCTTCAAGCTTCTTCTCTTCGTCTTCCGGAGTATGACTCTACCTTATTCTTGGGTTAGTTTGGTGAAAGCTTCATCTTTGGATAACCAAGATCCTCTCCAAGAGAGAAAGAAGAGAGGGAAGAGAAAACAAGAGGAAGAGTGGCTACACAAAAGAGAGAGAGCTTAGCCAAAACCCTACCTCTCTTACCCTTAAGTTTCGGCCAGCCCTAGGACTTAATGAAGCCCAAGTGGCCGAAACACGCTAAGCCCTAATGGGCTGGGTGTTGTCCCTATGAAGCAGTCCATGACAGGCCCAATCCTCTTTAATTATCTTTTCTAGGCTTCATTAAATACCTAAGACTAATTAATTAATTCTAATCGAACTCTTAATATATGTTAACATATATCAGCCCAATTAATTAATTAATTCTAGCCTAATTTTCTTAATTAATTAATTATCTTTTCTGGGTCTTATGAAAAACCCAAGACTAATTAATTAATTCTAATTAGACTTTTAGAATAAATTTTATTTCTCTTCCAAATAATTATCCATTAAGCCCAAATTGTGTCTAAACAACGCTAAGGTAACTTGAGCTACTCCGGGGACCAAGAGACATATATTCATGACTACTAAAATAACCAAAATGTCCTTATTATTAAATAGCTGCATTTTACCATTTTAAATATTCTCATTTATCACCATATGAAAATTTTGACCCCCAAAATAATATTGCTAAAGCAATGCCTCTGACCTATAGGTGAAATGACGAAAATACCCCTCTATATAACACCCATCAATAAGATAGGATCAATGTACTAACACATATCTCAAAGACATCTACCATCCTTAGATCTCTAGTCCGATAATTTATGACTCACTCGAATGTACTTACTTATCATTGGAATCTACCCAAAAGCACACATTCACATTCCCAGGGCCCTAGATTATTAGATTATCCTGGACAATCACAAGGGAGTGATTTAACTTCACAAAGTGAAACATAAAAACTCTTTTGCATGAGTCCGTCTTAACTAAGTAGAGTAATACAACCAACATATAAGGTTATTGATCTTACAAAAGAAATCTCAACCAACATACATTAAAGTACAAGACCCTAGCTTTGCCAGACCACCAACTCATACTCAAGTATGAAAATATCCATCTACGTTGTAGCAGTAATAGTCTGATCTCTATAATTATAGTACTTTAAGAGATACCACTACTACAGGTCTAGTTCTATGTATTCAAAATACACTTATACCATTGATGTGAGTGAACTACTCACTAATTCAAGGGAAACCATTCCTTATTAGAACTCATAGCATAACAGTCTTAGCTTAATGAAATGTCCAATTCCATCAAACGACTAAGAACTCAATTTTACTTATATGACAAGTACCTATAGTTTATACCTTACTGAGAAGAACGACCTAACACATAGACCATTACTTGTCACACTTAGACCTTAAATGTACAATAATATAAGAAACAAACTAAATTGAATGAATAAACATTTTATTGCAATATATGTACACAGAATACATAGTCTTTAAGGGCATACTTTTCAACAATCTCCCACTTGCACTACAAAGACTAAGAAAGTCCATAAATGCCTACCCGTATGACATCTACGTGTCTGCAAAACACATTTTCTGTCAAAGGCATGGTAAAGGGATCTGCCAGATTGTTAATAGAGGAAATTTGATTAACCATAATCTCCCATTTCTGGATGAACTCCTGGATGAGGTGATACTTTCTCTCTATGTGCTTGCCATTCCTATGGTTTCGAGGTTCCTTACATTGTGACATCGCTCCAGTGTTGTCATAATAAATCATGACAGGCCTGTCCAGTGTTGTACTACTCCAAGTTCTGTGAGGAACTTTCGGAGCCACACAACTTCTTTAGAAGCTTCTGAAACAGTAACATACTCAGCTTTCATGGTAGAATTAGCATTGCAAGATTGCTTGATACTTCTCCAAGAAATAGCTCCTCTAGACAAAGTGAAGACATATCCACTAGTGGATTTTTCTTTCATCTTTATTCGTCTGGAAGTCTGAGTCTGTGTAACCAGTAGAAACTAAATCATTAGCATGATATACAAGCACATAATCTCTCGTTTCCTTGAGATATTTGAGTACATGCATGACGGCTTGCCACTGTCTAATTTCTTATACACACATAGTTTATCCACATTTTGAATAAAACCATAAACTTTCACAGTTTCATCAAAACGTATGTTCCATGCACGTGACACTTGCTGAAGTGCATAGATAGACTTCTTAAACTTACAGATCATTTGTTCTTGACCTTTAGCAACAAGACCTTCTGGCTGGGACATATAGATATCTTTACTAAGATAGCCATTTAAGAAGGCCATTTTGACATCCATTTGTCATATCTCGTAGTCGTAATGATATGCGATGGCTGAGAAAATTTGAATAGACTTAAGCATGGCTACTGGTGAAAAGGTTTCCTCATAATCGATCCCTTATTTCTGAGTATAACCTTTAGCAACCATTCTTACTTTATAGGTTTCAACCTTTCCATCTGCACATCTCTTCCTCTTGTATACCTATTTACACCCAATGGGTTTTATCCCATCAGGTGCAATGATAAGATCCCAGACCTAATTCAGGTATATGGACTCAATCTCAGCATTTATGGCTAGCTGCCATTTGTTTGCATCAGCAACAACAATGACCTCCTCGTATCTAGTGGGATCTTGTTCCTGATGATTAAAGACTAGATCATAGATCTCTCCGGTCCACCTTTCTGGAACTCTTGTGATCCTTCCACTACAACAAGGCTTAGTTTATATAGGAACATCCGGTAGTGTTTCTCTTAGTTCCTCGATCAAGGTGTTAGGAATACCTGAAGTTGCATCAATGATCACCTTCTCTTCTAACTCTATTCTACTTAAACCCGTGGTGGATATAAATTGTTCATCCTCTAAGTATCTAGCATTAGTACTAACAAGACCTTATGCTTTTGAGGATGAAAGAAATATCCACCTCTTGTTCCTTTTGGGTACCCAACAAAGTAGCATAACTCCGATCTTGGTTCTAGCTTACTTCCTTTTGTTAGCACATATCTTAAGATGGTTCAAACTGGGCTTTCATCCAATCCACATCTCATAGGGTGTCCTAGGTACTGATTTGAAAGGCACCAAGTTCAAAACATATGTTGTTTCTAAGGTATATCCTCAAAAAGAAATAGGAATAGACGCATGACTCATCATGCTTCTGACCATTTCTAATAAAGTTCTATTTTCTCTCTTAGCTACTCCATTCTGTTGGGGAGTCCCAGGTGTAGTTAACTAAGATACTATGTCGTGATGCACCGAGTAATCCTTAAACTCACCGAGGAGGTTGTAATACCCCACACCCTAGGTACCTAGATAGGGCAGGATGTTGTCCCGTCCAATGGACCAGGGGTCTTTATAATGAGGTACAAAAAGAAAAAAAAACGTCCAAGTAAAATTAAACAAATAATCTCATTACATCCGGAAGCAAAACTTATACAAATCTGGAAAATTAAAACTAACAAACGTCTCTTGAAATAAATTCAAAACATAAATAAATAAATAAATAAATTGAAGTTCATCTCCTAATGCTTCACCCTGCTTAGTATAAGCAATCCCCTGAAATCATGATATAAAAAGTGTGAGATTGACATCTCAGTAAGTCCCGTGTGTATAAGTGTCAATTGAAACCATTTCGTGTATGCAAGTTTATCCAAATCACAAAATCATGTTTGCAAGTCAATTTCATCAATAGCAGTTATACAAATGAGCCTTGTTCAATAAATCCAAAATAGTTCATAACAAATCATTGTTTCATCATATTCATAATTCATTAAGTAAGGATTAGCAAATGATTCAACCATATAGTAACACAATCCATATCATGGTTACCACCATGATAGCTTCTCAATATATTCTTTCAACAATGGGCAGTGGTGGATCCACTCACTAGGTGAGATACTCCTCCATCTCTACACCCAACACTCCGGTTGTCCAATCTGGATCAATAATGTCCATATGGACTAATTTTGCTAGCTCGGACGGCCTGACTAAGTAGTACTATCGCCTCTCCAAGTTAAGTTCATCTTCTGGAGGTGGCCTCCTGCCAAAAGACTCACTTTTGCTCTTCAAAACTAGTACTACTAGCCTACCCCCGCTGAGTACTCAACGCTCCCCATTTAGGAGTAGAATCATTTTTCTCTTTTTCGAAAGTCTTTGATTAAATTGATTGCAAAACGTGATTTTTCGTAATAGCGTTTCTAAATCGTTTAGGGATAGTGTAAGAAATCGTTTTTAAATTTGAATAGTTGCAATTTGATAAACTCATTTAGAAAGTAAAACATCCATGTTTTCAATCTAAGTATCAAAACACAGTGCAACTCATCATGTTTAGCTAACGTTTCAATCATTTTGTCAAAACATCATATTGACATCAATTCCAGATAACATTGTAAAAATTACTTACAAACAAGTAACATTTATCAAACAAGTTATGTAGGGACTTACCTGAATATTCTCAATAATCAACCAAAGTGATTCTTGATATCTTTTTTACTTTCTTCCTTATCTAGAATCAATTATTCTATAATTAGAACTCAAATATGCATCCACTTATCTTTTCATGTATCATAAATCCCTATGATCATACTAATCATCTAATTCATCCATAACACTTAGGTGGATTAATTTATTAAATCACCTCCATGCTTTCTATGATCATATATCTCACCCATGCATGCTTACACTCGGCTCACATCAACTTATATAATGACCTCTATAATCAACTACCATCAATTCCATATATTAACCTTAACTACAACAAAAGATTGCATCTTTATTCAACATACAATAGTTTTAGGTCATCATAGAAATGTTTAACCATGCTTTACTCCTTATACACCTAGTTCACAATATTGCACCATCAAACCTCATCAATTCTATCTATTCATGCTTTTCATGCAAGACTTCATGTATATTAGCATTACTATAAGGTCAACCTTATTTAAATCAGTAAAGTTAATCATTAAATACCTTTTTTACGGTAGAACAAGAGTAAAGGTGGCGCCTTTGGTGCTTGATGGAGTTTACTTTGGAAAGAAGAGTTGAGTGGTGGCTCTTGGTTTCCTTGATTCGAAGATCACGAGATGATAGGGGTAAATCAGTCCCCTTTGGTTTGAAATTTAGGAGAAAAGAAGAAGAAGAATTGAATAAAAGTTGAAGGGGATTGGTGAGTTGTTTACCTTGCTCTTAAGTTTCAATTTTGGTGGAGATTGGTTCTGTTTTGGCAGAGTTATTGGAGGGGGTTGGTGGCTAGAATTTTTGGGTAGAAAAAGGGTGTTTAGGGTTTAGTAGAGCTTGATCTTACTTCGATCTCTTGATCACAAGAAGGAAAAGATAATAGCTTTTGTCCCTATTGCTGTAGTCGAATTCCAGCAAGGTTTAAGAGGGGTTTAGGGCTGGTTTTTTGTGGCTATTTTCTTGTTGTTATTGTGGCCAAAATAAGGGAGGAAAAGATGAGAAAAGGAGCTGCCTTTTGGTTCTTGTGTTGGCTGAAAATTGGAGAAGAGATGTGATGGCTTTTTGGTGGTGTTGTTTTAGCTAAAACAAGAGAAAATTGGAGGACAAGGCTACTGGAATTTTAGTGAGTGTGTGCGTGTGAACAGTGGATGAAAATTAGTGGGAAGAAGGGGAAGTTTCTAGTTTTTTATTAGCTTAAAAGAACCTTGATTGATTAGGATTACTTAGGGAAGTCCCCCCCCTTTATTTAGGGAACTTAAAAGGAAATAAAAACTCATCAAGGTGGCGACTAGGGTTGCTTTTATTCCAAAAAATTCAGTTAATATAAATAGGATATTCATTCAAGAATTAATTTAGGTAATGCCCTAATTTATTTTAGGCAAATACAATTAATTGAGGAATAATTATATTAGGTGATAAAACTATATTCTTGGAATAAAGCTGAAATTTCCTTTCCTTAAACACTAGCTTTCAAAAATGCCATAAATCTTGGGAGAATATTTATTTCCTTTAAAGTTTTGGACAAGATCTCTTTATTTCCGAATAAACTCTTTTAGAGGGAACGACTTTGGGAAATTTTCCTTCTTTTGAAAATAGTAGCTATAATATAGTTTCCAAAAGAAATGTTCCTATAATCTTCTTTCCATAATGAAACCCTTGAGCAAGATCCTTGGAAAATTCTAGATGATAAAATAATTAAATTTCCTAAAAGTTTGAAATAAAATATTAATTAGAGAATATTAGGAATTTAATTTATATTAATTCTTTTTAATAAAACCTAAAATAATCAAAAACCCCTATTTTAGGAAATTGGAAAATAAGAAGGCAGCAGCCCCTAGGATTTTCGGCCAAGGGAAGGGAAAATAAGGGGAAAAGGGTTTATCAAAAGTGAAAAGGGAAAGGGTTTGCAAGAGTTGGGATTCGAACTTAAGTCACCAAAGAATATACACCAAGCTCTAACTACTATTCCACAACAATTCTTGGTAAATATTCTCCTAATAAATTTCCTTGATTCCTACTCACTTGCTCCACCCTGTTTCTAATAAAATCTCCTTAATAAAATAAAACTCAACTAACTCAAATAACACGACAATTAATTCATGCAACAACAAACTGATATTTTCATGAAAATAGTTCAAATCATTAAATGTAGTATAAAATAATGTGACATGCATGAATTTTTTCCATATACTAAAGGTGGTCTAATACGGGGTATTACATGTACTCTCCACCACGATTCGATCTCAAAATTTTAATTAATTTACCTGTTTGACGCTCCACTTTAATCTTAAACTCCTTGAATTTATCAAAAGAGTCAGACTTGCACCTAATTAGATAAATATAACCAAAACGACTGTGATCATCTGTGAAAGTGATGAAGTACTCGTAGTCTCCCCTAGTTGGTATTGTCATCAGACCACAAACATCTGTATGCACTAGCGCTAGAATATCCATGGCTCTATCTGTCTTTTTGGTAAAGGACATTTTGGTCATTTTACCTTTAAGGTAAGATTTACACTGATGCCATTCTTCCAATCTTAATGGACCTAAAGTCCCATCGTAGATTAACCTCTAAATCCGATTAGGATTTATATATCCCAATCTTAGATGCCACAAATACGAGTCATTTGATATGTCACTTCTCTTTTTATTCTCAGGTTCAGTTTGAATATTGTTTACTTTATTTCTAATAGGATGTATATAAAAAAGATTTCCATACATGATTTCTGTACAAATTAAATTACCATTTGTACTGATAGAAACACTAGAATAGAAAAAATAGAATATCACTGATTCATCAATTTAGAAACTAAAATCAAATTCTTCCTATTACAATAAAAAAATAAGCTCAAGATCTCCCACTGCTTCAACCCATATTCTTGCTCCATTGCCTACTTGAAGTCCATGCTCACCCTTACTGAGTCTTCTTATCCTTCTGAACCCCTGAAATGAGTTATAAACATGGTCAGTGGCTCCAGAATCAACTATCCAGGAAGATGTTGATCTAACCATCAAAATAGACTCTAGATATAGAACAATACCTGAAATAGATTTAGCTAAGAAGTCCGGTCAATCTTTCTTCCAATGCCCCTTCTTGCCACACTTAAAGCATTTTTCCTTTGGGCTGCCCGTTGGGCTTGGCCTAACCAAATGCTTTGGATTGGGCCCCTGCGTTGTTCTTGACCTTCCTCTACTTAAATTTCTTAAGCTTTACCTTAATTCTAGAAAAAGTAGAACGAGAGACCAAAACCTTTACCACGGGCTTCATGATCTTCTTTGCTACCTGGAGCTCTTTCATAAGCTCCGTGAGATTCATATCTAACTTATTCATTGTGTAGTTCAGGTTGAACTGAGAATATGAAGCAGGTAGAGTTTCAATAACCATGTCAATTTGGCTCTCAGGATCTATTGTTGTGCCTAGGATCTCAGCCTCCTTGAAGTAGGCAATCATCTTGAGCGGATGTTCTCGAACTGATACCCCCTCAACCATCCTAGTGTTCATGATTACCCTAAAAGCTTCCTACCTTGTGGGCCGATTCTTGTCAGCAAACATGGTACGCAATGACAAATCCACGTCATACGCAGTGGCTATGTGCTTATGCTTAGATTGAAGCACACTAGACATGGAAGCTATATAGCAATTAGCCATCTCGTCAGCTTTCTTCCATACCTTCTCAGCCTCTAGCACCTAATCAGTGGATTCTTCCCTAGTTACAGGACAGGGATCTGTAAGAACATACTTGCACTCCTTAGCAGTGAGTACTATACTCAAGTTCCTCTTCTAGTCCACATAATTTGGGCATGTTAACTTATTCTCCTTAAGAATGATTGACAATGGACTGAAACCAAATATTTTTGAAATATTATGAAAAATATTCATTTTGTTTGTAAAAAATGCACATTTCTTTATATTATTTCTTTGATAATAGATAACTCTTAAAACCATTATTAAATAATATAAATAGTTTGGCTCTTAGAAAAACTAACAGAACGTCGTAGGAAGATTAATAGAATTCTAAATGTATAACCATCATGAATCAAAACTTCCTTAATAGGTAATGGTCTAGAAAAAATTCCACTGATAGAATGGCCACTGATTCACACTATCTACGAGCAATCTAGTGCTAAAAAATCTCCAACGTAGGTTGGTCGATCCCAGCAAATACCCTAGGCTTTTAATTTTACTCTTCCATTAGTTTTAGATACTTGTGGAAATCTATCCTATAGGGGGTCATGCTCAAAATGATACGAGAAAATCCACTATCTCTAATGAGAGTTGTGATGGAAGCCATGGGGTCGTAAGAACCCCTCTCCTACTTCATCGTTTATTGAAAATAGAGTTTTAGACCTAGAAACATTTTCTATAATGTTATGGTTTTATTAAATTTAGTAAAAAACTAAAATTCAATATTATTTTCTATGTTAAGGATTAAATCATTTGAAAGAATAAACTATGAATTTATTTTACTATTCTAAGTTAGTAACCAAGTAAAACTTTATTAAATAATTCCAAGTTCAACATTATTCTCTATTGCAAGGATTGAACCCTTTAAGAGAATAAGCGATGAACTCTTTTATTTTAAAGTTTCTTAGATTAAAATATTTTAACAAAAAACCATTCTATCTAGTGAGACTTTGGTCTCACAAAAACTTGCTCATTTGGTCACAAAAATGAAATAAGCATGATAACAAAAGTAACCTTTTTTATGCTCAAACTATTTATTTATTCCTAAGTAACCAAACAATGGATTAAACATCATGAATTAAAAAATTAATGATCTTTTTTAATCCTAAGGTTTCGATCATTTACTACTCATTTTCATGCAAATTATTCATTCAAAGATAAATAAAACTATTGCAAAACATTAACCTCATACAATGATTTTAAAACATGATTACATCAAGGAAAAATTGAGGTACAGAACTTCAACAGTCCTCTCCCTTTTCTTGGACAGAATTGCGCGCATCTATCTCTAAGCAGAATGGACTTGGCTCCTGGTCCGCTTGGTCCACCTGGCGCTAGGTCTGCTTTGGCAGAGTGGACCTGGCACCAGGTCTATTGGACCCACCTGGTGCTGGGTCTGCTCTGTTTCTCCAAGAACTCCAACTAGAAAGAGTGGACCTGGCGCCGGGTGTTGGGATTTCATCATACTTATCAAATAAGAACACAGTAGAAATAACCATGAAATTGATTACCAAGGATCACATGTTTACAATTAAAATAGGAATAGAGGAAGGAAATAGAGATTACCTTCTATGGCAAAAAAAACCAAAAATTTTCTTGCACCTAACAAGGAACCAATTCCTCTGTTTTGATCATTCACCCGGCACCACTACAATCTAAGAGTAAGATTGTCTCTGGCAGTAATCCACACAAGATTGAATTGCCCACAAAGCCCGCTCAAAACTATACTAGTAGAAGAGGAGCGGCTAGGTTTAATTGGAAAAGAAAGAGATAAAGAAGAAGGTCCGAAAACCTCTGTGTTTTGATCATTCAACACACCTCAACAAAAGGAACAAATTTTCTTATTTATAGTTTTAGGATTTATGTTAATTGCAATTAAGTCCTCCAGGATCCAATATCTACAATTGGGCCCTTAAAGTTTATATAATTGTAACTAAGTCCCATGAATTATAAGAAACTTATAATTTACCTATAAATATAATTTATTCTCTCAATTAACCCCATAATATTATCAAATAATATATATTGAGCATTTAAACCTTTATTCTGTGTGACCCATTAGGTTTCCTGGTTTTATTGGTAGCATAATATGAATTAATTCTAACATAATTAGAATTAGTAATCCTAAATAAAATATATGATTAATTTATTAATTCACTAATTAATAAATTCATATTTAGCAGATCAAGAGCGACATCTAGCAATAACTCTTGACCACCCAAAAGTCCAAAAAGTCAAGTTTCTTAACATGAACCTTTCAATAGCAAATAACCAATGCAATAAACTCCTTTCACCATACTATATTTTATTCGGTCTAGAGTATAGAATTAGTGCCAACTCCATCTAGAATATTATTAATTTAGGCCTGAATATTTTAGTACTTGTTCAAAAAATCTATTACTCAATATGTGTATCAAATTTAGAACTATTTCCAACACATAGTCGCCTTGGCCAATGATTTCATGAGTAATAATGTCTACAAGTGGCCCTGAGATATACTCTCCTACTATTAGAAGTGGTGAATCTTTCATCGATCCTCTCAACCACTTTCGTTTACCTCACATTGTACTTAATATCCATCTCATATGTGGCCCTTGATCTGGCTCCAGAGATTAGAATCAAAGTACAATGCTCAGCAAACAAAGTACTTTAGAGATCTCAAGTCTAAGGATATTTGTACGTTTGCTATAACGAGATTTTATCACAGGCACTAAATAGCTTATCCAAGTGATTATCCCATAGTTAGGTCATCCAATAAACTTGTTCATTTAACAAGCATCCACATATTAATCATGAGTATCATAATACTCACAGTTATGAGAACCACTATTTGATCCAATTAAGGGATATAACATATGCTAGTCTTGGCGTATTAATAATGTTCCATCTCATTAATGCTATGACTAGGGATTATTCAATCACAAACACTACATAGTGTAGTAAGAATCTCATATCATGATTTCCTTAACACTGTGTTGTATTAGGAACTTTATCAAATAGTTTATACGCATATTAAGATATAACAACAAACTGAAAGATAAAGAATGCCTCTTATTAATTATTATGCAATATACATGGCACAAGTGATTGCCTCTAAGACACAACACCAACACCGGGTCCATTGGACCCATCTGACGTCGAGTCTACTCTATTTCTCCAAGAACTCTGGCAGCAGAGTGGACCTAGTACCTCGTCCAGTGGGCCTACCTAGCATCAAGTCTGTTCTGGAGTTTACCGATTTCTGGAAAAATCCTACTTTTCAGCCATTTTTTCACCCCTCAACAATTCTAGCAATCACGATCTTCAGTCCCCAAAATTTACAGGTTAAAAGAAAAGCAAAAACTAAGCATAAAACCGTGTCTTTACAAGTACCTATGCCTCTAAACACAAGGCATACATCGCATCTACTCAAAACCAGAAAAATAATAAGAAAACCATTAGAATACATGATCCTGTGCCTCTAACCGCGAGGGGTACATGAACTCTAGAAACCAACTTATGAGGAATTACATGAAATCACAAAAGATTTATTTTTAATATTAAAGGAACCACAATTTCCAATTTTTAACCCTAGTACATGCTCTTGATGAAAACCATGGCTCTGATATCAATTGAAGGATCAAAACAGAAAGCATAAAAGAAAATGCAGCGGAAAATTTTCAACTTTTTGATTCACATCTAGGAGAGAGTACTTACTTTTCTTTATTTGTTGAGGATTAACCAACAAGGTGTCGGGTTGGATTGGATCTTGCATTAGAAAGGGAGAAGGAGGCACCTGCCATTCAATCGGTATTCCCGTCAATTTTCTACTCCTACGCATCAAGCCACTCCAAGTTTATTCTCTTCGTCTTCCGAAATATGACTCTACCTTGTTCTTGGGTTAGTATGGTGAAAGCTTCTTTTTTGGATAACTAAGATCCTCTTTAAGAGAAAAGGAAGAGAAGGAAGAGAAAACAAGAGGAAGAGTGGCTGCACACAAGAAAGAGAGCTTAGCCAAAACCTACCTCTCTTACTCTTAAATTTCGGCCAGCCCTAGGGCATAACGAAGCCCTAGTGGCCGAAACACACTAAGTCCTAATGGGCTTTATGTTGTCCTCATGAATCAGTCCAGGATTGGCCCAATCCTCTTTATTAATTAATTATCTTTTTTGGACTTCATTAAATGCCTAAGATTAATTAATTAATTCTAATTGGACCTAAATATATGTTAACATATATCAGCCCAATTAACTAATTTATTCCAATCCAATTTTCTTAATTAATTAATTATCTTTTCTGGACCTTATAAAAAAATCAAGACTAATTAATTAATTCTAATTGGACTCTTAGAATAAATTTTATTTCTCTTTCAGATAACTATCCATTAAGTCCAGATTGTGTCTAAACAACACCAAGGTAACTTGAGCTACTCCGGGGATCAAGAGACATATTATTCATGGCTACTAAAATAACCAAAATGCCCTTACTATTAAATAGTTGCATTTTACCATTTTAAATATTCTCATTTATCACTATATGGAAATATTGACCTGAAGAATAATATTATTATTGCTAAAGCAATGTTTTCGACCTACAGGTGAAATAATGAAAATACCCCTCTATGTAACACCCATCAATGAGATAGGATAAATGTACTAACACCCATCTCAAAGACATCTATCATCCTTAGATCTCTAGTCTGATAATCCATCACTCACTCGAATATACTTACTTATAATTAAAAGCTATTCAAAAGCACATATTTTAGAGTCACGTTCCAAGGGCCCTGAATTATTAGATTATCCTGGACAATCACAAGAGAGTGATTTAACTTTACAAAGTGAAGCATAAAAACTCAGTTGCATGAGCTCGTCTTAACTAACTAGTGTAATACACCCAACGTGCAAAATTATTGATTTCACAAAAAAAATCTCACCCAATATACATTAAAGTATAAAACCCTAGCTTTGCCAGACCACCAACTCATACTCAAGTATGAAGGTATCCATCCACGCTGTGGCAGTAATAGTCTGATCTCTATAATTATAGTACTTTAAGAAAGGCCAGTAGGTCTAGTTCTACGTATTCGAATTACGTTTATGCCAATAATATGAGTGAACTATTCACAGATTTAAGGTAAACCATTCCTTATTGGAACTCATTGCATAATAGTTTTACCTTGATGAAATGCCTAATTCCATCAAACAACTAATAACTCAATTTTACTTATATGACAAGTACCCATGATCTATACCTTACTGAGAAGAATGACCCAACACATAGACCATTACTTGTCACACTTGGATCTTAAATGTACAATAATATAAGAAACAAGCGAAATTGAATGAATAAATATTTTATTGCAATATATGTACATAGAATATAGTCTTTGAGGATATACTTTTCAACACACCTATCGTGTAATTTAGTGTCGTTAGCAAGTATTGAAGAATCTTAGGGAACAGGGGTTATCACTCCTACTTCCTTCTTTCGTTATTATTTAGTCAAAAGTAAATATAAGGTGTAAACTAACTACATGAGAAGAGTGGTCATGTTCTTATACACAAGAGAGAGTCACAATACCACCAAGGAATGAGAAAGAGGAAAACCCATGCAACAAAGAGGAAATCCCCCCCTTAAGACCTAAGAAATGAGTATCCTTTGAACCTACAATTCTTAATTCTAGGTATCGAAGTGAGTCATAAGTCAATCTCTCCCTCTCTCGAGATATGAGATTTCTATTCCTATATTTGATTGATCGGTATCTTTACCTAACCAATCAAGCCTAAAGGTGCATTAGTCATTACTCACCATCCCAATCCATCCACAGGTCACAAAATCCCTATCTCTAGGCAATTTCATAAACCTTTTGGTTATTAGCCCTAATTCCCAACCTTCCTCTCAGGTTAATTGAAAATGGCAAATGCAAACCTAATCAAATGGCTGTCCTATCCTCAATCCTATCTCTTAAAATCATTAAGGAAGAACAATCAATTGAAATAAATCAATCAAAACCCATTCAACCAAAGATAGCCAAATAAGATCAAATAACCAAATACCCAAGAACAAGAATCATAGTTCTAAAGAAAATACACCATTCTCAAGCACAAAAATAGAGTAATACCTTTTATTACAATTAAAAATCCATTCTTAGCACAAGAATACAAGAAATATTACAGAAGGAGTGGAAAGGAAACCTCATAGACAAGCTTTTCTTCTTCTTCCTCTTACAATCTTCAAGTAGACTCCCTTCCACCTCTTAGATCTCTTGGCCCTTCCCTCTTCTTGGCACTCAAACTTTCAAGATCTGGGGTTCTTGAGAGAAACCCTAAGCTTTTTCCAACTCTCCTCCTTTATTTTGCTGAGTAAAGATTGGTTTTATAGAGGTTTGGCTGTCCAAAATCATAAAACTGCGCTGACAGTACACTTCCTCTACAACTAGGTGGCCTAGGGTGACTTCCCTAGGCCGCCATGTTCTTCTAGAACCTAGGCGGGCTAGAGAAGTTGTCCCTAGCCCACCTACTTTCTAGAAAAACTAGGCTGGCTAGGAGGATAAAAACAGGCTGCCTAAAGAAGTTGAAGTTCCCTGGACCGCCATGCTAACTTTCTACACACACACACACACACATATATATATATATATATATATATATTCAAGACTAGGAATCCCAAGGAAGTTCCCCAGGCCGTGATGTTTTAAGACAATTAGACGCCAAGGAAGAAGACCAGGCAGCCTAGGGATGTTCAACTTCCTTAGCCCACCAACTACAACACAACACACACACACACACACACACACACACACACACACACACACACACACACACACACACACACACACACACACACATATATATACATATACTAGCGGCCAAAGGAACCTAATGTTCCCTAGGCCGCCACCTACTAAACATAATGCACACACAACATTACAATATTACACTAGGCGGCCAAAGGAAGTTAAGCTTCCATAGGCCTCCATTTTCTAAGCATACATATATGTACAATGAAGTAGGCAGCGTAGGGAAGTGGCCACCACTTTTCTGAACAAATACAAAACAAATATGAGCTAGGCGGCCTAGGGAACTTTGGTCGTCATTATTTTTTTGTCTAGGCATCCTTTATTCTTGCTTTTGTGTGCTTCTTCATTTGTTCTCCATTTTTGCTCCATTTTCCTCCATTTCTTCATTTTCATCTCTAATTCTTATTTTCTTTATTTCCTACAAAACAAGATGAAAATGATGTGGTGAGTAGTGAATTAAACAAGGATTTACTACAATTAAAGCACAAAAGTACTCAAAAAGATGTATGTGATGAGCCCTCATCACACACCCCCACACTTAAATATTTGCTTGTCCTCAAGCAAACCATACTTATTTATGAACAAAGAATTAACTAATATACAAATCAAGCATCCTTTAATTATTCACAACTTAACTATTGTACAAACTAAGAAAATACATTATTTCATAAGGATAAAGAATAGCTAATTTACAAGTAAGATGAAAAATATTCTACATAGCACTTTAGGTAAGTCATCAAGAACAACTAAGCATATATGCAATAAGGTCAAAATGGTAAAGAGATTATTTCATTCTCCACTTTAAAATTCATCTCAACCCTAATCTGTCCAAATCAATTCCATGTATACCCTTATATTAGGCTAGGCATAACTAAGAACCTTAAAGTGAAATTGAACAAGTTTATGCCAAATAAATGTGATTCACTCTACTTCTCCAAGCAAGATTTCAAACCAAGTGATTTATATGAGATAGGATTCAACAACTCACTCAAGTTTCGTGGCTATCCCAAGTACATATATTACATATGCTACATTACAATACAATAAGACCATACTCTTTGATACAACAATACACTTCAATTTGAATTAGCAAAGTAGGAGCCCCTCATTTTTCATCAGTTTTCTTTCTTTAGAGAATGCATTTATGGTGATTCTACTTGAATGCTCTTTTTGCATCCCCTGCTTTTATTTTGCTTTTCTTTCTTTTTCATTTTTCTTACTTTTTCATCACACTTTGTTTTTCGTCATAGGACATGCTTTTTGCATTCCTATAGCCTTTTTTTCTCCTCACTTACGTAGGTGCATTGAGCAACCCACCACTTGCTCCTATTTGCCTTTTTATTAAGAAATACAAAAAATCATTAAAATTTTCTATAATACAACATACAACACAAATGAATGAATGAATGGGAAATAGCCACGAAACTAGAAATAAGTCTATGACTCACACTATATATTTCATCACTACGTTTTCATCCATTCTCAAAGAATTAAGCTTCACAACATTTTCAAAGGAAAAAACAATATTAACTCACTTATCTAACTTAGTCCATGTCATACCCAATATATAAGTGTACATAAAAATAACTCTCCTAAACAAGTGTTAAGTAGAATTCCCAAGCAAAAAGATAAATAATAACTCCATCAAATTAACACATACCAACATGCCTTGAAAACTAACCCAACAATGAGAAAAAAAATAAGAAAAAAATTTAGCCAAATTGCAAAAACAAGAAATTTAGCACAAAAATAGGAAATTTAAAAAATAAATAATAAAAAATTGTAAAGAAAATATTAGTCAACCTCTCCCCAACACTTAAATGGGACAATGTCCTCATTGTCCAAAAAATCAAACAAAATAAGCGTTTTCAAAAGGATAAAAAGAAATAAAAGGGAGAGGAAAGTAAAGCAATACTCTCCTAAGAATCTTGCAACTTAATTGTGTCATAGGGGGAAGGAAAATGAGGATTGTTTCAATGAATAATAGCTTCAATCCTGCAAAAATAAAGAAAACTACAACAATATACCCTGTATAACGATATAATAATAAAAATAATACAAAAATAATAGACAAAGAAAATAAATTAAAAGTAAATATAATTAAAAAGAATACAAGGAGTTAGTATCCAAAATTGATTAGGATCAACATTAATAACAAATAAATTATATAATAATAATAATAATAATAATAATAATAATAATAATAACAACAACAACAACAATAACAATAATAATACACAAATATTATTAACAAGTCATAAATCAACTAATATAAATAGTAACAAAACATATTTAAGTATCAAGAACTATACTATACCTCAAAGCAAATGCAAATTTCAATACTTTCACTATGGACACATTAAATCAATATACACAAATATACCCATATAATTTCATCAAAGCCTAACCTATATACCCAACAAAAAAACTAGTATACATAGCACTAGAAGTATTATTTATACCAAGGGTTCTTACACAAAACAAAAGATCACTATTACAGCATCCTTCAATCAACTAGTACTACCACCTCCAAATAATACCAAAAAGGTCACCCAAATAATCAACAATTAACTTCAATAGAAAATCACTACCAAAGAAAATACTACAAGAACCTAACAAAATCGCAAAACAAGAATCAATAATCTACAATAACACACCCCAACTATACAAACCAATCAACTCCTCAATTTATTCACCACTACTTGAATTAAATTTTTAACCTCTAATACATGAAATAAAAATCTATGCTAAGAAGAGGAATTAAAATACACAACAAATAAAGCATAAAAATAGTGCATTAAAATTTTTCATGGCACTTGTTTTTCTAGAACTTCAACAAAAACTTATATTAAACCATAGGAAAGACCACAAAAGCATCACAAAAGTAGCAAGAAAGTGAAATAAAATAAAACAAAGAAAAATAAAAAATTTTCCAAGCTTTATAGCAAATAAAGAGAGAAATCACTGCTTCCTCAATCTTCTTAATGTTTTCTTTAATTCGGGATCAAAATCTTCAATCACACCTTGCACTCTCCTATTCATGTATAAAGGAAATTATCCTTCAAGAGAAACACAAAAGATCAACAACTTTCAAGATATTCATTAAACCTCAACAGTGCATGCCCAAAAACAAATTCCATGACAAAATAATGATTTTCAGTTCCCCAAAAAATGAACCAAAAATTTCAAGTCTTAAAAAAGCATTCATTTATCAAATAAAAACACAAAATAAAATTTCTCCCCAAATAGCCTTTAACCTTCAAATCTTATGCAAAATCCAAAAGAAATTAAAAATTTTCCATTTCACCAAAAATGAACAAAAATTGAGCATAAAACCAAAAGAAAATTCACATAACAAATTTACATACCCAAAACATACATCATATATCATGTTTCTCCCTTCACCTCAAAGTTTCAATTTCGACAAAAAATGAGTACAATCTCCATTCAATCAGCTAGTCTCCAATTTTCAAACCAAAGAATCCAACACCATGAATTATACAACACAAATCTCCATATCCAATAAATTCCTTCAAAAACAATTCTTACTCAACCAATAAAAAAACAAGATACAAAAAATTAATTCAATAAATGAAATTGAAATTATTTAAATACCCAATTGAATAGATTGTACAACAATAATCAAAGAAAAATTCTTCAAATACAATTTTGGCAATACAACAACAACCAAGAGTTTTCAAATACAATTTAATCAAAGAATCTTCAAGTACAATTTTGGCCAAAATGAAATCCAATCACAACACACATATATCAACTATTCACAAACAAGTTAGTGATATATGCAAGTGTATGTACAAATACAAGACTAAATCAACAAGAATTAAAGTTTTAAGAATATAACCAACACTGTTCCCTGGCAGTGGCGCCAAAAACCTGATGCGTGTGGTTGCATGTGTAAGAAAAAACTCAATCATTGTGCTCCACATACACAAGTTGTAATAGTTAAAATGTCAAATAGAATCATACAGCGCACACATATAGAGACAAGTGCACCTATCGTGTAGTCTAATATTGTTGGCAAGTATCAAAAAACCTTAGGGAACGGGGGTTATCACTCTTACTTCTTTCTTTTCTCATTGTTTAGCCAAAAATAAATGTGAGGTGTAAACTAACTACATGAAAAGAGGGGTTTTGTTCTTGCACACAAAAGAGAGTCACAATACCCCCAAGGAATAAGAAAGAGAAAAATTCATGCAATAAAGAGGAAATCCCCTACTTAAGACCTAAGAAATGAGTACCCCTTGAACCCACAATTCCTAATTCTAACTACCGGAGTGAGTCATAAGTCAATCTCTTCCTCTCTCGAGTTATGAGATTTCTACCAATATGTTTGATTGATCGATATCTCTACCTAACCAACTAAGCCTAAAGGTGTATTAGTCATTACTCACCATCCCAAACTATCCGGAGGTCACAAAATCTGATACGAGCAAAAAACACGGAACCCTCTTGATTTTTGAAGAACCCTAGAGTTAGTTACCTAACTCTCTACCAAATTCACACACACAAATGAACTAAATGCAAATGCAATTAACCTAATGAGATTTCGTAAATATAGCCTAATTCAAAACACCTAAATACCCTAATCCATCAAGAGATTAGAACAAAAATATAGGATTTGAAGGCACCCAAAAACTCAACCTATCAAGAACACTAGAGAAATACTAACACCTAAGAATAGAGAAAGATATTTAGATTATCCCTTTGAAGTTTAGAGACATGGAATCAAAAGTGGGACTAAACCTTTTGATTTGGTCATGAAATGGAAATCACCCTTTACACACTCTCCTCTAGAGAAAATTTGGTTTCTCTACCAAAATATTCTAATTCTCTAAAAACTAAACTATTACAAGAGTAAGGAGGCATATATAAAGATAACAAACTAAACCTAGCAAATGGGAGATATAAACTCAGCCATTCATCTCCTAAGTAAGTCCAAAATATACCTATTACAAGTCAAAAGTCGTAGAAATAAAATTGGGAACAAAACAAAACAAAATAGGAAAAATCAAAAAAACTGGGTTGTGCCCGAAGTGACCTGGCACCAGGTGCTTGGGTGGACCTAGTACTAGGTGTGTTCTGTTCTCCACACAGCCAGCTTTTCTTGTCTTTTTAGCCCCTTCTTGTGCTCCTTTGGCCCTCCATACCAATTATTGTCCAAGCTTTTATCTTCTTGGCCCTTCTTTAATCCTTCATTACTTGACAACCTTCTTCATCCTTGGCTTGGAATCTTGAAATGCACCTTGAAGTCTCTTAAAAAGGAGCTTCACCCATAGAGACATGTGTTGTGTCTTTGTCCTCCTTCCCTCTTCTTTAGAATGACCTTCATACTTGGAATGATTCCTATCAAAATCCCTATCTCTAGGCAATTTTATAAACCCTTTAGGTTATTAGCCCTAATTCCCAACCTCCCTCTTGGGTTAATTGAAAATGGCAAATGCTACCTAATCAAATGGGTGTCATATCCTCATCCCTATCTCTCGAAATCATTAAGGAAGAATAATCAATTGAAATAAATCAATCAAAAGCCCATTCAACCAAAGATAGCTGAATAAGATTAAATAACCAAATACCCAATAACAAGAATAATAGATCTAAGGAAAATACACTATTCTCATATTAAGAATTCTCCATGCAAAATCATAATTTACGCAGCTAAAGAAACTAGAATTCCATACCGAGGATCACATTTATGCATTAATAGGTATTAAATGGTAGATAAATCATACCTTCAGAATGTCTTTATGAAACAAAATTTTCTCTACTCTGAGGCGCAATCCAGCAAAGCAGGAGAATGTTTTCACTTTCGTTCCATCAAAACGCCACAATCCAAATGTAGGATTGTCTCTAATAAAATTCACACAAGAATGGTGTTTAAGAACACACCAGAATTTTTATGCTAGCAAAAATAACTATGGTGAAGTTATCTGTGACTTCCAAAAGAAGAAGAAGATTAAGATGGCACATGGTTTTTCCAGAAAAAAACCTCTGTTTAATTCTCAAAATCATAATTCCTTGGAGTATGTATATATCATATACATCATCCGTCATATTCTGCTAATCAGAATCCATAACATATATGGATTCTTAATTACCAATAATTATTATGAATATTGTTAATTATAATGTAGCCCACAAATTATAACTAATTATAATTTGACCATAATAACTTTTTCTTTTTACAATCAACCCTGTAATATTATCAAATAATATCTTAAGTACTCAATTCTATATTCTGTGTGACCTATTAGATTTCTCAAACTATTGATAGCAAAATATAAATTAATCTAAACATCTTTAAGATTAATATTCTTTAATAATTTTAGAATTAACTTATTAATTCTAATAAGGATTGATTTATTAATTCTCTAATTAATAAATCCATATTCAGAAGATCATGAACGGTATCTAGAAACACATCATGACTACCCAAAAATCTAGAAAGTCAAGGAGCTTGACATGAACCTTTGAATAGCAAACAACAGTGCAATAAACTCCTTTCACCATACAATATCTCATTTGGTTTGGAGTACGAAATTAGTGGCAACTTCTTCCAGAATAATAAATTAATTATGGTCCGAATATTTTAGTACTTGTTCCTGAAATTCACTACTCATCATATGTATCTACTGGAACCATTTCCAATATACAATTGCCTTGGCCAAGGACTTCTCGAGTAGTAATTTCTACAAGTGGCCGTGAGATATTTGCTCCTACTATTAGGAGTGGTTATAGATCCTCTCAACTACTTTCATTTACCTCATATTGTACCCAATATTCATCTCATAAGCGATCTTGTCAGGACTCCAAAACTTGGAATCAAAGTCTAACACTTGACAAATAAAGTACCTTGGAGATCTCAAGTCTAAAAATACTTGCACATTTGCTATGATGAGATTCTATCACTAACACTAAATAGTTTTCCATGTAATTATATCATAGCTAGGTCATCAAATGTACTCATTCAACTAACAAGTATCCACGTGTTAACTTTGAATATCACAATACTCAAGGATCTGAGAATCACTACCTGATTAGATTAGAAAGAACAACATGTGCTAGTATTAACGTATTAATGATATCCTATCTAATTAATACTATGACTAGGGATAATTTAAGTACAAACACTATCCAGTGTAGTAAGAACCCCACATCATGATCTCTGTCATGATTTTCATAACACAGTGTTGTATTTGAGATTTTATCTAACAATTATTTTACACAAAAGCATAAATAAAATAAATTGAAAGATAAAGAATGCCTTGTTTTATTTAATAATACACAATATACATAATACATATGATTGTCTCTAAGGCATAATACTAACATCTCAAACACAAAAATAGGGTATAACCCTTTATTACAATTAAAAATCCATTCTTTGCACAAGAATATAAGAAATATTATAAAAGTAGTAGAAAGGCAAACTCATAAACAAACTTTTCTTCTTCCTCATCTTGCAATCTTCAAGTAGACTCGCTTCCTCTTCTTGGATCTCTTGGTCCTTTCCCTTTCTTGGCACTCAAACTTTCAAGATTTAGGGTTCTTGAGAGAAACCTTAGCCTTTTCCCAACTCTCCACCTTTATTTTGGTGAGTAAAGAATGTTTTTATAGGGGTTTGGCCTTCCAAAATCATAAAAATGCACTAACAGTATAATTCCTCTGCAAATGCGCAGCCCAAGGAAGTTCAACTTCCCTAGGCCGCCATGTTCTTCCAGAACCTAGGCGAGCTCGGGAAGTACTTCCCCAACTCGCCTAGTTTCTGGAAAAACTAGGCAGGCTAGGAGGACAAAAACGGGCAGCCTAGGGAAGTTGATGTTAGGGATATATTGAAGGCATAAAATGACAAAAATTATCAAAACGAAAGCATGCTAGGAAAACGAAAGATTTACCTCTATGATTGAATGGCCCACTTCGCACTGCTGTAGATGTCTGTACAAGGATTCTTGAGACTGTTGGATCACGTCCTTGCAAACGTCAACTGCGTCTCATTCATGCGAAACCTTCGATCTTCTGAAATGGTGCCCGTAGCACAACTAGTGAATGCTTGAAGATTGGGTTTTGATAAGCTTTTACCCAAGCTTTCTTTGTGAATGGGTTTTAGTTTCTCTCTGTGAAATGAAAATTGAATCAAGAAGAACAATCCTCCAATCAAAGCCTTCAATTCATATTCATTTCAACAAATCCCCCGAGAGACTCCACGCGCGTGCAAACAGAAAGCATCCATGCATTCTGTTATCTTGCACGCGAAACAACCTGAGTTCCATCCCGTGTTATTTTTTTAATTAATTAATTTAATATATATTTTTTTAATTTTATTTTACCCTTGGTCTTATTCATTGGGCCAAATAAAATTATTTATTCTTGGACTTGAACACCTATAAATAATAAATTTCAATTATTTATTTTTTGGACTTTATTAAACAGCTCAATAAATAATTAACATGCCTAAATAGACCAATATAAAATTTTATACATTTTATCTAGTTTATATTTAGATTAATTTTTTAATTATTCAATATGGACTTTTGGCCCTAAATAATTAATTAACCAATTAAACTAGATAAAATAAATACTCTCTCGAACCTTTTATTTTATTCTATTCTAATAATAAATTAGACTAATAAAATAAAACCCATAAATATCAAGACCAATTTCTTATCCCAAAAGAGCTATTCTGGGGACCAAAAGACACATTGCCTTAGCTACTAAAATGACCAAAATACCCCTACTATATAAATAGCTATATTTTTTATTTTAAATATTTTCTAATATCACCATAAGAAAATATTGACCCCAAGGACAATGCTGCATTAGCAAAGTCTTCGACCTACAAATGTAATGACTAAAATACCCCTCTACGCATCGCCATGCATTTAGAGAGGGGAAGTGTACTAACACCTCTCTAAAAGACATCTACCATCCTTATCCCTCTAATCCAATAATCTGCGACTTTTGGAATGTTTTCACTTTTCAAGGGAGTTACCCTAAAGTAAACATCCAAGTCATGTTCCCCAAGGTCCTAGATAATTAGATCATTTGAACAGTCACAATGGGCAATATAGCGTAGAAGCTATCTTGTACAAGTCTGTCTTAACTAACTAATTACATATACTCAACATACAATTATATTGGTTTTATGAAAGAACCTCAACTATAGTATATCAAAATATATGCTTCTAGCTTCGTCAGGCTACCAACTCATACTCAAGCAGTAGAGTATTAGTCCACGCTATAGCAGTAATAGTCTGGATTTCTTTTAAATAGTACTTTTAAAAATCGCTATTACAGGTCTTGTTCTACGTATTCGAAATACACTTATGGTATGAAATGAGTGGAACACTCACTGGCCAAAGGTAAGCTATTCCCCATTTAAAATTCATAACATAATAACCTATATATGATGAGATTCCCATTATCATCAATTGATTAAGAACAAATATTTATGTGTTAAGTAACCCGTGATCTATATCTTACCATGAAAGACCACCATTCACATGGATCACTTACTTAAACACAATGGGTCCTTTCCAAATGAAAATTGTGCACAAATAAAATGTAAATTCACAAATAAATTTTGAGAATAAATTTTTTTATTAATAAATTTGATAATTATATCAGATAAACAAGTCTAGAGGGCATATATTCCAACAATCTCCCACTTACACTCTAAGACAAAGAAAGTCCGTAGGTACCTACCCCTATGGTGTCTAAGTGTCTCTTGAAGACTCTCTCAACCAAAGGCTTGGTGAAGGGATCTGCTAGGTTGTTTTCCGAGGCTATCTGTTCCACCACGATTTCCCATCTTTGAATGAAATTCCGAATCAGGTGGTACTTCCTCTGGATGTGCTTCCCCTTCTTGTGGTTCCTGGGTTCTTTAGATTGCGAAACTACTCCAGAGTTATTGCAATACACCACAATCGGTCTGTTCATGTGTGGCATAACTCCAAGTTCTAAAAGGAACTTCCGAAACCAGACTGCTTCCTTGAATGCTTCTGAAGCTGCCACATATTCAATTTCCATGGTTGAGTCAGCAATACAAGATTGCTTTATACTCCTCCTTGAAATAGCTCCTTCAAACAAAGTGAAGACATATCCACTAGTGAATTTTCTCTCATCCTTATCTGTCTGGAAATCTAAGTCTGTGTATCCAGGAGGAATTAAATCATCAGCCTTGTAAACCAGTATATAATCTTTTGTACCATTGAGGTACTTAAGAATATGCTTTACAACTTGCCAATGAACCTCCTTAGAGTTTAACTAATATCTACAAATTACGCCTACGGAAAAGCAGATATCTGGCCTAGTACACAGCATGGCGTACATGAGACTTCTCACAGCTGAAGCATAGGGAATCCTACTCATCCTACCTTTTTCCTCTTGAGACTTAGGACAATCCTTACAACAAAAAGATAACCCATGTCTGCAAGGGATTAGAGCTCCCTTGCATGAGTCCATGCTAAACTTGGCCAGGATCTTGTTAATGTATGTCGCTTGGGATAATCCTAACATTCTCTACTTCCTATTTCTAAGAAGTATAATCCCGAGAATGTAATTGGCTTCTCCCAAGTCCTTCTTGCTAAATTGACTAGAGAGTCAAACCTTAGTAGATGACAATGCCCCTATATCAGTCCCAATGAGTAGAATGTCATCCGCATATAGGACAAGAAAAATCACATTTATGCCTTCCAATTTTCTATACACGCATAGTTCATCCTCGTTTTGAATAAAACTGTAAGACTTTACAATCTTATCAAAATGAATATTCCATACTTTAGATGCCTACTTAAGTCCATAAATGGACTTCTTAAACTTGCAGACTATATGTTCCTGGCCTTTAGTAATAAAACCTTCCAGTTGGGATATATAGATGTCTTCATTAAGATGGCCATTAAGAAATACTGTCTTAGCATCCATTTGCCATATCTCATAGTCATAATGACATGCAATGGCAAGGAGGATACGGATGGACTTAAGCATAGCTACCGGGGAAAAGGTTTCAACATAATCGATTCCCTCTTTCTGAGTATACCCTTTCACCACAAGCCTAACTTTGAAGACTTTCACATTCCCATCCACTCCCCTTTTCCTCTTGTATAGCCACTTACACCCAATGAGTTTTATCCCTTCAGGTGAAGTTACAAGATCCCAAACCTGATTGAAGTACATAGACTCAATCTCGGCTTTCATTGCTTCATGCCATAGATCTGTATCGGCATTAACAATAGCTTCTTCGTATCTAGTAAGATCTTGTTCCTGATAGCCAGAGACCAATTCGAAAGCCTCTCTTGCCCATCTTTCTAGAACTTTAGATATCCTCCCACTACAACGAAGCTCCATTTGTACAAGTTCTTGAGACTGTGCCTCTTCTTGTTCTATAATTAGGTCTGAAGAAGTTGATTCCAAAGATAACTTCTCCTCAAGTTCAAACCTTGTTGAACCTTTGGTGGAAGTACTTTGATCATCCTCCAAGTATCTAGCATTAGTACTTACCAGTACTTTCTACTTTTTAAGATGATAAAAGTAACCTCATTTTTTATCCTTTTTGGATACCTAATAAAATAACATAATTCTGATCTTAGTTCTAACTTGTCTCCTTGATCAGTACATAAACTGGACAGCCCCATATTCTGAGATGATTTAGACTTGGCTTACGCCCAGTCCACATCTCATAGGGTGTCCTGGGTACTAATTTGGAAGGCACCAAGTTCAGAATGTATACTATTGTTTTCAAGGTATATCCTTAAAAAGATATCAGAAGAGTAGCATGAGACATCATGCTTCGGACCATTTCCATTAATGTCTTGTTCCTTCTCTCAGCTACTCCATTCTGCTGGGATGTACCTGGCGCAGAGAGTTGGGATAGTATTCCATGATGTACCATGTAATCCTTAAACTCATCGAAGAGGTATTCTCTACTGTGATCTAATCATAAGATTTTGATCAGTTTACCTGTCCGACACTCCACTTCAGCCTTAAACTTTTTAAACTTGTTAAAAGAGTCAGACTTGCGCCTCATCAGGTAGACATAACCAAACCTTGTACAATCATCCGTGAAAGTGATGAAGTACTCAAAGCTCCCTCTAGCTTGAGTAGGCAAAGGACCACACACATCAGTATGAACAAGACTCAATATCTCCTTGGCTCTATCAGCTTTTTGGGTGAACGACCTTTTGGTCATTTTTCCTATAAGGCAGGATTCACACTGAGGCCGGCGTTCTAATTTTAATGAGCCCAATGGCCCATCGTGGATTAACCTCTAAATCCTGATTGAGTTAATATAACCCAACCTTAGATGCCAAAGATATGAGTCATTGACATTGATTTTTCTATGCTTACTTAAAGGTTCAGATTGAGCATTATTT
This sequence comes from Voacanga thouarsii, assembly GCA_026120185.1. NCBI lineage: Eukaryota > Viridiplantae > Streptophyta > Magnoliopsida > Gentianales > Apocynaceae > Voacanga > Voacanga thouarsii. Next base: position 3,649,271 of record JANUWF010002024.1, on the reverse strand, counting down.
ATTTGATTGTTTGTAGGATTTAAAAAGAATAAATTTCCACACATGTGCCCTGTACATAAAAACTTCTCCATTTCTACTAATAGTAACACCAGAATGGAAAGAAACAGAATATCCATGATTTGTTAGCTTTGCAACTAAAATCAAATTCTATCTAAAATCAGGTACATATAAAATATCATTTAATACAACTACTTTATTACAATAAAAAAACAAGACCCAACTCTCCCACTGCAAGGGCCCATACTCGTACTCCATTTCTTATTCATAGTCCATGCTCGCCCTTCTAGAGTCTTCTTATCTTCCTAAACCCCTGTAAGGAGTTATAGATATGATCAGTGGCACCAGAATCAAGAATCTAAGTAGAAGTTGATCCAACCATTGAAATAGACTCTAGATAGAGAACAATACCTGTAAGGTTTTACTTGGCCTGAAGTTCTGGACACTCCTTTTTTCAGTGTCCCTTCTGCCCGCATTTGAAGCATTTACCTTTGGGCTGGTTCTTGGGCCGGGCCTGTGCATTTCCTTTCTTCTTTTTGAACTTCCTGGGCTTAGGCCCAGTTCTAGAAGAAAAAGTCCTAACAATCATAGCCTTAGAATGTAGCTTCATGACCTTCTCCACCACTTGGAGCTCTTTTATTAATTCAGTTAAAGTCATGTTCAATTTGTTCATGTTTTAGTTCAATTTGAATTAAGTAAAAGAGCCCAGCAGAGATTCGAGAACCATGTCCAGTTGGCTCTCAGGGTCAATAATAGCCCCTAAGACTTCCGCTTCCTTGAAAGCAGCAATCATTTTGAGCATATGCTCCCTCAGCTATCTTAGTGTTTATGATCGTCCTAAGAGTTTTCTGCCTTGCGGGCCGGCTCTTATCGGCAAACATTATGGCTAATGATTGGCTAATGTCATATGCAGTGGCCATATACTCGTGTTTTGACTGGAGCACATTACACAAGAAGGCCAACATGTAGCATCGAGCTATTTCGTTGGTCTTCTTCTATGCTTTTTCAACTTCACGCTCCTCCACGATGGAACCTTCCCCAATAACAGGGCAGGTTTCAAAGAGGACCTACTTATGCTCCTCAATAGTAAGTATTATGTCCAAGTTCCTTTTTCCCGTCCACATAATTTGGACCCATTAACTTATTCTCATGGAGAATAACGACCAAAGGACTGAAAAAACCTCCACCAACCATTTTTGAAGAATCGAAAATAAAAAAAAAAATTCAATTTGTGAAAACAAAATAATTTATAACTTTATCCTCATATTAAATCCGATAATAGTTAACCATATCACTATTATTTTTAATATGATTAATTTTGACTCTTAAAAAAACCTGATACAGTTTCTTGGGAAGATTAACAGTTTTCTAAGCTAATTATTTTTACCACCACAAAATAATTTTCCTTCTAGGTAATGATCTAGAATATAACTCCATCGTGGGATGATCGTTTCTTCTCATTTCCTATGGACATTCGTCACACTATAACCTCTAACATGGGCTGGCCGAACATAGCACGCGTCCCAGGTTATTAATTACACCCATCCATTAGTTCTCGACCCTTGTGGTATCCCCATCCTATATGGGTTCACTCCCAGGGTGACACGAAAGGACCCACAATCTGTAATGAGGATTGTGATGGAAGCCGTGGGGCCGTTGAAACCCCTCTCCCACTTAGTATTTTAAAATAAGGATTTTTCTTGGAAAATATATTTTGAAAATTTCAAATAAGTTTTCTTTTAATTTAAAATAAAATATCTAAACCCATAAAATTTCTATGTCAAGATTTTGAGAAAATTTTCCAACGATTAATTTTATTTAAGTTAATAAACTTAATAATTTCAAAAAATTTCCAATAAAACTTTCGAGTGATTTTGATCTTAACTTTAATTTGACAAAAATAATTTTTCTTGTTAAAATTCAATGAAAATGATTTTCTATTTTAATTCACAAAAATATCTAAATCATATATATTTTCTATGTCAAGGATAAAATCATTTGAGAAAATATCCAAGAATTAATTTTTGTTCGAATTAAAATTAACCATTTGATTTAAGAAAAATGTTTTTCTTTGTCAAAATTCCTAAAGACTTTGGTCTTTGAAAAAACACGCACATAGGGCACAAAAAGAAATAAGCATGTTAGAAAACTGTAAACGTTTTCATACTTTTATATTCTTTTAACCTAAATGTCCAAATAATAGAATTAAACACATTAATTACTTAATGGTCTTGTTTAATCTTAACTTTTCTTTACTATTATTTTTCATGCAAAATATTCAAAGAATATTAACTATTGCAATAAAAATAATTTCACCTGGTATGAGACCAAAAGTTAAATATTATATATATATATATATATATATATATATATATATTTGGGTCAGGTCTAGTGTACCCGCCACACTGGATCACAACCCATGGGGGGTGCCCGCGACCCACCCAACGCCTGCCCCCAGCCACGATCAAAATTGCTGACCACGGCTTCAATTTGCATTCAGCAAATTGAATTTGCTTCCTCGCGGAAGCCATCCTTCCGCAAGGAAGCTCTTCTCGCTAGGGCTGCTCATTAGCAAGCATGGAGGCTTGGCGGCTCGCGACTCCTCTCACAAATCTAACTCGGCTCAGCTACTACAGTAGCTTCTTCTCCAGATTATTTTCTGTGATTCTGAAGCTTTTTAGATGCAATTTTCTCCTCCATTTTCAATCAAAACTCATCCAAACAACCGCTTATGTCCTCAAAAAACACTAAGCTTACACGATATCTATGAAAGTAAGTAAAATACATTGTTCCTATGCTTCCACTCGCGAATTTTACAGTGAAACTACCCATACCAGTAAACACGAAAGATCACAGAATTCAACCAAAACAAATATTTTCTTGTTTTAGTTAAGCCTAGCATGCTTCTTACATTTGCCAAACCATGGCTCTGATACCAATTGAAGGCTTAAAATGGCAAAAATTATCAAAACGAAAGCATGCTAGGAAAACAAAAAATTTACATCTATGATTGAATGGCCCTCTTCGCACTGGTGTAGATGTTTGTACAATGATACTTGAGGCTATTAGATCACATCTTTGCAAACATCTACTGCGTCTCATTCATGATAATCCTTTGATCTTTCGAAATAGTGCCCGTAGCATAGCCGGTGAATGCTTGAAGATTGGGTTTTGATAAGCTTTCACCGAAGCTTTCTCTGTGAATAGGTTTTGGTTTCTCTGTGAAATGAAAATTGAATCAAGAAGAACAATCCTCCAATCAAAGCCTTCAATTCATATTCATTTCAGTAGATCCCCTGAGAGACTCCACCCACGTGCAAATAAAAAGTATCCATAGTTTCTGTTATCTTCCATGCGAAACAACGCGGGTTCCATCCCGTGTTATTTTTTTATTTTAATTAATTAATTAATTAATTTATATTTCTAAAAATTTTACTTTATCATTGGTCTTATTCATTGGGCCAGATAAAATTATTTGTTCTTGGGTTGAACACCCATAAATAATAAATCTCAATTATTTATTTTTTGGGCTTTATTAAACAGCCCAATAAATAATTAACAAGCCCAAATAAATCAATATAAAATTTTATACCTTTTATCTAGTTTATATCCAGATTAATTTTCTAATTATTCAATTTGGACTTTAGGCCTTGAATAATTAACCAATTAAACTACATAAAATAAATACTTTCTCGGACCTTTTATTTTATTCTAGTCCAATAATAAATTAGACTAATAAAATAAAACCCATAAATATCAAGACCAATTTCTTAACCTAAATCTTTCATGACTCAAGGGCCATTCCAGGGACCAAAAGACAAATCGACTTGGCTATTAAAATGACCAAAATACCCATGCTATATAAATAGTTATATTTTGCATTTTTAAATATTTTCTAATATCACCATAAGAAAATATTGACCCCAAGGACAATGCTGCGTTAGCAAAGTCTTCGACCTATAGGCGTAATGACTAAAATACCCATCTACGCATCGCCGTGCATTTAAAGAGGGGAAATGTACTAACACTTCTCTAAAAGACATCTATCATCCTTATCCCTCTAGTCCAATGATACACGACTCCTGGAAGTTTCCACTTTTCAAGAGAGCTACTCTAAAGTAAACATCCAAGTTATGTTCCCCAGAGCCCTGGATAATTAGATCATTTGAACAGTCACAGGGGGCGATATAGTGTAGAAGCTATCTTGTACAAGTATGTCTTAACTAACTAGTGACATATACGTAATATATAAGTATTTTAGTTCTACGAAAGAACCTCAACTATAGTATATCAAAGTAAATGCTTCTAGCTTCATCAGACTATCAACTCATACTCAAGCGATAGAGTATTAGTCCACGCTATAGCAGTAATAGTCTGGGTTTCTTTTAAATAGTACTTTTAGAAACCACTATTACAGGTCCTATTCTACGTATTCGAAATATGATCATGCTATAAAGTGAGTGGACTACTCACTGGCCAAAGGTAAGCCATTCCCCATTTAGAATTCATAATACAATAAACTATACATGATAAGATTCTTATTCTCATCAATCGGTTAAAAACAAATATTTATGTGTTAAGTAACCCATGATCCATACCTTACTCTAAAAGGCTACTATTCATATGGATCACTTACTTAAACACAATGGGTCCTTTCCAAATGAAAATCGTGTACAAATAAAATATAAATTCACAAATAAATTTTGAGAATAAATTCTTTTATTAATAAATTTGATAATTACATTAGATAAACAAGTCTAGAGGGCATATATTCCAACATATACCCTAAAACAATTTGTACTTATACTACTATTGTTATGTATTATGTAATAATACAAGACATTTCTTTTCATAAATAGTGCATTTAGTTTTGTGGTTATCAAGTACGTGACTTGATAGTAAAACCCTATAACAAATATAATGACTATTCTTAGATTGTTCCTGATCAATTATTATTAATGGAATATTAATAAAGTAAGATTAGTATGTTTGTGACTTGATGGCTATGTTTTACTAGTCAATGATATATGTGATATCAAGTCAAAACATAAATAACTGTTAGAGAACATTGTATTGGACATGACCCACTATGAGAGTACTTCATGGGACATGTCACATGAACTTTCTAGCCATAATGATTTTAAAAGTCATTCGACCTAAATTCATCATAGTTTCCTACTTGATAAATTCTATTTTTTGACGTTGTCTAATGTTGTCTCTAACCAGATAATAATTAGACCACTGTTGGATATAGAATAAACCAAATAGAGGAATATGATTAATAGTGAAGGAATTTGTCCCTCTCATTATTGGGAGAGATGTCCATGGGCCCCTTAATAAGTTAGACTATTAAAATACATGGTCGTACTTAACTATATCAATTTAAGATATAGATATCATTTATTTGAACAATCTACTATGATATCAAGAAATAGTTGATTAAGCTTAATAAGGATGACATGCTCCATGTCTTATTCTTAATTTGGATATCGTGTGACAAAAGGACTAAATATAAAGTTATGGTTTGTCCAAAAAATCACTGATCTTCATTAAACCTTCCATTTAAATGTGATTTGGGCACACTGTCAGTGTTAAATGAACCTATAGGGTCACACATTAAGCAAACACATTAGGTTATTTTTCTGATAACCAAGTTCGATGTATTTGGAAATGTGTCTAGGTTAATCGAACCTAAAAAAAATGACCAAATATAATGAATCTGAAAATATGCCTATATTCGATGTATCTGGAGGATGTCCAGATTATAAAAATCTGACTTAATAAATTAATTAGTTAAATTACCGAGATAGTGGCAGAATCTTATCATATCCTTTTTAATTTAATTTAAATTTAAAATAAGATATAATAAGATATTATGAGAGTTAGACTCTGAGAATTTCGTATAGTTTTAAAAGAAAACCTTAGCCGTCTTCTTGTAGTAGTCTTCTCATAAAATTTCGGTGCCTCCATAATCAGAAATCTAGCCTCTCAAAACCCTAGGCGCTAGCACTCCCAGGTAAGGAACTAAGTTCGTCGTGTGTGTCCAATAGAGGACGTTCGCACATTGCAGTATCTGGCGATCATTCAAAGTACACATACACCTAGAAATCTAAAAGCAAAAAGCTTGCTTATGGTAATATAGAGGTAATTCTATAACTCCTAAATCGACCTTAATTGTTTGGCTTGGATTCTTGGAAGGAATTCATGGATGTTTTTTACGTTTAGGAGTCCACGAATTCTACTAGTTGAAGTACCCTGGCCCGCCATGCTAACTTTCTACATATATATATATATATATATATATTGAAGACCAGGCAGCCCAGGGAAGTTCCCTGTGCTGCGATATTTCTGGACAATTAGATGCTAAGGAAGAAGACCAAGTGGCCTAGGGATGTTCAACTTCCCTAGGCCACCAACTACATCACACAACACATCAATATATACATACACTAGGCAGCCAATGTTCCCTAGGCTGCCAACTACTAAACACAACGCGCACACAACATTACAACATTACACTAGGTGGCCAAGGAAAGTTAAGATTTCCTAGGCTGCCATTTGCTAAGTATACATATATATGCAATGAAGTACGTGACCTAAACCGTCGCTTTTCTGGACAAATACAAAACAAACATGAGCTAGGCGACCTAGGGAACTTTTGGTTCCTTTGGCCACCATTATTTTTTTATCTAGGCATCCTTTATTCTTGCTTTTTTGTGATTCTTCATTTGTTCTCCATTTTTACTCCATTTTCCTCCTTTTCTTCATTTTCATCTCCAATTCTTATTTTCTTTATTTTCTACAAAACAAGATGAAAATGGTGTGGTGAGCAATGAATTAAACAAGGATTTACTACAATTAAAAAACAAAAGTACTCAAAAAGATGCATGTGATGAGCCCTCATTGGTCATGCATTTTATCGCTTTGTTTTGAATAAATAGGGTCTATGTGTCCTGTTTTTCTCTACAATTCTCTGCTAATTTCCCTTCCTATCTAAATCCACTCAAATGTAACTTGATGTTTCTTCATTATAAATTTATGTAATTTGATTTCATAGGTTAGATAGAATTAGAAATTATTTCTACATAATTATGGACATGGCAATCAAGCACAAAGCAAGAAGATGGTAAGACTTTCTTCTCAAACATGAATGAACACATAGGTTTAACCAAAATTAATTTTCTTCTTAGCTCAAGAAAGTTAATTTAGAAAAGTCCATAACCAAGCCATGTATTGAGTCTATTACAATTATGTCAAAGTGTTAATATTTTTGCATGCTAAATGATGAGACTACTAATTAAATAATTAAAATCCCTTAAATAATATTAAATCTAAAAACTTCCGTTAATATAGCAAGAATTAGAGTTCTTTTTCGAGATTAACTTGTTAGGTATACCCAAGCTTACTTAACATCAAGCATGTTCAAGCTATGGAATATGATTTCGGATTAATGGTTGGATTTAAGTAAAATCTTTATCCCAGTTGGGCATACCCAAGCATAAAGAATATTAGAGACTAAGTTGTGGTAGCACAACTAACGAATTTGAACTTATGTAGCATTTTGAAAATAAACAAGCTCACCGAATCAAACTTCTTGGACTAGTATAGAAATTTGAGAATTATTCTCAAATCGAAAAAATTGCTCTACATATTAGATGCTCCAATTCCACCATCACCAGTTGATAATGCTCTTGCTGAAGAGCAGGAAGTCCATAAGAAGCGTAAAGAGGACAGTGACACAACATTTTATATCATACTGGCATTAATGACCACTAAGCTTCAAAAACAGTATGAGCATATAGATGCCCATACTATTATCTTCTATCTAAGAGAGCTTTTTGATAAGCATGTAAGGATTTCAAAAATACTATAACAATTATAGCAATGGAAAAATAGAAATCGCAGCCCAAGATCACATGCATATGATTTAAACAGACAAAAGAAAAACACGGGTTTTATCTTTGTCATTCAAAATTTTCCCTTCACGTTGAATGACTAAGGCACGATCCAGATACACTCGTTCCAAAAATCAGTCTACACCAGCGTCTAGGAAGAGCCACTCTAATCTTAGTATGAGGTTAGCTCTGATAGTATCCACACGAGGGACTCAAACAAATTAAAACAAGTCTCTGCTAGAAGACTCTCTTGACGGCTAGGGTTTGTTTCTGTGTACAGAAGAGAAACCAGGGAGAGAGAGAGAGAGAGAAGAATGCTATGTGTTCTAAATTTACTGAGAGAACAATTCTCTGTATTAAATTCAAGTGATCAATCACCACGGCATCTCCAGAAATTCTCCCAGAGAAATTATGTTTCTGTGAATTCTAATCAAATTAGAATTCTCAAATTGCAATTGGAAACCATAAATTTTAGCAATTATAATTTGACCCAAAATTATAACTAATTATATTTTAGCTATAATTACTTCTATTTCTCACAATTAACCCCATAGTGTTTATCAAATAACATCTTAAGTACTTAATCATCTATTGTGTGTGACCTATTAGTTTTTCCAGTCTATTGGTAGCGAATATGAATTAATCCAAACGTCTTTGAGATTAATAATCCTTAATAATTTAGAATTAACCTATTAATTCTAAACAGGATTAGTTTATTAATTCTTCAATTAATAAACTCATATTCAGCAAATCATGAGCGGTATCTAGTAACACATCATGACTACCCAAGAATCCAAGGAGTCAAGTGGCTTGACATGAACCCTTCAATAACAAACTATAGTGCAATAAATTCCTTTTACCATACAATATCTCATTCGGTTTGGAATACGGAATTAGCGCTAACTCCCTCCAGAATATACATTAATTCTGACCCAAATATATTAGTACTTGTACCAAAAATTCACTACTATATATGTGTATCAATTGAAATTATTTTCAATATACAATCACCTTGGCTAAGGATTTCATGAGTAGTAATTCCAACAAGTGGCCGTGAGATATTCGCCCCGACTATTAGGAGTGGTGAATCCTTTATTGACCCTATCAACTACTTTCGTATACCTCACATTGAACTCAATATCCATCCAATAGGCAACCCTCAATCTGGCTCCAGATATTGGAATTAAAGTACAATGCTCAACAAATAAAGTACTTTAGAGATCTCAAGTCTAAGGATACTTGCACATTTGTTATAACGAAATTCTATCACTAGAACTACATAGTTATCCATGTGATTATCTTATAGTCAGGTCATCCAATGTACTTGTTCTATTAACAAGCATACATGCGTTAACTTTGAGTATCTCAATACTCACGGATATGAGAACCACCGCCTAATCAGATCAGGAAGTCTAACACGTGCTAGTCTTAACGCATTAATGATGTCTTATCTCATTAATACTATGACTAGAGATTATTTAAGTACTAACACAATACAGTGTAGTAGGAATCTCACAACATAATCTCTATCATAATTTTCTTAATACAGTGTTATACAAAGACTTTATCTAACAGTTATTTCAATGAAAGTAAAGAAGACAAACTAAAAGATAAATAATGCCTTGTATTATAAAACAAATGTGTCATATATAAAGCACAAATAATTGCCTCTACGACACAATACTAACAAACTTTCACTTGTACTAGAGCCAATTGTTCATGTATCTAATATCAAATGACTCAACATGCCTATCATGTTTCTTCAGGGATAGTACTTTTGTAAGTAGGTCAACTATGTTCTCATCCATGAAAACTTTTTCTATCTTTACATCTTGTCTATTTATGATCTCCCAGATCATATGATAGCATTGTAGCACGTGCTTGGATCGTTGGTGAGACCTTAGTTCCTTTACTTGTACAATAGCTCCATTGTTGTCACAAACAAGGATATTGGACCACACCTAGTTCCATCATGAACTTCTTGATCCAAACAGCTTCCTTAGCCACTTTAGAAGTGACTATGTACTTAGCTTCAGTCGTAGAGTCGGTAATAGTCTCTTGTTTGAAACCCTTTTAACTTATTACCCCTCAGTACAATGTAAACATGTAGCCAGATTGTGATTTGAAATCATCTTTATCAAATTGAAAACTGGCATCAGTGTAACACCCCACTACCTATGCCCCCATTAGGGCTGGGGATGTCACTCCGTCCACAGGATAAGGGGTCTTTATAACTAGGACACACAAACTAAATGAAAAAAATAATTCAAAATTAAACTTATTACAACCCAAGCAATACATGAACAAGTCCAAAAAAAATAAATATCTGCTATTGTCTCTCAAATGAAATACAAAGGAAAATAACAATGAGTCTTCAAAATATAGGCAATTCTCTAGCTAATAACCTTCACAGTAGGACCGACCTGAAAACATGGTATAGAAGGTGGTGAGACATAAATCTCAGTAAGCCCGTGTGTGTTTTGAGTGTTTCAGGTAAAACAGTTCATGTATGCAAGTTGAGAAATTTTTATAAAGGAAAGTGCTGGCAAGTCTCAATTAAATTTCACAAATGAAGAGTGATGTTTTGCTTTCCAAAATATATATGTGTACAATAAATACAACCACTCAAAAATGGCAGCCATGGCACCACACTTTCTGCACCATGACAATATAACGATCAGAATGCCACACTTTGTGCATACTGACACAAGGTAGGTGTACGGCCCACCGGGTGAGATACTCCTCCATCTCTACACCCAAACTTACCGGTTGTCCACTCTAAAAATATACAGTCCACCTGACTGAACTTGCTAGCTTGGACCGGTATGACCTACAGGACTGGCATCCTATCCGGGAAGGACTCACCCCTCAGAGATGGCCACCTACTGAGAGACTTACCCTAACCCTTCAAAGACTAACCCTAGCAGTCTACCCTTATTGAGTACTGAACGTTGTTTGTCCCACTTGGGAGAAGAAAGATCATAAAATGAATCACTTGGAAATAGCAATTATGGTTTCCAAAATTCTTGCCAAGGTTAGGTTTTTAGGAAAAGTTTAGCATTTTGTGTAAAATTGTTTGCTTAATTTTAAATGATTTGCTTGTCTAAAATGAAAAGAAAAATTGTCCATAATTACCTTTACAGTACAAGTACTCGTATACATTGAGTTTGACTTGCCACGATAACTTTGGTCTTCAAACGGTTTCATGCAGGAACTTACCTGATCTTTTACTCTTCTTGAGTTCAAAAGTCTTTCAAGGTCAACCTAACCCCGCCTGGGGTGAAAACAAGGTATAAGATAATATCCAAACCATATTTACCTTAAATAAATAATTCCTAATTCAACTAGCCACAACAATAACTAACCATGACCGCAATGTCTTAAGCTTTAATACTAGTTGATAAAGTATTTTATAAAATAAAACTAGCTTGATAAGTTAAAATAAATTGGTGTTATAAAATAAATAATAATAAGTTATAGTTTCAAATAATAAATAATGAGTAATATTGCTTAATAAATAAAATTAGTGTAAAAGAATGAATAATAATAAATCCTAAATAATATTGGTAAATAGTATTATTTAAATAGTATTATTATAAATAATAAATTATACTTAATTTTAATTAATAATTAACAGATAATAAATAACCAATAAAATTAATAATAATTAAATTATACTTAATTCTTAATTAATAAATAATAAATAATATTTATGGATATAGATAAAAGTTTTAGTAAGGCTAACTAATATTATTAATATGGTCTACAAAGTCATTTTATATTAATTAATTTCAATATTTTATTATTTATTTTTAATAAAAATATTTTATTTATTTAACTGATAAAATAATAATATTTTAAATAATATTCTTTTTCAAACCTACCTAATGTTTTTCGAATTTTATAGATTAAATTGAATAATAGTACTAATTAAATTAATAGCAATAATGTTAGTAAAAATAATTCTAGGATTAATAAAAAAAAATAGTTCTTACAATAATTTTCTATTGTTAAAGAAGATCCATGAACATATTCTTACGTAATACATGTTAATCTATCCATGAACATAGACTTGAATTAATATATACTACAATATGGATGATCTTCTACTAGGCATAATATTATCTATGGCTTTATTGAAAAATAATATCATGAAGGCAACAATGGTGTCTAACATGCATCAAAACATCCATAAATCTCTTTAATCATGATGAACATATAGTGATTCTAAAGTAAAAACCATAAGGCATAACATTCATTACAATTCTCATGTCTTAACTCCATCCTCTTCACCCACATACATATCCTCAACCCCTACTTTATTCAATCAACCTATCAACATCTAGGAGTCTTGATTCTGAGAATTAAAAAGGGAGATTAAGAAAGAAAGACTTGATTGATGCTTATTTGATGAAGGATTCTCCTTGGTTAGTGAAGATCCTTAAGTGTTTGATGGCCTTTAGTGGTCCGAAATAGCCCATGGTTGATCATCACCATTTCGGCCAAGAAAGAGAGTGTATGTGTGAGAGAGGAACAAATGAGAATAGAAAAGGATAGTAGAAGTTGAATAGAAGAAGAAGAACAAGGAGATTGTTCTTATTTTACCTTTTCGGTGTTCTTCAAATCTTCAACAAAAAAGTTGGTTTAATCCATTTGAAAATTCAACTTTGTGTGTTTCGGTGTTATAAAGTGCAGAAATGAAGAATATAGGTTGAATATTGATAATCTAGAGAGTTTAGGATTGATTGGAGGTGTTTAGGATTAGTTTAGGCTTGAAGATGTGAAGTGTGTGTTCTTGGTGTTCTTAGTATTTTTTAGAGAGTTTGAGAGAAGATGAATTTCAAGTGTGTTTGGAATTGCGATGGCCGAATGGCTTAGAGTAGAATGAGCTTTCGATTATCCAAGAATGAGAGAGAGAATTTTAGATTTTTTTTTAAATTCAAATGGAGAAAAAGGTGGAGTTGTTTGAGGTATAGGATTGGTTAATGGCATTTGCTCTTGGAAGGTTTCTTGTTCTTCAATGGTGTATGGCTGAATTAGCTATGCTTCAACCAAAGGATGGAAAGTTATTTAGACGTAAGGCTGGCCAAAAATGATCATGAAATGGCAGAGGATTTGTTGGTTTTATCAATTAGCTAAAGAAGTGTTTTAATGGAACAAAATCTAGAATTTAATTTGAAGTTTGAACAAGTTTGGATAGAGTGAAAATAGGAGCTTTTTGAAGTATAATAATGGAGTCCTATTGCTCAAGGTTGGTGGGGAAGCCAAGATATTTAGTTCATGGCTGTACAAGGGCCGAAATTCAGTGAGGTTTGCTGAAGAATTTCGGCCTTAGCCTTGAAGAGACAAAGCTGGAAAAATTTCTGGAATTGAAGCTCAAGAACACTTGGAATTGAAATGGTTTTAGTGTAGAATTTTTTATCCTCTTTGGCACGATTTTGCAGCTAGATTTTAAGGGTGTTTGAAGGTCTTTTAATAGGGGTTTTCCAGCCTTCATCTTGAAGAAAAACAGAAGAAGTTTCAGCTGTTCATATGTTCTAACAGGTGGCTTCAAATTCATGTTCAATGTTACTAGTTTGCTGAAAAAAGTTCTGGTTTGGGACTATTTGTACAGCTCCAAAAATTCAAGGAATTTACAGCCTTTATCCTCACATAAAATTATTGATTTTCTTGCAAAAATTAGATAGGAAAACTTTCTGCAATTTTCGAAAACAACCTTGAAGGAAATCTGGAAAATTTTCCAGATTTTTTACCAAAACATGAACAAGATGAAGATGGTGTTTTGAAGGAATAGCTATGGTGTTTTTTTTTTTCTTGGAACCTCTACCTAATTTTCCTCCTTACTTTTGGCCATCTTTATCCCACAAGAGTTGGGATTTTTTAATTCGAAGCTTAGGGAATTATCTCAGAATTTTTATGATTAAAAATGGATTAAAGAATTAAGAGTAGTTTAAATTTCAAAGATGTTAGGACAAGGCTAGCAAAATAAAAAGGGACAAGAATTCTTCTAGAATTTTTTTTCGGACAAGACCACATAGTCAAGACATTACTATTGTATCTTTCTTAAGACAATATTCCTATCTTTAAGAAATGTAAGGGAAACGAAAATTCAAACATGACTACGATAAATATGAATAAAACTTAAGTGATGGAATTTAAACTCAAGACCTTAGAGATTAATTCACCAAGCTCTAACCACACTAACTCTTATTCTTATTTTCTCAACCAAATATTCTTCTTATCTAAACCTCAAGCCATCTTCCTATTTTGACCTCAAGCAAAATTACCTTTTTACCCTTTCTACCCAACAAGCATAAATAAACCATTTAACCTATAAACCACAATTCTAAGGCACATAAAATCATTCAAAAGGTATATTTTATGCATAATGACATGATATGCATCCCAACCCCCTTACTCTAGGGTTGGCTTTAGGTGGGGTTTCACAATCAGTATACCCGTTTACTTTCAAATCACCTTCTCTATAAACCATGAACACATCCTTAGTCCTTCGCAAATACTTAAGGATGTTCTTTACAGCCACCCAATGACCCTCACTAGGGTTAGATTGGTATCTGTTTGTCAAACTGAGAGCACAGGATACATTGGGCCTCATATATATTATAGCGTACATGATAGATGCAACTGCCGAAGCATATAGAATCTTACTCATGTGATTCATTTCAACTTGTGTCTTGGGAGACATCAATTTTGAAAGGCTTACTCCATGCATCATGGGTAAGAATCTTTTTTTGGATTAATCCATGCTAAACCTTTTTAGTATTTTGTCTATGTATGTAGACTATGAAAGACCTAACAACTTTTTTGACCTATCTCTATAGATCCTTATTCCAAGAATATAGGTTACTTCTCTAAGGTCTTTCATGATGAATTTACTAGACAACCAAACTTTAACTGATTGAATGACAGGTACATCATTTCCTATTAGCAATATGTAATCTACATAAAATAATAAGAAAATGATTGCGCTCCCATTAACCTTCTTGTACACACAAGGCTCATCCATGTTTTGAATGAAACCAAACTCTTTGATTGTTTTATCAAAATGGATGTTCCAACTCCTAGACGCTTGTTTAAGTCCATAGATGGACTTTTGAAGCTTGCACACTTTCGTGCTGTCATTGGATATGAAACCCTCAAGTTGTGTCATATACACTTCCTTAATCAGATTTCTATTTAGGAAAGTTGTTTTCAGATCTATTTGTCAAATCTCATAATCTTAATGAGTGGTAATGGCTAGGAGTGTCTTGATGGATTTTAATATGGCTACTGGCTAGAAGGTTTCGTTATAGTCAATATCATGTTGTTAACGATAACCCCTACCTACTAGTCATGCTTTAGAGGTAACTACATTACCATCCATGTCAGTTTTCTTCTTAAAAACCCATTTACACCCAATGGTTTGATTCCTTTGGGTGGATCAACCAAAGTTTATACTTGGTTATCGTACATGGAATTTAACTCTGACATCATGACCTCAAGCTATTTGTTAGATTCTGAACTGTTCAAAACTTTCTTGTAGGTAGTAGACTCATTTTCATCTATGAGCAATACATTATTGTGGTTACTTAAAAGAAATCCATATCTCTCAGGTGCCACATGCATCCTACTTGACTTACGAGAATCTTGTGTAGTAGAAGGTTCATCTATTCTCACAATAAATATGGGATCAGACGATTGATCCTTATTTGTTTATTCTTCTTAAACTTCATTAAGTTCAAATTTACTCCCACTGGCCCTTTTGAGCATGTGCTCCTTCTTTAAGAAGAAGCATGCTTCAAAACAAACACTTTCTTAATATCCGAAAAATTCTTTCGGATAACCCACAAACAAACACTTGTTAGATTTACTATCAAGTTTGTCTAACTGTGGCCTTTTGATAAAGACAGGGCAACCCTATACTCTCAAGTGAGATAACTTTGGTTTCTTGCCAAAGAACATCTCAAATGGGGTGGTATCAATTGTATTTTACAGAACTTTATTTAGTATATAAATATAAGTCTCCAATGAGTATCCTCAAAATGATTTTGATAAGTCTACAGAAGCTATCATTGTCCGCACCATATCTAGAAGGGTTTGATTCCTTCTCTCAGATATACCATTACATTGAGGTGTATATGGCAGAGTCTATTGAGATAATATCATATTAACTCTAAGATAACCCTGAAACTCTTGGCTTAAGTATTCATCTCCTCGATCCGATCTTAGAGTCTTAATACTTTTGCAAAGTTATTTCTCTCCTTCAATCTTGAAGTCTTTGAACTTTTCAAAAACTCCATATTTGTATTTCATTAAATACAAATATCCATATCATGAAAAATCATCAATAAAGGCTATGAAATAGTTATAACTTCCTTTTACTTGTATAGACATTGGGCTATATACATCAAAATATATGAGTTCTAATAACTCTATGGCATTTTCTCCTTTTCCAAAAAAAGGGGTTTTAGCCATTTTACCTAGTAAACAAGACTCGCAAGTGCTATATGATTCATAATCAAATGACCCTAAGTCACCAAACCTGTGTAACTTAGAAATACGATTCTCGTTTACATGGCCTAAATGGCAATACCGTAAGTAAGAAGTGTTGGGTTATCAATCTTTAGTTTCTTATTGTTTATATTGATGATTAGATTATCCATGTCTAGAATATATAAACCATTAACCAAAATTGCAGAACCATAAGGAATATCATTCAATAAAAAAAATAACATTTATTCTTAAATATCAAATAAAATCCATACAAGTCTAAGTACACAATTGAGATAATATTTCTCATTAAAACTGGTACAAAATAACAGTTTTGTAGTTCTAAAACTAGTCCTGAAGGCAGGTACAGCTCGTATGTCCCCACAGCAAGTGCAGTAACCTTTGCTCCATTTGCAGTATGCAGGTCCACGTCCTTTCTCTAGCCTTCTACTGCCCTTTAATCCCTGTAAATTATTGCACAAATGAGATCCACATCTAGTATCTAAAGCCCATATCTTATTTCTAAAGGTAATATTTGTCTCAATAATAAACATACCAGGAATAGAAGTAGAAATGCCCGCAAGCTTCTCCTTCTGCTTTTTTTCTTTGACAGTCTCCAAGTAGGCTTTGTAGTTGCGCCTCCAATGGTCCATTTTGCCACAGTGATAGCATGGGCCTTTGGTGGCTACATCCTTTTTTTTCTCACCACCTTTGGGCTTAATGGGAGCCTTCTTTTTCTTCTTTTGAACTTTCTTCTTGGAAGAAGAAGATTCTACCATCAAGACCACATTGAAATCTTTCTTTATAGAGGACTCCACGGTCTTGAGAAGATTGATCAACTTAGGAGGTGGACTCAATCTTTTTCATCTGATAGTTAATCACAAATTGTGAAAAAATATTACGTAAAGATTGTAGAATTAAGTCAACACTTAATTCATGGTCCATAACGAACCCAAGAGATCCAAGCTTCTCAATCAAACCCAGTATCTTCAATCCATGAGTAGCCACAGAAGCACCCTCGGCCATTTTACAACAGAATAGTTACTTCAAGATCTCATATCTCTCTGTTCTGGCTTGGGCGTCAAACAGTTCTCGAAGATAGAGAATCATCGATTAAGCATCCATATGCTCATGCTGTTTTTGTAGCTCAGGAGTCATTGACATCAGCATGATACAAGATGCCGTGTCACTGTCCTCCTTATCTTCTTGTGGATAGTATGCTCATCAGCATAAGCATCTTGAGCTGGTGGTAGCGGAATATGAGCATCTAGCACATAGAGCAACTTTTTCAACTTGAGAACGATTCTCAAGTTTCTATATCAATCGAGATAGTTCGATTCAATTAGTTTGTTGGTCTCTAAGATGCTACGTAAGTTTAGGTTGGTTGACATGATGCATGTGACCTAGATGTAAAGATAAAGAAAATTAGCTAACTGTATATGCACATGTAAAGCAAATAATTAGGTCTTTAATTAATCGCATCGGTGTTCCACTATTTTACTCAAACTAATAGCCCCTACTATTGATTCGAGAAAGCCCGTTGGAAGCTTTTTTAGTGGACCGGTATCCAAATTCCTCAAGAATAACCTTGGGTTTAGCCAACAAGCCACACTTGAGTTTAATGGTAGGCATCCAATACCAATTACATCGTATGTAATTACCAGATCATTGGATGATTAACATCTTTTAATCTTAAAGCCTTTTGGCCTACCCTAATATTTTCTCTAAAATTCTTTATGCATGAGTTAGCCCAATTGGGATTAAGAATTTAGTTAAACTCGACTCATTAATCTGGAATTTAATTCCATAGTTTGAACATGCCCCATGTCGAGTAGGCTTGGGTAAGCCCAACAACCTGGTCTCGAAAAAGGACTCTCGTTTTTACTATATTAACGGAAGGAATTAGATTTAATATTAATTGAGGGATTTATTCCTTTTAGTGATTTCATCAAATGACATGCATAAATATATCAATAAATCACATAAATTGATAATCATGGTAATAAAGCGATTACGTGGTATGATTATAGACTTTCCCTAAATTAATTTCCTTGAACCAAAAGGAAATTTATATGGTTAACCCTATGTGTTCATGCATGTTTTAAGTAGAAGGTCTTACCCTCTCGCCTTGTTTTAGTCGCCATCTCCAAAATTAAAATAATTATATCCCTATCTAACCTATGTAATCTAATTACATAAATTTTCTAAATAGAAAAACCTCGAGTTACATTCGAGATGAGTTAGATGAGAAGAGAATTACACAAGAATTTTAGAGAAGACAGGACTCGCAGGTCCTATTTAATAAAAACCAAAATTGTAAAAATGCATGAACATATATAATTTGATTTTTGTCCATAACTATCCACCATGCCATTAATTATGCTTAAACAAATATTAAATATATAATTTTATTATTCCAAATTCTTTATTTTGGAAACATAAAATAAATTTAGATTTAATTTCTAAAATCAAATTCTAGAAATTAAATTAAGATAAAATCTAAAATCAATATTTTAGATTTATTTTCTAAAACCAAATTCTAGAATTTAATTAGGATAAAATCTAAAATCAATATTTTAGAAAATGTATTAATTGCTAAAATCATATTTTAGGAATTAAATGATAATATAATCTAAAATCAATATTTTAGAAATATATTAGTAATTTCCAAAATATAATTTTATCCAAAATCATGGGTCTCAACTAAATACTAGTCATAATTAGACTTACTTCTCAAAATGAGAATTAATAAGAAAAAACTTTTTTTTTTACATATCTAAAATCACTATTTTAGATAATATATATAAATTTCCAAAACCAATTTAAAAATTAATATTGGTGAGTCCCAAAACATAATTTTTGGGAAGCTTTGGGCGCAAGAGGAAAAGAAGGGGGAAAAAGCCCGCGGAAAATAAGAAGGAAAAAAACCCGTGGGCCACTGAAAGGAAAAAAAAACAACGAACTGAATTTTTTTTTTTCACATATAAGACAAAAAAGCATCCTAAGGAGGATGATGTTCATCCTCCCCATGATCACCCACAGCTAGCCTTGTATTCCCAAGCAAGCCGCGGCTGGGGCCAATTGTGACTCAAGCTACAGCTTGGGACAAAAAAAACCTTTTTTTTTTAACTCCTTCGTTCTTCTCTAGAAACTATTTTCGGATCGTTTTATTTTGATTTTTGCAGCGTTTTCAGAGAACAGACATTCTGTTCATGTTTATATAACAGTGTTCACAAACCTGCAATTCAAAACCTCACGAAACAATTTCCATCTCTAATCAAACAGACATTCTGTTATGCAGAAAATGAAACCAGAAGAACCTTCTTACGCCGCACAAGCAGAAAACACATAAACATATTTTTTTGTATTGAAAACGAAGCTATAATTTTTCAGAAAACTAATTTTCATGAAAATTAAACAAGCTTACAACATAACAGAGACCCATGAACCTTCAAATAATTTCAAGAAAAAAATTGAACTGAAAAACAGTGCATTCTGCAAACACTTTTCAAAACATACGTAGTGACCCAGAACAGAAACAATTTCAAAAACCATGATCACATCGTGAAATATTTTCACAATCTCTAAAACAAACAACACAATGCCCAAAATCATGCTCAAAACAATTTCATAGCATAAATGAACCCATTAAAATCACAAGCAAGCTTACTCTGATACCACTGTATAGATTTCAGAAATACTATAACACTTATAGCAGTGGAAAAATAGAAATCACAACCCAAGATCACATGCATATAATTTAAACAGGCAAACAAAAAACACGGGTTTTACCTCTGTCATTTAAAATTTTCCCTTCACATTGAATGACTGAGGTGTGATCCAAATACACTCGTTCCAAAAATCAGTCTACGCTGGTGTCCAAGATGAGACACTCCAATCTCAATGTGAAGTTAGGTTTAATAGTATCTACACGAAGGAGACTCAAGCAAATCAAAACGAATCTCTACTAGAAGACTCTCTTGATGGCTAGGGTTTGTTTCTGTGTACAGAAGAGAAACCAAAGAGAGAGAGAGAAGAAAGTTGTGTGTTCTGAATTTACTGAGAGAACAATTCTCTGTATTAAATTCAAGTGATCAATCACCATGGCATCATCTCTAAAATATCTCCCAGAGAAACCGTGTTTCTATGAATTCTAATCAAATTAGAATTCTCAAATTGCAATTGGAAACCATAATTTTAGCAATTACAATTTAACCCAAAATTATAACTAATTATAATTTGACCAGAATTACTTCTATTTCTCACAATTAACCCCACAATGTTTATCAAATAATATCTTAAGTACTTACTCCTCTACTGTGTGTGACATATTAGGTTTTTCGGTCTATTGGTAGCAAATATAAATTAATCCAAACATATTTGAGATTAATAATACTTAATAATATAAAATTAACCTATAAATTTTAGATAGGATTGGTTTATTAATTCTTCAATTAATAAACCTATATTCAGCAGATCATGAGCGGTATTTAACAACACATCATAACCACCCCAAGAGTCTAAGAAATCAAGTGGCTTCACATGAACCCTTCAATAACAAACTACAGTGTAATAAATTTCTTTTACCATACAATATCTTATTCGGTTTGGAGTACAAAATTAACACTAACTCCCTCCAGAATATATATTAATTCTGGCCCAAATATATTAGAACTTGTACCAAAAATCCACTATTCTACATATGTATCAATTGGAACTGTTTCCAATACACAATCACCTTGACCAAGGATTTCACGAGTAGTAATTCCAACAAGTGGCCGTGAGATTTTTGTCCCTACTATTAAGAGTGGTGAATCCTTTATTGACCCTATCAACTACTTTCTTTTACCTCACATTGTACTCAATATCCATCCCATAGGTGGCTCTCAATCTAGCTCCAAAGATTGGAATCAAAGTACAATGCTCAACAAACAAAGTACCTTGGAAATCTCAAGTCTAAAGATACTTGCATGTTTGGGATAACGAGATTCTAGCACTAACACTACATAGTTATCCATGCAATTATCTCATAGTCAGGTCATCCAATGTACTTGTTCTATTAACAAGCATCCACATGTTAACTTTGAGTATCTCAATACTTACAGTTATAAGAACCACCACCTGATCAGATCGGGAAGTCTAACACGTGCTAGTCTTAACGCATTAATGATGTCATATCTCATTAATACTATGACTAGGGATTATTTAAGTACTAACACAATATAGTATAGTAGGAATCTCATATCATTATATCTATCATGATTTTCTTGACATAGTGTTGTACTGGAGACTTTATCTAACAGTTATTTCAATAAAAGTAAATAAGACAAATTAAAAGATAAATAATTCCTTGTATTATAAAATAAATATGTCGTATACAAAGTACAAATGATTGCCTTTAGGAAACAATACTAATAAAGCAAGCAAGGACAAAGAGATATGATATCTCTAAACAGTTATTCTGTTTGAAGATGGCAAAAGGTACTTTAGTGGCCACTCATGGACTTAAGATGCTGGGATTAATTGAGAAGTTTAGATCACATAGGTTCACTATAAATCATGAGTTAAGCATAGACTTAATTCTTCAATCTTTGCCAATTAGTTTTTTACAATTTGTGATGAACTGAAAAATGAATAAGGTTAAGACCACTATACCTAAGTTATTCAACCTTCTTAAGACTATAGAGTCTTCTATGAAGAAAGAAAATAATGCAATCTTATTGGTTAACTCTTCTTCAAAGAAAAAAATATTTCTAAAAGGAAGAAGAAGAATCTAACTAAACCTAAAGTATTAGAATGTATGCCCTCTAGACTAGGTTTCTAATGTAACTATCAAATTTATTAATAAAAGAATTTATTATAAATTTTTTTTTGTAAATTTACATTTTATTTGTGCACGATTTACGTTTGGAAAAAAACCCATTGTATTTAAGTAAGTGAGCCATGTGAATGGTGGTATTTCACAGTAAGGTATAAATCACGGGTTACTTAACACGTAAATATTTGTTCTTAACTGATTGATGAGGATGGGAATCTCATCATGTTTAGGTTATTATTTTATGAATTCCAAATGAGAAATGGCTTACCTTTAGCCACTGAGTAGTCCACTCACTTCATAACATAAGCATATTTTTAATAAGTAGAACAGGACCTGTAATAGTGGTTTCTAAAAGTACTATTTAGAAGAAACCTAAACTATTACTACTACAGCATGGACTAATACTCTATCGCTTGAGTATGCATTGGTGGTCTGACGAAGCTGGAAGCATGTACTTTGATATACTATAATTGAGGTTCTATCGTAGAGCCAATATACTTATATATTGGGTATATATGACTAGTTAGTTAAGACAAACTTGTACAAAATAGCTTCTGCGCTATATCGCTCCTTGTGACTATTCTAATTATCTAAATATCTAGGGTCATGGGGAACATGACTTGGATGTTTGCTTTAGGGTAGCTCTCTTGGAAAGCGAAAATATTCCAGGAGTCGTGAATCATTGGACTAGAGGTCTAAGGATGGTAGATGTCTTTTAGAGAGGTGTTAGTACACTCTTCCTCTTTAACTGTACGGCAATGCGTAGAGGGGTATTTTAGTCATTACACTAATAGGTCAGAGACTTTGCTAACGCAACATTGTCCTTGGGACCAATATTTCTTTATAGTGATATTAGAAAATATTTAAAATGCAAAAAACAACTATTTCTATGGCAGAGGTATTTTGATCATTTTAGTAGCCAAGGCGATGTGTCTTTTGGTTCTCAGAATAGCCCATAAGTCCTGATGGTTTTGGGTTGAGGGATTAGTCTTGTATAAAATAAATTTTATTTTATTCGAGTAGCCTAGTTTATTTGTTGGGCTATCGTAAAGACTGTAATATTCCACAATAAGGAAGAATCGTCGTGATTTATGACTTTGGAAGGTATTTGATTTAATTATTGGGCTTGTATTAATCCAAAAATAATTAAATTAAATTAAAGGCTTAACACAATGAATTGGGCCATAGGCCTATAGGTTAAGTTTAGTCTGGTTGATGGCTTAACATGACTTGGGCCTTTGGGCTTCTCTAATTCTACTGCCTCTATTTGATTTTGAATGCTTGGATAATAGCCTATTATCATGGCAGTTGGGATTCAAAAGGATAGTGGTAGACTACACGGAACGATGTTTTTCCTTTCTTCTTCTCTCTGTGTAGACTATGATCTCTGTGCTATTCAATAGCAAGAACAGAGACACAATACCTTTCTGATTAATGCTTGATAGCACTCAGTCAGAAAAGGAAGATCATCCTCTTCGTCCTTAGCCTTTACCAAGTTTTCAGGCACGGGTTATATTCCGAAAGACTTGAAGAATTGCGTTGATGCCCAAAAAAAGCCAATGGCTTGCGGGACAACAACCTGAAGAAAGGATCACAAAACCAGCAGTGGTTCAGACAGGATCGTCGACACCTCCTAGACAATCAATAAAGTGCAAAGGTAAAAAAAAAAAAAAAAAAAAGGAAAGCTCTTCTGCTGCTCTTCTTCTTTTTTTTTTTTTTTTTTTTTTGCCGTGTCTACCTTTATAAAGGTGGTGTGAAAAAGAATGAGATAGCTCCTAAAGGCCCATATCACCATTGTAGGAAAATGGGCCATTAAATGGGCCTTTGGAGGTGCAACTTCAAAAGCTACTTGGAGACTGTTAAAGAAAAGAAGGAGAAAGAGAAGCTTGCAAGCACTTCAACTTCTACTCATGGTATATTTATTATTGAGATTAATATTGTCTTTAATAATGAGATATGGGTATTGGATACCAGATGTAAATCTCATTTGTGCAATAATTTGCAAGGACAAAAGAGCAGTAGGAAGGTAGAGAAATGTGATGTGGACTTCCGTACAACAAATAGAGCAAAGGTTGTTGTATTTGCTATGGGGACTTATCATCTACATGTACCTTCTAGATTAATTCTAGAATTGGAAAACTATTTTTATGTACAAGTTTTACTTAAAAATATTATCCTAGTTGCTTGTTTAGAACTGCTTAGATTTCATTTAAATTTTAAGAATAAAAGTTGTTCTTTTTCATTAAATGATATCCATTATGGCACTGCAACTTTGATGAATGGTTTATATGTTCTAGAAATGGAAAGTTAAGTTCTCAATTTAAACAATAAAAGGCCAATAATAAATAACACAAACCCATCTTACTTATGGCATTGTCATTTATGCCATATAAATGAGAATCGCATTTCTAAGTTACATAAAGATGGTGACTTAGGCTCATTGATTTTGAATCATATGAGACTTGTGAATCTTGCTTACTAGAAAAAATAACTAAAATCTCTTTTCTAAGAAAGGAAAAATGGCTAAGCAATTATTGAAACTAATACATATTGATATATTTTGACCAATAACATTATAAGCAAGAGGGGGTTATCAATACTTTATAACCTTCATTGATGATTATGCTCAATTTGGGTATTAGTATTTAATGAAATACAAATCCGAAACCTTTGACAAGTTCAAAGAATTCAAAAATGAAGTAGAGAAATAACTTGATAAGAGTATTAAAACTCTAAGATCTGATTGAGGAGGTGAATACTTAAGCCAAGAGTTTCTTAGTTATCTTAGAGATAATGGAATATTATCTCAATGGAATCCACCACATACACCTCAGTATAATAGTCTATCTGAAAGAAGGAATCGAACTTTATTCGAAATAGTTCGATCCATGATGGCTTTTGCTTATCTACCAAAATCATTTTGGGGATATACACCAGCAACTGGTGTTTATATTTTAAACAAAGTTCTATAAAAAACTGTTGATACTACCCTATTTGAGTTATTTTATAGTAAAAGACCAAAGTTAACTCACAAAAAAATTAGGGGATGTCCTTCTTATGTGATGCACAAAGTCAGACAAGTTAGAGAATAAATCTGACAAATGTTCATTTGTAGGATATCCAAAAGAATCTCATGGATATTATTTCTATCTCTGATACGTAAATTTTGGGTATATAAAATCATCAATTTTAAATCCATCCCTTAATCAAGTTTTAATTAAAACATTAATCCGAAAATACACATGTGAGCAAAAGTATACTCATCGCAAGCATAGTATAAGGAATTAATGAGTATTAATTCTCAAAGGAACAAGTACACACTAATCATTTTTCTTTCATTGTTTAACTGACCCAAATAAAGTAAGAAAAGAATAAAAAGAAAAACAAAAGAAACATATACAACTCAAGGATGTAGATTTATGTAGACAATTAGCATAGAAAACATAACAATGAACCAATTAGCAATTCTCTCAACTAATTATCGTTTTAACATCATGAAGGAATATAAAGTAAAATTCAATCGTCTCACAAGTCATGATTCTACTTAGATAAATCCCACTTCATGTCCCAATCCATGAAATCCTATATTTTGATTACATAACAGATTTTCCAATCAAGCTAATCATAACCAAAACATGCATTAGGCTCAATTTCTTATAAATATGAAATTAGCTAATAACCCTTTACTCGAGGTGAAATCAACTAATCTCTACTTACTTAGTCCTATAATTTTAACTTCATCGCTCAAGTCTATTAAAATTAGACAAATACGAAATCAATACAATAAAACTCCTAACATCGTCGTCTCAAGTCAATTAAAAGAACTCGCATCAATAACCAATGAAATTAAGTAAAAAATACCAAAGATGACAAAGAATTGATTAAATAACTAAATTAATCCAAAATCATGAATCCAAAAATAATGTTAAATCACAATAAAAACATTGAATACATCATTACTAAAGAAAAAGAAGACAAAGAGAAAAGAAAGCACTCATAAACAAAACTCTTCCTTCTTGCTTGAAGACTCCCTTTGAACAATCTACCTTGACTTGGGTGAACACCTCTTTCAATGAGAGAATCAAATTTCTGCCATTTAATTCACCTCTCTAAGTTGTATATCTTAAACCCTTGTGTTATCTTGTACTTCTATAGGATTCCTGGATGCCAATTTTGTGGCTGAGGAAGTCTTGGCCGAGTAAGAATAGAAAAATACCAAAATCCTTAGATAAGCCCTAATTCCGTGTACAGAATTTTTGCTTCTAGAGCATACCTGGCGCCAGGTACCTTCGACCCACCTGGTGCTAGGTGCACCTTGCTATTCCTCTGTTTTTACTCTATTTTTTATCGTCTCTTCTTGGTAGATAGAATAGACCCGGCACCAGGTAAACTTACCAGACCTGGTACCAGGTTGTTCTGGAAAAATCCCTGAAGCTTGCTCACTTTCCGCTGCTGAAGCAGAATGGACACGGCGCCTAGTCTACTGGTTAGGCCTAGCACCAAGTACATTCTAGTTTTGTGTACTTTCTGCTCGATTTTAACTTAAATTTGCGCATATTTCTCAAAAACACCTTTTGCAAGCAAAATATCCAATAGGAAGAAATATGCCTAGTTATTACAACAAATGTATCTTAAAACACCCTCAAATTATTGCGTATCTCAGGCTCATATCCTATACGGTGCAGTAGAAAATAAACGAGATATCATTCCAGGACCCGCGTATGTGTGGAAAACAAGACATAAAGATAATAAAGGTAGCAGCTTTTTACCTTTGTTTGATCGTCCGAAGAACAAAATTTCTTCTTCAAGTCGAGGCACGATCCAGCAATCCTCGTGATCAACCTCCACGTGAGTTGAGCATCTAACCACTATAAACATAGTGTGTGATTATCTCTAACAGTAATCCACACAGAGAAATACTCAAGCACCAAACTTTCCTGTGTTAGCAGAAACAAGATGGCGGCTAGGGTTGCTTCTCAAGATAATCGAGAGAGATAGAGAGAAGAGAAGGTCGAGTGTTGCTGGTTTTTTGTGTGTCACTTTTCAGCTAGGGGTTCGTGTGTCTTGTTAATATGTCACACGAAATTTCCCTTCCCAAAACTGAGAATTCTAATCCAATTAGAATTCCCTAATTGTAATTGGAAACATCATATTCTCACAATTACAACTTGGACCACAAATTATAACTAATTATAATTTGTCCATAATAACTTTTCTTTCTCTCAATTAACCCCACTATGTTATCAAATAACATCTTGAGTATATAATCCTCTATTGTGTGTGACCTATTAGGTCTCCCAGTCAATTGGTAGAGAATATGAATTAATCCAAACGTCTTTGAGATTAATAATTCATAATTAATTAGAATTAATCCTATTAATTCTAATTAGGATTGGTTTATTAATTCATCAATTAATAAACCCATATTCCCAAATCATGAACGGTATCTAGCAACACATCATGACCACTCAAGAGTCCAGGAAGTCAAGTGGCTTAACATGAACTCTTCAATAAGAGACTTTAGTGCAATTAACTTCTTTCACCATACAATATCTCATTTGGTTTGGAGTACGGAATTAGTGCCAACTCCCTCCAGAATTAATTCTGGCCCGAATACAATGGTACTTGTACCAGGAACCCACTACTTTAGATGTGTATCAATTGAAACTGTTTTCAATACACAATTGCCTTGGCCAAGGACTTTCCAAGTAGTAATTCCTACAAATGACCGTGAGATATTCGCCTCTACTATTAGGAGTGGTGAATCCTTTGCTGACCCTCTCAACTACTTTCGTTTACCTCATAATGTACCCAATATCCATCCCATAGGCAACCCTCGATCGAGCTCCGAAGATTAGAATCAAAGTACAAAGCTCAGCAAACAAAGTACCTTAGAGATCTCAAGTCTAAATATACTTACACGTTTGCTATATTGAGATTATATCACTAGCACTAAATAGTTATCCATGTGATTATCTCAAATCTAGGTCATCCAATGAACTTGTTCCATTAACAAGCATCCATGTGTTAACTTTGAGTCTCTCAATACTCACGGTTATGAGAACTACCACCTGATCAAATCAAGAAGTCTAACACATGCTAGTCTTAACGCATTAATGATGTCCTGTCTCATTAATACTATGACTAGGGACTATTTAAATACTAACACCATCCAGTGTAGTAGGAATCTCATATCATGATCTCTATCATGATTTCCTTAACACAGTATTGTACTATGGACTTCATCGAATAGTTATATTACTTAAAGTAAACAAAAGAAACTGTAAGATAAATAATGCCTTTTATTAAAATAAAATGTATCATATACAATGTACAAGTAATTGCCTCTAGGGTACAACACTAACACAAATAACTAGGAAATCAATGGTGATTTTAACCCCTATCACATACCCCCACACTTGAACATTTGCTTGTCCTTAAGCAAAACACTTTAGACCAAGAAAAATTATCAAGACAACACAAGGTTTTTTTCTCATTCAAAAGTTTCTTCATTATAGCAAAGATCATATCTTCCTTTCCTTTGTCATTCATACCCTTTGAAAATAATTTCAAATTTTGAAACATTGGATAAGATATCACAAAACTCTTGAAGTCAAGTTAATCATGTGCATACCTTAGTCTAAGAAAATTATTTCACTCTTCAAGTAAAAATATAAATAACATAAATCAAATAAGTCAAGCCATCTACCAACTCAAACATTATAAATCTAAAAATTGCACACTTAAGTTATGATGTGAGAAAAGCACTCTAATTTTTTTTCTCTCAAAGTTTTTCAATGACTTAGGGAATTGATAGCCTCAAGTACATGGATTTCTCTTCACATACTGTATTGGCCCCCTTTACAGTTATCACTCATCATTTTTTCAACAATTCTTTTTTTCTATACTCTTGCTTACTTTTTTGCCTTCAGGATAGCCTCAAGAGAGTGCACCGAATACATTTACTACTTCTCCCTATATTGACCCATTTTTCAGCTACAGGTCTTCAAAGATCATCACTAAGAGCCTTTTCTCAATTCACACCAACAATAGTGTTATTTGCACTCATTGTTTTTCTCTTTAACTCAAATCAAAAAAATTTTCAACATTCTCCTCAATTTTTCCTCTCAAAGATCTTTTTACAACTCCTATTTTTTTTTTTCTTCATAACTCAAAGCTAGAAAAATTTTAACTCATAATACAAAATTTAGCTAATAAACTCTTCTCATATTTACTATATCTTCTATATTTCAACTAAATAAGTCAAATAACATTCAAACACCAATGCATAAATAAGATTAATCAAAATTCTCAAGTCTTGACAAATATCTTTTCCAATAAAACCAATTTCATCAAACTCCACCTAATGAATGACAAAACTCATATTCAAGTAAGAAAAAGAATTACAACCTTACTTAACAATGAAACCACTGAAATTTTTTAAAAACATTATCACAAACACAAAATT
Organism: Voacanga thouarsii; assembly: GCA_026120185.1. Lineage (NCBI taxonomy): Eukaryota > Viridiplantae > Streptophyta > Magnoliopsida > Gentianales > Apocynaceae > Voacanga > Voacanga thouarsii. The sequence goes on along the minus strand of JANUWF010002024.1, from coordinate 3,619,603 downwards.
TATTCACCAAAATAATATGGGAAAACACTTCTTCAACCTTTATTCTCCCCCCCCCTCTTCCACTTAAACTGGATATTATCCTTAATGGCCAAAGACAGAATAATAAAAGTACAGCCAAGAAGACCAAGATGAATAAAGAAGAAGAATAAAGTGAAGAAAATACTTCCATAACATTATCGTGCCACCAGGTTTAATCCACCTTAAGGAAGGATCATTTACAAGAGTACTTACTAAAAGAAAAGAAACAAAAGAAAGAAAACATAAATCTAGAAAAAGAAAGTAGAAATAAGATAAACAAAAAGAAAAAGAAAAGAAAAGACACCTACAATCTAGTGAAGGTCATTAAAATTTAAAAGAAAAAGAACTAACAGAAAATAAAATACAAAAGAGTGAGTTAAGAATCATCCTCATCATTATCATGGTCAGCATTGTCAACTCCATGACTGGAAGATGCACCAGTAACGTGTTAGATCAAAAAGGCCAGCTTTTGATCTTGGACGTCCTGGCAGTGATGAATGTCGGCGATGGAATCGTGGAGTTGGAGGAGGATAGTCATCTGGCTCTCTATCTGTGCCTCCATTCATGCCTCAAAATTAGTGCAAGAACAAGAGCTAGTGGCATGAGGGGCTGGTCTAGCAAGTGGTGCCTCTTCTTCCTCCTCATCAAAGGGAAGCTCCTCCCTTCTGGGGTACTGCACCTCATATGGCCTCTTTTATCTTTTTACCCTCTCATTATAGTGATACCCACACTGAACCAAAATATGCTCTGTCACGAGGTCACAGTCAGTAGTGGGCTCACCCAACTCTCCATCTAATCGTACTCCAAAGTTTCTCAAAATACGAATAATAACCAAATGAAATTTGAGGGCTTTAGTTGCAATGTTAGAGGCCACAACCTCTCTCATGGGGTTAATGATAATTGGAGCAAGGGGAATAGGCTCAAGGCTCCTCGTCTTATCTAGAATATAACGGTCAAGTATCCTAGACTCATTGAAGTCACTAGTCATGGGATAGACATTGAAAGAAAATATATAGACTAGGGCAGGCCACTAAGCCTCAAGGTCATTATTGGAGTAATATTGATATTGACATATTTTCCCTATTCTTCTCATATGAAAACTAGCCCTTACAACCCTCACATCCCAAGTAAGCTCAAATATGATCTTTTAGTTATTATGGTCCTCTGCTATCCATGGTCCCTCATCTGGGATTCCTAAAATTCTATCTAGTTAAGCCCTGGCAAACTCAATAGGAATCCCTTTGACCATTGTGGAGATGACTTGGAGAGTATATTTCTTTTTGTCCTGCATGTTGGCATAAAATTCTCTCATGCGCACAGGACAATAAGAACCTTCCATCCTAATGATGGGCTCCCACCCTAGGCACCTAAACATAGTAGAAAACTGTAGAGAATTGTCTAAAGATGACGTGTATCACTTTTTTACTATAATCTTATTATGTTGGTGTCTCTCATACCAAATTTGGCACATAGGATAAGAAAATTGGGTAGATTGAGTAGGTAGAGGCTCGAAGGAAGGTGTAGATAAAGATGCCTCTCGAGCTCTCTTAGCCCCTAGTGCTAACCCTCTAAGTTGTCTAGACATAATAGGAGGATGAAAAAAAGAAGATAAAAACAAAAAAGTAAGAAGCTCTTAAGTCACTCTTTACAACAAATGTTCGCTCTCAACTGTCTCACAATCATAGCACCATTCAACACCGCTACCACTCAATACAAAACACCTCAAGATATTTAGCAAACACCACTCAACGCCCTCCAACAAACCTGCAAAAAAATAAGACATATGCCAATCCAAACACCTTATCAGCCAGTTTGATCATATCCATAATGTTCAATATTGCTCAAGGAAATCATGTTCAGGCTAGAATTGCAATGCTCAATCAGTCATACCATTGATATCATCATGCAAAGCTTATCAGTATAAGGCTAAGTGAAACACTAAACAAGTATCATTTTATCCTAAAAGTTAATCACAAAGCATGCCTGCTCAATCACTTCCAAAAAAATGTAAACTATCAATGGCATTAACCATAAAGTAGTATGCATGATATTCCCATACCAATGCAAGCTCAAAGAAAGTAATCTTAACAATCAAATTCTTCACTAGAAAATATTCAAGAATTTTTGCTCAAAAATGCATAGAAAATTATCCAAAATTCATAAGAAAAAACTTAACCATAGAAAGTTCAGAAAATTCATACTATAATGATCTCCAATACATAGGCAATGATTCTATGCAAAGAGTTTGAAGAAATCGTGCTCCCAATGAAAAGATTGAAAAATGAGTTTTTGGTGAAAATGTTGGATTTTTCCTTGTTTTGTTCCAAACTTTCAAGAACAAAGTGAAGATTTTATGGTTTGGAAGTGTTTTGGAGGTATGGAAAGTGATTCGGTGGTGTTTTGAAGATGAACCCAGCGAGGGTTGAGAGAAAATTGGAGAAGAGTGAAAATATTTTGAACAAAAATGGCCAAGAAGGCCGTTTTAAATGTGGCGGCCGAACGGGCTTGGCGTCAGGCCCATAGACTGGGCCTGGCACCAAGCCTCTTCTGCTCGCACTTCTCTGTTAGGCCGTGCTGATCCGGCGCCCGGGCCACCAGTTGGGCCCAAGGCCAGGTCAACTCTGGTCGAAAAATCACTTTTTTTTTTTTTAAAGATGCATTTTGATGAAAATAAATACAAAAGAACATGAAATCATACGAGGCATGTAGTCTCATGGCTAAATAAATGAAAATAGACAAGAATTAAAAAGATTGTTCAGCAAAAACTAAAGCAGTTTAGAAATCAGCGTTTCCCATGGTCTTAGTCCCGTGGGTTGGTCTCTATGTTGCCTGGCAGTGTTCCCGATTGACGATCACCAAGGAGTTTGGCTAACTGTCCAATTTAACCCTTCAAGTTGCGCATGGACGCCTCCAAGTATCTCGTGGTCACATCAATTCCTTGGAACCGCGTTTCCATCCCACTTACCAGTTTGGTGACCATTTCCTCTGAGGATAGTTTAGCTGGTAGGGCGTTGTATGGCAGAGGTGATTGAGTCCTTTGCATCCCAAAATTCGCAGAAGCTTAAAGAGGTTGGTTTTGGTTATTCCAAGAAAAGTTAGGGTGATTCTTCCAATTTTGGTTGTAAGTATTGCTGCAAGGATTATTATCTTGCCGACCATTACCTACAAAAGCCGCTTGTTCCAATACTTCTTGCGAAGATCTCATATTTTGGCACACATGGTTTAGATGCACTTCCCCACAAAAATCACAAGTCACAATCATTACCTATCCTTGGGAAGGAGGCATTACTAATTAATCTATTTTCTGCGTGATTACTTCCACCTTTGCCTCTAAGATAGCCATTGCATCCACCTTATTCACTCCTTATACACGAGCTCTAGACCATGAATTCCCCTAGGCATAGTTATTTGTAGCTAGATTTTCAATTAGATCAAATACCTCTTTCAGAGTTTTGGAATTGATGGAGCCTCCTGCAGATGCATCCACTAATTGCCTTGTAGTAAAACTCAACCCACTGTGAAAGATCTGCATTTGCATCTCCAACTCAAATTCATGGTGAGGACATTTTTTCAGCATCTCTTTGAACCTCTCCCAACACTCATAAAGGTTGTTGGCCTCTAATTATTGGAAAGCAAAAATGTCAGTCCTAAATTTGAAAGTTCTAGCTAATGAGAAATATTTAACCAAGAATTTTTCAATTAGCACATTACAAGTAGTAATGGATCCAGTGGGCAAAGATTTTAGCTATGATTTTGCTCGATCTCTCAAGGAAAAAGGGAAGAGTCTTAGGTTGATGGCATCCTCAAAAATACCATTCATCTTAAATGTGTCACATATCTCTAGAAAGTTTGCAAGGTGGGCATTGGGATCTTCCTCAGGTAACCCATCAAATTGTATCATATTCTGAATCATTTGGATCATATTGGGCTTTATCTCAAAATTGTTGGCCTCTATCCTAGGCCGTGCGATACTAGAGCCTATACCTGAGATTACTGATTTTACAAAGTCATTCATAACCTGTCTGTTAGCTCCAACGTTACCACCATCATTGGATTGATTTACCTCCATTACTTTCCTTACCCTTTCGCTTATAACCTTCTGGACCTTAGTGAGAGTTCTCTCGATTTCCAAATCAAGGTCGACTATCTCAGCTTTGGATCATCTGGTCATAAACTAAGAGTAAGGTCTACATAAGACAGAAAATTTTTCAGATTATAGAATTTACAAGTTAAACAGTTAGGGGTACATTTACAAATTAAGTTACAAAGAATTGCAACATACAAAGACATTAAAGTACAAGTATATAAGAAAATAAAATACAGCACCTAGTCACACATGGAACATATATACATATTCACATATTTACATATAAACATATGAACATAGTTAAAGTAGAAAAATCCAAGCTTTCATGATATTGTTCCCCGGCAACGGCGCTAAAAACTTGATGCCAAATCAAGTTTTTCAAAAACACCTCCACAATGAAATAGAAAAATATCCTAATCCCCGGCAACGACACCAAAAATTTGATGAGTAAATTTTAGGTATATAAAATCATCAATTTTAAATCATCCCTTAATCAAATATTAATTAAAACATTAATCCAAAAATACACATGTGAGCAAGTATACTCATTGCAAGTATAGCATAGGAAATTAACGAGTATCGATCTTCAAAGGAATAAGTACACACTACTCACTTTTCATTCATTGTTTAACCAACCCAAATAAAGTGAGAAAAGAATAAAAAGAAAAATAAATAGATCTATATACAACCCAAGGATGGAAAAGAATGTAATTAGACAAATATTCTTGAAAACATGACTATAAATCACTTAGCAATTATCACAATCAATTATTTTCTTGGTCTCATGAAGGATTTAATATAGTCCCACTTCGTTTTCAATCCATGGAATCACTACCTTCTAGTTAAATTAGTGAACATATTCTATCTCAATTAACTTATCCAAAAGATGTATTAAAATCAATTCTCATATAAACCCCTATATTCTAAGTGATTTAAAATATGAAATTAGTCAACGAATCCATATTCTAGAAATCATCAACTAACCTTTGATTACCAATATTCTAAATAATTAGCCTTTTTTTCAAACAAGTTGAGAGATAACAAATATGAAACTAATTAATTAAAGTCATTACAAATCTCTTTTTCAAGCAAGTTAATAACAAAACCCAATCAACCAACTCTATAAGGAAAACAAGTAATCAAATACCAAGAACAATAATCAATTGATCAAAAGACCAAGTTAATCAATAAATCATGAATCACGCGAACAATGTCAAATTACAATGAACATATTGAATATATGATTGTTTAAGAAAATAGACAAGCCTCTTTCTTCCTTCTTGAAGATTCTCTTGAACAACCCTCCTTGATTTGGGTGAACTCCCCCTTCAATGAGAGATTGAGAATTTCTACTCTTTAATTCACCTCTCTCTGTTGTATATCTCAAACATTTGTGTTCTTTTGTGCTCTCTTGTGCTTTTATAGGCCTCTTGGATGCCAATTTCATAGCTGAGGAAGTCTTAACCAAGTAGGAATAGGAAAATACCAAAATCATTTGATAAGTCATAATTCCGCGTACAAAATTTCCACCTCCAGAGCATACCTAGCGTCAAGTACTTTCAACCCACCTGGCTCCAGGTGCACTCTGTTCTTCTTCTAGTTTTGCTCTATTTTTTACCGTCTCTCCTTAGCAGACAGAATGGACCCGGTGCTAAGTATACTTGCCGGACCTGGCATAAGGTCTGTTCTAGAATTTCCTCTGGAGCTCGCTCAATTTCTGCTGCTGAAGCAGAATGGACCCAACACCTGGTCCTCTGGCTAGACCTAGCACCAGGTACATTTTGGTTTTGTGCACTTTCTACTCAATTTTAACTTAAATCTGCACATATTTGCCAAAAACACCTTTTACAAGCAAAATGTCAAATAAGAAGGAATATGCCTAGTTATTACAACAAATGTATCTTAAAATAACTTCAAATAACTAGAAAAATAACGATGATTTTAACCCCTATCAACTGGTGATAGGGGTTAAAATCATCGTTATTTTCCTAATTATTTGAAGTTAATTTGAGACACTTTTAATACAATAACTAGTCATATTCCTTCTTATTTGATATATCACTTATAAAAATGCCTCTCTATAATTCTATGCAAAAATAGGTGAAATTTGAAGCTAATTGTGTAATTTTCTAGCATAGACCCAACACCAGGCCAAGAAGGTGGACTCGACGCCTGTCCTATAATGGGAGATTAAAGGATTACAGAGAAAAAGTAGACAAAACAGAGTAATTGAAATTGGAAAGGAAAAGAAGACAATGCAAGCCACGGCTTGGGCGACTCGGACAAAGGACAAAAGTCAACAAAAACGGCCAAAGAAGAAAAGCAACAAAGAAAGGAATGAATTCAGTGGGCTAAGATGAAGAAAGCAGCTGAAACAAGAAGAATAGAAGCAATTGCAACAATAAAATGCTTCTCGGCTGGACAGCAGTTCTGTGCGGCTCGGATGGCGGCTTGATGACTCGATGCAAGACCAATTGAAGGATTTCGACTGGACAATTCCGTGTGGCTCAAATTGAAGCCAATTTCAACAAATTCAAAGAATGTCTTCAGTGCAAAATAACAAAATCAAGTCCAAATTGATTTCCAATTCTTTCTCAATTTTAAGGCGGTGGACCTCCTTTATCTTTTATTTTTATTTAGGATTTTATTAGGAAAATTACTATTCCTTTTTTGTTTTGGATTTTTTGAAAATTACTCCTTCTTTACTTAGGATTCTTTTAGGAACTTTGTAAGCCTATAAATAAAGGCCAATTACCTTAGAAATTGGGGTGCACAATATAGGGATTTAGACATATATTTTAGAGTGCATCACCAATATTTTCTCTAGAGAAATTACTTAAGGAGCATTGTTTTGAGAGGAGTTTTCATTAGAAATTGAAAGGCTTGTCTATGAGTATTTATCCATTTCCTTTGTTTTCTTTTTCTTAAACAATGATGATTTTAATTCTTTAATTATATTTAGATATTATTCTTGAATTTTTTATTTTGAGTTAATTTAGTTCTTTGATTAATTAATTATTTTTCTTGGTATTTAATGACTCATTTTATTACGAAATCGATTAATTAATTCTTATTATTAACTTGCTTGAAAAAGAGGTTGATAATGGTTTTAATCTAATTAGTTTTATATTTGTTATCTCTTAACTTACTTGAAAAGGGGGTTAATTATTTAGAACATTGGTAATCAAAGTTTAGTTGATAATTTTTAGAATATAGATTCATTGACTAATTTCATATTTTAAATCACCTAGAATATAGGGGTTTATATGAGGATTGATTTTGATGCATCTTTTGGATAAGTTAGTCAAGACAGAATATATTCACAAATTTAACCAGAAGGTAGTGGTTCTATGGATTGCAAACAAAGTGGGTCTATGTTAAATCTTTTATGAGACCAAGATAATAATGGATTGTGATAATTGCTAAGTGGTTCATAGTCATGTGTTCAAGAATATTTATCTATTTACATACCTTTTCATCCTTGAGTTGTATATATTTATTTATTTATTTATTATTATTATTATTATTATTTTGTCACTTTATTTGGTTAGTTAAATAATAAATAAAAAGTAATTGGTGTGTACTTGTTCCTTTGAGGATCGATACTCGTTAATTCCCTATATTATACTTGCGATGAGTATACTTGTTCACATGTGTATTTTAGAATTAATGTTTTAATTAAAACTTGAATAATGGATGGATTTAAAATTGATGATTTTATGCACCCAAAATTTACGCATCAACTGGTCTTTTGATATAAATTCAAATTCAAATTCTATATAGAGAAAGATGAATGAAAGTATTAGAACAATGGCTAAGTAAGTGCTTGATGAATCTAAATAAAGAGTACCATTAAACAAGGATACATCGTGGTGGAACAATGAATTGAGAGAAGCTATAAAGAAAAAAGGGAGTGCTACAGAAACTTAGAGAAATGCAAGAGTGCCAAGAATTTTGAGAAATATAAAGTCGCGAGAAGAGAAGCAAAAGAAGCAGTTAGAAAAGAAAGATCAACAATTTTCAAGAATTTATATAACAATCTAGATACTAAAAATGGGGAGAAGAATATATATAGACTTGCTCATTTCAGGGAGAAGAAGACTAGAGATATCGACATGGTGACATATGTGAAGAATGATGACCACAGAGCTCTTATTAAAGACGAGGAAATCAAGAAGGGATAGAGATCCTATTTTAACAGGTTATTTAACGAAAATCAAGTTCAAGTTCAGGATATATGTGACCTTGCAATTCCAAATGAGGTTTGGAACCATGAGTTTATTCATCGTATGTAGAAGTATGAAGTTCGAGAGGCCCTTAAAAGAATGAGATCGAAGAAGGCAGTAGGACCGAATGGTATACCGATTGAGGTTTCGAAATGTTTAGGAGAGATAGGTGTTGCGTGGTAATATACAGAGTTACTTGAAGTGAATGGAACACACAGGAGCCATGAATGCTGCAAAAAACAGAAACCAAAAACAAGAAAAGTGCAAAAGCTACACAGCGGAAGAATTTTTTTTTTTTTTTTTTAACCAATGCGTGTGTTTGGTTTGTTTGGCCGTGAAGAAGACGATTGAACAATAGGGATGGCTTCTTCACTTGTTAATGCTTCTAGTTGAAGACCTGCTAATCTCCTACTCCTCCGTGGCATGAACGCCGAAGCCTTCTGCTTCTCAAAATATTCCACTGCCTATTTACTTATTGGTGAAACAATTTAGGCGAGGAAAATCTAGTCTTAAAATAATTCTTGAACTTTTGCTACTAATTAGCAAAATCAAGAAAACCAAAAAAAGAGATATGAATGAGAGAGAAAACGAGAAGAAGGAAAAGCTCTTGGGTTTTTCTCCGTGTGCATGCACTGTGTTTTTTCCCCCAAAAAAAATAAAAACACACAACTTCCCCTTTTGATAACCAAAACAACAGGGTTTTGATATTTGAAAACACCCGGAGGCTATCAACAGAAGAAGTTTGGCTTAGCCTAAACTCTTCTATTCCGTAAATTAAAAACCCTTTTGGTTCAGGCTATTAGGCCATTAACAATTTATTATTTTCCTTGGACCCAATGAGGCCAAAATAATAACCATTAATTATTTATTTTCTGAGCCTATTAAAATAACTCCATAAATAATTAATGAACCCAAATAAACTAAAATAATTATTTTAGCCTTTTTATTAACTAGTTTAGACCTGGGTTAATTTTTCTAATTATTCAACCTAGGCTTAGGCCCTGAATAATTAATTAACCAAATAAACTAGATAATAAACTTAATTTCTCTCATTCTTTTGTTTTATTCTAGTCCAAAAATAAATTTGACTTCTTGAATAAAATAAATTCCCTTTAATTGAGACCATTTCCTCGACCTAAAATTAATTAGGACTTACGAGTTATTCCAAAGACCAAAAAAGACACATCGTCTTGGCTACTAAAATAACCAAAATACCCTTACTATATAAATAGTTATTTTTTACATTTTAAATATTTTTTAATATCACCATAAGAAAATATTAATCCCAAAGACAATGTCGCGTTAGCCATGTCTTCAACCAATAGGTAAAATAACTAAAATACCCCTCTACATACCGCCGTATATTTAGAGAGGAGAGAGTATACTAACACCTCTCTAAAATATATCTACCATCCTTAAGCTTCTAGTCCAATGATCCACGACTTCTTGGAATATTTTTGCTTTCCAAATGAACTACCCTAAAGCAAATATCCAAGTCATGTTTCCCAAGGCCTTGGATAATTAGATCATTCAGACAACCACAAGGGGTAATATAGTGTAGAAATTATCTTGTATAAGTCTATCTTGACTAACTAGTTACATATACTCAACATACAAGTATATTGGTCCTTCTAAAGAACTTCAACTATAGTATATCAAAGCATACGCTTCCAACTTCATCAAACCACCAACTTATACTCAAGCTGTAGAGTATAAGTCTACGATATAGTAGTAGTAGTAGTCTAGGTTTCTACTACATAGTGCTTTTTAGAAACCACTACGACAGGTTTAATTCTACGTATTCAAAATATACTTGTGTTATGAATTGAAAAGACTACACATTGGTTAAAGGTAAGACATTCCCTATTTTGAATTCATAACACAATAACCTTACCATGATAAGATCTCTATTCCCATCATTCGGTTAAGAACAATAGTTTATGTGTTAAGTAACCCATGGTCCATATTTTACTTTGAAAAACCTTCATTCACATTAACCATTTACTTAAACACAATTAGTCTTTTCCAATGAAAATTGTGCACAAATATAAGAAATATTTCACAAGCAATTTATGAGAAAAATACTTTTATTAATACAAATCAAAATTACATCAGAAAACTAGTCTAAGAGGGCATACATCCCAACAAATAAGATGCCTACAAAGTGGAGGAAAAGCATTTTGATTCCTCTGTACAAGAATAAAGGGAATGTTCAAAATTGTACCAATTACCATGGGATAAAACTCATTAGTCATACTATGAAGCTTTGGGAGATAGTGATAGAACACAAGTTAAGGAGCATTGTAAAAATTTTAAATAATCAATTTGATTTTATGTCTGAGGATTTCACTATGAAGGCAATTCATTTATCACGATAGATGATTAAATATTATAGGGAAAGAAATGAGGATTTGTATATGGTATTTATTAATATAGAGAAAGCCTATAATAAGGTGCCTAGAGAAGAGCTTTAATGGGTGCTAGTAAAGAAATATGTATCATAGAAGTATATTGCCCTTATTAAAGATATATGATAGCATATGTACAAGTGTAAGGAGCTGCATCTGACTGCAAAGTTTCCTATTACTATCGGGGTACATCAAGGATCAATACTTGATCCTTTCCTCTTCGCGACTATTATGGATGAGTTAACTTGTACTATACAATAGGTTGTGTCATGGTGTATGTTGTATGCTGATGATATTATTCTAATCGATAACAGTAGAGTCGGTGTAAATGTTAAATCAAAGTTATGATGACAGACGTTAGAATCTAAGGGCTTCAGAATCAGTAGAAGTAAAATGAAGTATATAGAGTGCAAGTTTAGTACTAGTAGAAATACATATCAGAGTATAACTTTGAATGGCAGAAATATACCAGTAGATGACTACTTTCGATATTTAGGATCTATTATTCAGAAAGTCGAAGAGCTTGATGGCGATATTATACCCTGAGTTAAGATGGGTTAGTTGACATGAAGGAGTATAACTGGTATTCCTTATGATCGTAATATGCCTCTAAGCCTAAAAGGAAAGTTCTATAGAATAGTCGTAAGACCTACTTTGCTATATAATACGGAATATTGAGCAATTAAAATGTGTCATATTTACAAAATATAAGTAGTTGAGATGCGTATGTTACAATAGATATGTGAACATACTAAAAATAAAGAGTAAGGAATGAGACTATTCAGGAAAAAGGAGGAGTAGTATTCCTTAAAGACAAGCTGAGAGAAAATTACTTGCGTGGCTTTGAACATATATAGAGAAGACCAAGGGATACCCTTGTTAGGAGAATTTAGAGATTGAGACATAATATGTTGGACAGAGGTAAAAGCAAGCCTAAAATGATATGGATAGAGGTGATTATAGGAGATATGTCTATATTAACTTTAGATAAAAGTATAACAATAGATAGAAAGAAATAGAGAGAGATGATTCATGTGAACGACCACACATAGTCTTGCATTAGTTCATATAGTCAGCCTCAAATTTCTTGGGACTAAGGCTTAATTTTATTTTGTTGTATGTAATACTAAGTAGGATAACTTACTGAATATTTTTGTGGTATTTCTTCAATCTACTATTTGTGGAATTATACATGCACGAAGTCATTATGCTGCATTGAAGACTTATTACTATTAAGGATATTTTGTAAACTATAGGTTTTGCATCAAATAATGCCAAAAGGAAAGATTGTTAAAGCGATTGCCAAAATTCCTTGACAATGCTAACTATTTGTTTTTGGAAACTTGCTAAAACTGATGTTGGCAATGTTTGAGGCAGAAATATTCACATTGGATTACAAGGAGGATTCCAGAAGATCTAGGAAAATTTTTGACAAGGATATACTGAAGATTATATTGTAAAAACATGGAATCTTGATGGAATCAAAACTACAACAAGTAAGAAGCTTCAAGCATATCTTCTTAATAGTCTCCTAATTCAATAAGGAAGTAAATACTCTATTACTAACACCTATATAATCTTACCTATAGAACTCAAAAGTGACATGAGGTAGAGACGAGACTAAAGAATTTATTCAATAAAGAGGGCTGAGCAATAGGGAGGGAATTTCTAAAAATACTTTGAGTGTTTTTGAAGCATATATGCATTCAATAAGTGTTATGTGTGTGGGATGTGTAGGAAATATTCTCAACAAAGTCACACAAATAATCAAGTTTTAATTAAAATACCACAAATATTTATGTACATACACTTTAGACAAGCATATCTATCATGTAGTATAGAATCTTAATAGCAAGTAACGAATCCACAGGAAAGGTGTCAAGTACCCTTACTTTACTATAATTTTATTATTTGGGCTATAAATTGACGAGAGTAAGTAAAAATGATTCTTCACCTAGAGAATACACTAATCCCCCACACAAAATAAGTCATCCAAGGTCACAAAATCAATCTTAGAGTAAGAAAAAAAGATAAGTCAAGAAAGTCAATAAAACTTCTCAAAATTAACCAAATACAAAATACCAATCTAGTTAATTGAACACCCAAACTCACTCTCTCTCAAGCTATAAGTTTCTTATATTTAGCTCAAATTGAGGGCATCTCTACCTCTTAAGTTAAATCCAAAAAGCATTAGGCCTAAACAATCCCAATCTAACATCCAAGAAGTGAAAAGTCCCTATCTCTAGGCAACATCCCACTCTATCAATCACCATTTTCTTTTTCTTTAAATCATTTCTCAAGTTCATCAAGGTAAAACAAATCTAGTAAATCAACTAATTTGGTACCCAACTCCTAACCAGATCTCTCGAAATTATTAGAAGAGTATAAACCTAACTGAATCAATCCACACAATACAACTAAGCAAATGATTATTAAAATAAGCTTCAATTAAACAAAAAGAAATTTGATACAAAGTATAATAAGGGTTGATCCCTTTAGTTACAATTCAAAACAATGTAACCCAATATTTACAAAATAAAACTACAAAGAAAAATAAAGAAAAACTCATGGATAAGTGTGTTTCCCTTCTTCCTTCCAACCTCCTTGAGAATGCTCTTCTCCTCCTCCCAAATGATCTTGATCCTTCCTTAGTGCCCTCTTTTGGTATTCTTGAGGGTTCTCTCAATGTTTCCCTCTAGGAATTCGTACTCTAAGGGTTTATAATGGGGGAATTTATAAGTTTTCTCCTCAAAACCCTAAAAATTGCAAAACAGGGACTAGTCTGTGATATTGAGCATGCTGCTTTTGTTAGCTTATCCGGGGCCGCTTCTACCATTTTATTAGATTTCAAAAAATAAGCGCTACCAATTATGTTGATCTAAATAGTGTTGCTACCTTTTGAAGTTTGAACCTTCGAATTGAATTGTCTAAATTTGAAAGGCTCTGGGTAAAATAATTGAAACGGCACCACTTATACTCTAAAGTTTAGATTCCTTGAACTCTAATATTGAACGACACCACTTCTCTTAGCTTAGATGGCACTAATGAGTGCTTATTTGGCACATAATTTCTATATAAATTGTACTGTATTTTTTGTAAAATTATGTCCAAATAGCTAGTCATTCCCTTCACTTTGATATATTTTTGTGTAGGAATGAATAATTGAGGATTGTATGAAGAGATGAAATAAAAAAGGCGAAAACATAAAGACTGAAGATAACCGGTGCAGTTTGGTTCATCTCACTCGGTGCCATTTAATATCGGAATAGCTGGAGAGTTAGAGATACTAAAAGTTAACGGCGACATCCTGTTCAATAAAACCAACGCCGTTTAACGCCGAGTGTATAGTAAAATAAGAGATAACCAGCACAGTTTACATCATCATAACCGGCGTCGTTTGTTACCGCAAAATAGAATTCTGATTTCTTTCAGTCACAATTTTTAGGGCTTCTTAAGCTCTATAAATAAGAACGAATATCACCATTTTAGGTAGCCAGCACTGAGAGAAAACACCCATTCCAAGAAGAGAAGGGAGATTGGGAGGTTGCTCAATGGAGAATTGAAGATTGAAGATGAAATTCTTGTCTATGAGTTTATTTTTATCTCTCTTTCTGTTGATTTCTCTTGTCAATTGATATTTATATGCTTTAATTGTTCTTGAAGGGATGAACCCTAGTTAGTTGATGTATTAAATCTACTCTTAATTTGTTAATTTTCAATTCCTATTGAATGATTACTTGATTTTATTGTGTTGGATTGTTATTTATGGTGCTTGCTCCTAATGAATTTGAGAGATGAAGTTAGGAGTTGGGTTCTAATTAATAGATTTAATATGGGTTTTTCTTCGATTAACTCATGAGAGAGAGGTTGAGGGATTAGAACTTGGTAATCATTGGGGATTTAATATCACCTATAGATAGGGATATTGCATTCTTTCAGAAAATTAAGAGTTTATGTTTAATGTTTCTTGGGTTCAATTGGGGAGATAGAAATACCCTCTAATTGGCTCAAGAACAGGGAATCCACAACTCAAAAGAGAGTGGGTTTTGCACTTGTGACCTCTACCGGTTTTAGAATTAGGAATTTTGCTATCTTGAGTTTGATTTGATATTTGGCTAATTTAGGGGGATTCTTGACAAGTTTATGTCTTTTACTCCTTTTCTTGTCTTTGATTTTCTCATAGCCAATCTTGTGGGAGATGTGTTTATTTTTTGTGTTCACTCCCATTGTAGTTAGTATTGTTTCATTGATTCATTAGTCTAAACAATAGAAGAAGAATTACTAATGGTACATTTATTCCTTTCCTAGGGATCTTCGATACTTGTCATTATACGATATACTACACAATAGGTATACTTACCCAATTGTGTGCTTTAAGTGTGTTTGGAATTTTAATTTAAAACTTGATTTGTGTGTGTAATTATTGGTAATATTTTCCACACTCCAAGTCGCATAATGAGGCACCGCTTACTCCTTTTTTGCATTTCTTTTCGTGCTTTTCACCTTATTTCTTCACCAAATTGAATCTCCACTCTAAGCATTCTACATAAAATAAGGTGAAAATAGAGGAATAAATAGTCATTTATCTAAGAATTCTTTACAATAATAACATAATGTAATGAAAATATGCATATTTTAAGCACTTATCACGCCCCCACACTTATGCTTTTGTTTGTCATCAAACCAATTAACGTTATCCTCAACAAGCAATGAGCTATGAAAATTCAAAGTGATAAGCTTAGCAATAAGAATAATTCAGCATGTATGCCAATATAATAAATATTGTAGGGACATTATTCTTCCTTTAGTTTAAAATTTTAATCCAACACCTATTCTATCTAATTAGGATTATGTAACTTCACGTATTAAGTTAGACACAACTAAGGCCAACAAAGTTAAGTTAAATAAGTTTATACTTATTCAACATGGTTTACCATACTATTTCAGTCAAGAATGCAAATAATATGATTCATAAAAGTAATATTAAATAAACTACTTAAGTCTTGTGCCTTTGAGACATTACAATTTACAATGCAATTTAAGGTAGCAAAATAGGAGACTCTCAATCAAATTTTTTTTTTTTTCCCTACAAATAAATGCATGTAATGAATTTGGAATGAATATTTTTTCATTCTTTGCAATATTTTTTTATCACATATTGTTTTCTGCTATAGAACATGCACTTTGCATTCCCGATCCTTTTCTCTTCTCATTTTAGTAGGTGCAATTAGAATCCTACATCTTGCTTCTTTTTGCTATTAGAATGAATTACAAAAATCAAAGGAAATGAAAATACCACTAAACAAGAGATACGCTAAAAATTAATACATATATTTCATCACATAGCTCTCATCAATTCCTAAAAGATTTAGCTTCGCAATATTTATTTGGGCATAAATAAGGTTAACCTAAATTCACAAGACTTCTTATGTCACCTTTAATATGCAATTTTATATTATACCAATCCAACCAAAAGAAATCTTAAACTAAATTTGAAAGCAAAAAGACTAATAACAGCTCCATCAAACTAACAATTATCAACATACATACCAAAAATTCTTGAATATAAGCCCAAAATTTTTCAAAGAAATCACCAAGAAAAGCTAGAGCACACCAAGTGATAAATAAATTCTTGCAAAGAATAAACTTTAAAACTCTCTCCCACACTTAAACTAGATAATGTCCTCATTAGTTAAAAATAAATCACAAAGTAAGCATATCCAATAAAACTAAAAAAATATAAAGAGAGAGAAGGTAAAATGATACTCCCCAAGTGTATGGTAGCTCAATGCATATAGAATTCTAGAAGAGAAGAATTTCCCAAAAGAGATTCCATTGTTTCTTCAAAGAGCAAAATAAACCAAGTAAAACAAACTAAATGAAGTCAAACACACCAAAATAAAAAGAAGGAAAATAACTTAAAATAAAAGACTAAGAAAGGCAATCCTAAGAAAGCCGTAGAAGTGTACTAGAATAAAAAGGTACTATAATAAAATAGTGAATAGAGAAAAGTTGTCTGAAATAGCTTTAAGCTAGAAGAAATGTCAACAAAAGCCTACTGATCCACTGCTACCAGGCTGCCGCCCATGCAGTCCTCCATGTACTACGTCTAGGGGCTTAATTTTGTCCTATATGCTGGCCAAGAAACCTTCTTACCTCTATTGTCTGACTTGCATATTTTCTATGATGAGCATTTGATTTTTATATGCCATGGTCAACTGCTATAGCATAGTCCCAAACTTTGCAAAGAACTCTTCTCATTTCTCCAGTATCTGGATTTGATGTCCAATAACTTCTTACTACTAAGTGATCATCTAATGCTGTTGTGCTATCATCCACTACTGTTGCTTCACTGTACCTCTAAGTTTGTCCATAGCCATCTCTAATCCAGCCAATTGGGATCTCATCTCGCCCTAGAACTCTATTATAGAAGTCAATTGCCCAATATTTGTTCTCTATCCTTACGGCACCTCTACTACAAGTGGAGGTGGATATGGACATTGGCCTACTCTTTCCTTGAACTCTTGAGGTGTAAGCCATTTTTTTGTTAGGCTCATTGTAACTAATAGGCTAGGCATAAATCAATATGCCGAAATATAAAAAAACCAATAGAAGAAAAATAATGAATTGTAATGAAAATAGAGTTCAGGAGCAAATTCCATATAATAGATAATATAAATGGCATTATTTATAATGTAGCCATAACTTACCAAGGTACGATATGTGACAATCTCACTAGAAATGGTAGAAATGAATATCTTGCTATCAGTAGAAACATGAAATACCTGAGAATCTATGTGATTACTAGGAGTAAGATGAATGCCTTAGAGGTGTGGTCTGATGCCACTACCTCGCGCATATAAGAGAGAATGAATCATCTTATGTACAATATAAATATCAATTGATCAGGCTTCATTTATTCCACTTGCCCGAGGATCAACATTAAATGTTAGTGTTGTACCTTAGAGGTAATCACTTATACATTGTATATGACACATTTTATTTTAATAAAATGTATTATTTATCTTACAATTTCTTTTGTTTACTTTTAAGTAATATAACTGTTCGATAAAGTCCCTAGTACAACACTGTGTTAAGGAAATCATGATAGAGATCATGATATGAGATTCCTACTACACTCTACACTGTATAGTGTTAGTACTTAAATAGTCACTAGTCATAGTATTAATGAGATAGGACATCATTAATGCGCTAAGACTAGTATGTGTTAGACTTCCTGATTTGATCAGGCGGTGGTTCTCATATCTGTGAGTATTGAGATACTCAAAGTTAACATATGGATGCTTGTTAATGGAACAAGTTCATTGGATGACTTAGCTTTGAGATAATCACATGAATAACTATTTAGTACCAGTGATATAATCTCAATATAGCAAACGTGCAAGTATCCTTAAACTTGAGATCTCCAAGGTACTTTGTTTGCTAAGCATTGTACTTTGATTCCAATCTCTGGAGCTCGATTGAAGCCCGCCTATAGGATGCATATTAGGTACATTGTGAGGTAAACGAAAGTAATTGAGAGAGTCAATAAAGGATTCACCACTCTAAATAGTAGGGGCGAATATCTCACGGCCACTTGTAGGAATTACTACTCAAGAAGTCCCTGGCCAAGGCAATTGTGTATTGGAAATAGTTTCAATTGATACGCATCTAGAGTAGTGGATTCCTGATACAAGTACTATTGTATTCAAGCCAGAATTAATTCTAGAGGGAGTTGGCATTAATTTCGTACTCCAAACTGAATGAGATATTGTATGATGAAATGAGTTAATTGCACTGTAGTTTGTTATTGAAGGGTTCATGTCAAGTCAATTGACTTCTTGGACTCTTGGGTGGTCATGATGTGTTGCTAGATACCGTTCATGATCTGAAAATATGGGTTTATTAATTGATGAATTAATAAACCAATCCTAATTAGAATTAATATGATTAATTCTAATTAATTATAGATTATTAACTTCAAAGACATTTGGATTAATTCATGTTCGCTACCAATTGACTGGGAAATCTAATAGGTCACACGCAATAGAGGATTATATACTCAATATGTTATTTGATAACATAGTGGGGTTAATTGCGAGAAAGAGAAGTTGTTGTGACCAAATTATAATTAGTTGTAATTTATGGTCCAAATCGTAATTGTGAGAACTTGATGTTTCCAATTACAATTAGGGAGTTCTAATAGGATTAGAATTCTCAGTTTTTTAGTAAGGTTTTTTCGAAATATATGTATTTGATACACAAAACCCTAGTTGGAATTTTAATACACGAAACAACAGCTTTTCTTCTCTCTCCTTTTTCCTTTTCTCGTTTTTTCTGGAAAAAACAAGAATAAACCCTAGCCGCCATCTTATTTCTGCTAGCACAGAAAATCTTGGTGCTTGAATATTCCTCTGTGTGGATTACTGTTAGAGATAATCACACACTGTGATTATAGTGGTTGGACGTTCAACTCTCGTGGAGTTTGATCAAGAGGATTGCCGAATCGCACCTTGACTTGAAGAAGAAAATTTTGTTCTTCGGACAATCAAAAAAAGGTAAAAAGCTATTACATTTGTTATCTTTATATCTTATTTTCCACACATATGCGGATCCTGGGATGGTATCTCATTTTATTCTTCCGCTGCACCATATAAGATACGAGCCTGAGATACCCAACATTAAATCCCAACAGATATACCATCAAACGAAGCTACGGAGGCATATCACTCATATGAACAACCATAAAAGAACTAGCATTATAATAGTTCAGTTGTAACTCCACTCTAGTAGCATTAGATGTTGGGAAGTATGCCCTCTTAGACTAGATTTTTAATGTAAACATCAAATGTTTTAATAAAAGAATTTATTTTAGAAATTATTTGTGAATTTACTTTTTATTTGTGCACAATTTCATTTGGAAAAGACCCATTGTGTTTAAATAAGTTATCCATATGAATGGTGGTCTTTCACAGTAAGGTATAGATCACGGGTTATTTAACACATAAATATTTGTTCTTAACCGATTGATGAGAATGGGAATCTTATCATATTTAGGTTATTATGTTATGAATTCCAAATGAGGGATGGCTTACCTTTAGCTAGTTAGTAAGTAGTCCACTCACTTCATGACATAAGTGTATTTCGAATACGTAGAACAGGATACGTAGTAGTGGTTTCTTAAAGTACTATTTGGTAAAAACCTAGACTACTACTGCTACAGCGTGGACTAGTACTCTACGATTTGAGTATGAGTTGGTGGTCTGACGAAGCTGAAAGCATGTGCTTTGATATGCTTTAGTTGAGGTTCTATTGTAGAACCAATATACTTGTATATTGGGTATATGTAATTAGTTAGTTAAGACAGACTTGTACAAGATAGTTTCTATATAATATCGCCCCTTGTGGTTGTCTGAATGATCTAAATGTCCAGGACCCTGGGAAACATGACTTGGATGTTTGTTTTAGGGTAGCTCTTTTAGATAGCGGATACACTCCAAGAAGTCGTGGATCATTAGATTAGAAGCCTAAAGATGGTAGATGTCATTTAGAGACGTGTTAGTACACTTTTTTCTCTCTAAATGCACGACGACATGTAGAAGGATATTTTAGTTATTTCACATGTAGGTCGGAGACTTTGCTAATGCAGCATTGTCCTTGGGGTCAATATTTCCTTATGGTGATACTAGAAAATATTTAAAATGTAAAATACAGCTATTTATATAGTAGGGATATTTTGATCATTTTAGTAACCAAGGCGATGTGTCTTTTTGGTCCTCGGAATAGCCCGTAAGTCCTGATTAATTTTGGGTTGAGGAATTGGTTTCAGTTGAAGAGGATTTTATTTTATTCATGAAGTCTAATTTATTATTGGACTGGAATAAAATTAAATAAAAGATGTTGAGAGAAATTTATTATCTGGTTTAATTAGTTAATTAATTATTCAGGGCCAATGTCCAGTTTGAATAATTAGAAAATTAACCTGGGTTTAAACATGGAAAAAGGCTTGTTTAATTATTTATTGATTTATTTCTATAAGCCCAGAAAATAAATAATTAATATTTAATTATTTTTGGTTCATTTGGGCTCATTAATTATTTATTGGGTTATTTCTATAAGCCAAGGAAATAAATAATTAATATTTATTATTTTGGGCCTTTCGGGTCCAAGAAAAATAATAAATATTATTTTGGCCCAATAGCCTGGACCATAGGGTTTTTTTAGATACGGTTTAAAAGAGTTTAAGGTTAATCCAAATTCTCTCTATTGATAACATCCGGGTATATGAAATATCAAATCCCAGAGGATATTATTATCAGATATTAGATACCGTGGAGATTGGAAAAGGAGATTCACGTCTCTGGTGAAAAGAAACAAGCTATTTTTTTTTTCTTTGCTCTCTCTCATGACTTCCTCTCTCTGCCATTGTTCTTTATATTGTTAATCAAATAGTAAAGAATCAAGAACATTGAGACCACTCCTTATCGCTTTTTGTTTCACCAATAAGGATTGAAGCAGTGGAATATTTCGAGACCCGGAAAGCTTTGGCGTTCATGCAAATAAGGCAAAGTAGGAGGTTAGCGAGATTTCAACTGGAAGCTTCATGGAGCGAGTTAAAAGGAGCTGTCCCTGCAGTTCAATCGACCTTTTCACACCCAAAGTGATTTAAGCCACACAGAGGTATGGATTAAACGCTTCCATGATGTTGTTCTTCGTGATTTTTTTTTCCCCTTTGTTTTTCTGTTTCGTGCAGAGCATGGCTCCCTCTATTTTTCCAAACTACAATTGGTATCAGAGCATGTTGTTTGATTAACTTATGGAGCATGTTAGTTAATAAAAATGGAGAAGATCATTGTTTGGTGCTTAAGCCTGTGATCTTTTGCTATTTTGGTATGGGATAGGTGCTTTGTAAGCTTCACAGTAGAAGCATAGGCCTTCTGTAAATTTTTCATACTTTTATAGAACAACCGTGTGAACTCAATTTTAAAGGGTATAGGCATATGTGTTTTTGCTTGGAAGGTTTTTTTTGTAACTGAAAACGTCCAAAGAAGTTGCAGCAGAAAGAAGAAAAAAACGCAAAAGAAATGAGAAAAAAATCGCGCAGAAGAAACGGAGAAGAAGGGTACTGTTCATAAGCAGCTGTGGAGCTGAGTCGAAGCCGAGCCGCCGACAGCGATCTGTGCCTGGAGCCGAGGACGGCTACGCATCGGCTCAACAGCGCATTGTAAATTGCAATTCGCTGCAACGCGCGGGTCAAACGGGTAAACGAGTGCTGGTCGCGGGCGGGCGGGCTCCGCTAGTTGCACAGAGCGCGATTCGGTGTGGCTGGTGCACTTGGCTCTTGATGGACCACAGTGCAATAAGGCTCCAATCCAATGCCGCGAGTGTACATGGACCAAGAATTTTTTTTATTTTTTTCTTGTAATTTTCTTGCGTTTTCTTTTTCATTTTGGGTCCCGAAGTTAATATTTTTGCAATAATTAATATTCATGAAATATATTTGCATGAAAAATATTAATAAGGGATTTTAGGATTAAACAATACCATTAATTTATTAATTAATGTGTTTAATTCTATTATTTGGGCACTTAGGTTTAAAAATAAAAAAGCATGAAAATGTCTAGTGTTTTCTAGCATGCAATTTTTTTTTTTTTTTTTTGTACCTATGTGCGCATTTTCTCAAAGACCAAAGTCTTTGGGAACATTTTTTACAAGAAAACATTTTTCTATTTTTTTTTATTGTTATTTTAACTTGAACAAAAATTAATCCTTAGATATTTTCTCAAAGGATTTAATCCTGACATAGAAAAT
This sequence comes from Voacanga thouarsii, assembly GCA_026120185.1. Classification (NCBI taxonomy): domain Eukaryota; kingdom Viridiplantae; phylum Streptophyta; class Magnoliopsida; order Gentianales; family Apocynaceae; genus Voacanga; species Voacanga thouarsii. The sequence continues at coordinate 3,597,053 of JANUWF010002024.1, read as the reverse complement.
ATATTAGATTTAGATATTTTTGTAAGTTAAAATCCACTGGATGTAGTAGTGGTAGTAGTAGTAGTAATAATGATAGTATTACTCAAGATCTTACATTCCCTCCTGATGTTTTTATATAATTATTAATGTAAAGAATATTCTTTGTGAGTTATATCATGAATATTCTAAAAAGTATGTTTTTTCCATTCAAACTACTAAAAATAGTGAAGTTTTGACATCTAGAATTAATAAAGTAAGGCTTCCTATATTAGAAAGGTTAAAATGATCGAGAGGTTCCTTAAGTTCCATGGCAAAACTTGAATTATATTTAATATCTTCTTAAATGATACGAGTGAAACATTTGATATCTTGAGGTGGTGAGGTGAAAATAGGAATAAATTCTCTATTCTAGCATTATTGACTAAGGAGATTCTTACTGTTTCTATTTAACTATTGCAGTAGAACAAACTTTTAATAATATTAGAGGAAACATTTTGAGTAAAACTTGCTCATCAATGGCACTAGAAACCCTCGAAATTCAATCGTGTATATATGATTAAACTGGAATCGAAGATTTAAACAAGAAAAAGTGAAGCTAAACTTTCTTGAATTTTTAGACGTGGACACTAATGGAACTGCAAGTATAGCCAAGAGTGATGTTTGAAAAACCTTAGAGGGGGGTGAATAAGGATTTTGGCAACTTAAAAATTTTGACTCGTCTGAAATACAGTATAATAAAGATCATCAAGTTTCTTGGACCGACTTTATGGTGACAATGAAAGTTATCCAAGAACTCTCTGAGATATATCCAGATTCAGACAATGAAAGAAACACAAAGCAGTTAATGACTTATGAAAGGAAATGAGACACAGAATGTATAGTGGTTCGATCTACCAAGATCTACGTCCACAACCTTAAGCTTACACTTAAGAATTTTCAACCAGATTTCATTTACTCCACTTAATGAAATCAAACTATACCACATACAAGAGAGGATTACCACACTAGGTTTTCCAAAACCTCTCAATCAAAAAATCACAACAAGGTTCACCCCAAATAGGTTTTACACTACAACCTTGTACTACAAAGGAGATTGAATATCAATAGAACAGTAAAAGCTTACTTATTTGAGTAGATGATCACTAAAGTACAAAGTACAAACACTTTTACCTTTGACACAAAATGAATTCACTTTGAAACACTTGAGAAAAAGAGATTTTTGTAAACTGATGAGCAATAGTGTTTCTTAGAAGAATGTCATAAAAATCTTATGTCCAATCTTGCTTAGAGGCTATTTATAGAGCCAAAAAGTGAAGTGCCAACGGCTATAAAATGGCTATAATTCTTCTGTTAAATTTATCCGTGTTTTGGACTCAGGTTTCGGACAACGATATATCTAAAAGGTAAGTCCAAAATGGTATTTTTTCAGGCAGAAACATTTCAACACTGTTTATAGGATTTTAGACGAATCTTTTGGATGCAGAAACATCCAAACTACTCAATCCAAAATTCTGAGATTTTCAAAACTTTGAAATCTTTTTCTTTGTGTGCTTCAAGGTAAAAATCAATTGAATCAAAGGTAAAGAGACATACAAATTAATAGAAATACCTTAATAATACTTTCTAGTCTATAGTTCTTTTATAAGGACTTCTTGGTATGTAATCCCATATACTTTGATCTTCTTTTTTATCTTCCACTCTTGGCTTCCATTACAAGAGAGTTGCCTAACAATCATATCTGAATGCCTTAGAAGAATAAAGGTCAAACATATCCTATCACATATAGATTATATAAGTTAGTTCACATCAACGTTTGTCATAAATCAAAATATAGAAGAAAACCCTTAGGGCTAACAATCTCCCCCTTTTTGAGTGATAACAAACATAAAAAAAAAATGCTATATCTATAAAGAACAATAATATGTACAGAGTGAATATGTTGATCGAGAGAGATACGGATAATTTATTTCATTGAAATGCAATCTCTCATTATAAGCCTCAAAGAGAGCTTATGAGTTTAAGATGGATGATTTTAAAGCATTTGCTCGCAAGCATGACTCAATGAGCCTAAGGCCTATCCTATCTCCATATCCTTATGAATATTCAAAATGATTCAATAAATAAAGGAGATATAGTAAGCAAGTTATATAATAAGACGCTCCCCCTTAATATTTTCTTATATAAATATTTCAAAATGAGAGGGAAAACAGAAATTAATTTTGTACGTCCAAAATGTTTGTCCGAAACATTTGTGAAAGTATGTATAAAACGAGACTTTTTCAGAAATGCAATTTAGATGCGGGTTTTGGATGTCTAAAAGGTGTGTTCTCAAAATAGTATGACTCTTAGAAGAAGATTTGTTTGAATCAAGAAGGTATGAGTCCAAAACTCCCCCTAACACAATGCATGAAATAATGGATTTTTCAGTTTTTCAAACACTGTTTAAACAATCCATCTGACTGAAATTTTGATTTAATCACAAAATCATATCCACATCTTGTCAGATTAGTCTCAAAGAAACCTTTATTATAAAGAGAATACTTTTGGATAAAAAAATTTGAGTGACCATAAACTAAAATCAAAGATGATCAATTTTTATATCAAGCGATCCACAAGGAATTATAAGCAGAGGTTTAGTCAAAAATTATCCTATCATTCCAAGTAGAAACTTTCAATCATTTGTCAATAATTATATCTAGTAAATCAAACAGTTTCCTAAATAGTATCATATCAGATTATATCAGTCTAATATCTTCTCAATTATTGCAGCAACATCAACAATTTCCAAAACAACATTATATCAATTCTAAATGCATCATAACAGTTCATATCAATCTTAACTAATATCATGCATATAGTTTATAGTCTAATCTTTTCTAAATGCATCGTAACAGTCTAATCTTTTCTAAATGCATCATAATGGTCTAATCTTTTCTCCCCCTTTGTCATTAATCAAAAAGAGTAATAGTAGAAAGGAAGCAGAAACAGAACATAGATAGACAGGAAATAGTCAGAATTTAAGCAATATGCAGAAAATAAGCAATTATCCTTGTGCATTATCTAAAATCAGGAAAGTAAATTGTTCAATTTGCAAAAAGAAAATTGTTGGAGAGATATCAACTGAAAATCATTCAGCCCAACTGGTCTTCTTAAGAGATGTTAATGGTTTCAGCTTTTGAACCGGCACCTTTTTTCGAGTGTTGACCAGCAATCCTGTTAGATTTTCTCTTTACCACAACGTGCTTCTGTCCCTTTCCAGAGAATTGTGGTTTAAAGGATGCAAAAGTTGCTACAGTTTCCTTAATCAAAGATGTTCTCTGAGTTTGCTCAGTAGCATGCTCTTCCTCTGCGGCAGGCAAATCAGTTTCTCTTTCAATAACAGGTTCTTCCTGTTCTTGAGCAGACATTGCTGGGGAAGATAGTGCATCAATTTTTGTAATCTTTTCTACTGCAGACAATCTGTTTCCAAGACTTTAAAGTTCAGAATTGAGATTATCCAATTTCACAGCCAGTGAGTTGATGGCATCCAATATACTCACAAATAATCCCTCATCCTTTTCTTTCCCCTTAGTAGAGGATTCTGCCTGAGGATCATCTTCAAATTTTCTTTTTGTTCCAACAACAGGAACAGACTTTCCTTCTTCTTTGATTTTCATCAAATTTTCTCTTTCTTTACCCTCAGTGTCTCTCAGCAGCTTCCATTCATTACCCATTCTCATATAACCCATTCTCTCAAAGGAGTCAAAACTGTAAATATTCATCTTTGTTAGATCATTAGGAACTGAATTTAAATCAACCTAAAAATAATTGAACACTCTAGATAATAGATTTGTATAAGGCAGAGCTTTGCTTGATGTATTCCTTGACTGCAACATCAATTTTGTAGCTAAAAACCCAAAGTTTATTTACCTACCCTCTGCTAGGGCTAACATGATTACCATTGGCAGAAAGCTTATGGAGGTCTTATGTCCATAGCTTGGAACCACCATAGTGGAAACCATATGGTGCAAAATCCTTCCAACTCCATTAAGCCACTTCGTACTTCTGTTACCAGAGTTCCCAAAACTCTTCCCTCCAGTAAAGATTTCCTCAAAATTCTTCAAATTAAAGATATCATTTCCCTCAGGAAATTTGTTCAACTCAAAATATTGAATTCCAGCATCCCTCACATCACAGATTCTATTTAACAAACGGTGATCAAACTTAATGTCTTTTCCCTTAACTCTTGATACATACCATCGAATCATGAAACCTCCCTCAATTTTCTCAAGACGACCTTTTCTTCAATTAGCATAAAATTCCCAGACAAGAGGAGTAAATAATTTCTCATCGACAGAAAGTAAACTACCCCATCCAATGTGTTCAAACATATCAAGTACATTTGAAAGATTTAAAAAGGTCAAAGGATTAGTACGGTAACCAGAAATAACTGTTCTGTTCCTTGACACCCAGTCATTATAATCAGTTTCGCATTTAGAGTCTATGAAACGGAGTACCTAATTTCTAGAACTCATTTGTTCCAGAGAAAACTTTGATGAGTCGTAGTGAGACGCCGAGAAATCCGGTTGAGGAGAGACTTCTTTCCCTTTCGCTTTACTTGAAGTTGAACTCTTTTTCTTCATCTTCAAAGATGTTTTGTGCCCCTTCTTTGGTTTTGGAGCAGAAGATTTCGTTTTTGCCATTAGTAAGATTAGGGCTTTTTCTTTTTGGACTGGCGGTTTTTCTTTGGAAAAGAAGAGCACAGATACTTTTTGAAGGAATCAGTTACAAAGGTTTTGAGAAAAATTAGAATGTTTTGAATGTCTGGAGTAATGTGATATAAAGTGCATTGAAAAGATAAATTTTTCACAGAAATTTAGAGAAACGTGCAAACCAATTTTTTGAAATTCAAAAATTGGAATAAGAAAAAATATAGAGTGTGTGTGTGTGTGTGTGTGTGTGTGTGTGTGTGTAAGAGTGTTTTGGAATTTGACCCAACCCGAAATTATCATCCAAACAAATTTTTTTCAGAAATGCATTTTGGATGAGGGATTTAGACTTAAATATTACGTCCAAATAGTTGTTGGTGTGTTTTGGATACAAACACTATTTCCAAAAACTTTTTCTTCACAGATCCTGCAAAATAAAGAAGACTTATGCCAATTAGTTAGTTATCAAATTTTTGTAATTCTCAAACCTCTTCTCAGATTGTTGAATCTTTCTTCAACTAGAGGTTTAGTGAAAATATCTGTAAATTGTTCATCCGTTGAAATATATTCAACACACACATTGGCTTTGAGCACATGATCTTGGATGAAATGATGTTTAACTTCTATATGCTTTGTCCTAGAATGTTGAACAGGATTTTTTGTTAGATTGATAGCACTTGTATTATCACATAATATAGGTACGCAATTAAAGTTAAAACTAAAATCTAGCAATGTATTCTTCATCCACAAAATTTGAGTACAACAACTGCCGGCTGCAATGTATTCAATCTCAGTAGTAGATAAGGATACACACGCCTACTTTTTACTGTGCCATTGCACAAGAGAGTGTCCAAGAAATTGACAATGGTCACTAATACTTTTTTTTTCAACCTTACAGCCTGCATAATCTGCATCAGTGTATCCTATAAGATCAAATGTGTTAGTGTAAAAATACCATAAGCCATAATTATATGTGCCAATTAGATATTGGAGTATGCGTTTTACTGCACATAGATGTGATTCCTTTGAACAAGATTGAAAACGAGCACAAAGACATACTGAAAATATAATGTCTGGTCGGCTAGCAGTAAGATAGAGTAGATTTCCAATTATACCTCTGTACTTATGTTCATCTACTTTCTTACCCTTATCATCTTGATCAAGTTTTATAGAAGTACTCATAGGTGTGCGGATTTCTTTTACTTCATTCATTCCAAACCTTTTGAGCAACTCCTTGGCATACTTAACTTGATTTATGAAGATCCCATCCTTGGTTTACTTAATTTGTTGTCGATGAAGAAGTTTAGTTCTCCCATCATACTCATTTTGAATTCTTGTTGTATAGTCTTAGCAAACATCTTGCACAAAGAGTCGTTAGTAGCACCAAAAATGATATAATCAGCATAGATTTGAACAATTAGTAGATCACCAGAATTATCAGATTTGATGAACAAGGTAGTATCAATCAAGCCACTAGAAAAATATTTTGAAATCAAGAAACCATTAAGTCTTTCATACCAAGCTCTTGGAGCTTGCTTTAATCCATAAAGAGCTTTAGAAAGTTTGAAAACGTGATTTGAATAGTGCTCATGAATAAAACCAGGAGGTTGTTCAACATATACTTCCTCCTCAATAAAACCATTTAGGAATGCACTCTTAACATCCATTTGGTAGAGCATGGAATTTTTGAAGGATGCAAAGGCAAGAAGCATTCTTATGGATTCTAGTCTAGCAACAGGAGTGAATGTTTCATCATAATCAATACCTTCTTCTTGATTAAATCTTTGGGCGACTAATCTAACTTTATTTCTAATCACAACCCTTCATTAAATTTATTTCTAAATACCCATTTTGTACCAATAACAGGATGATCAAGAGGTCTAGGGACAAGTTTTCAAACTTGAATTCTTTTAAATTAATTTAATTCTTCTTGCATAGAAATAATCCAAAATTCATCATGCAATGCAATATCAATACAGCTAGGTTCAATATTTGAAAGAAGAGCAAAGTTGTCAATGAAATACCATCTAATTTTAACTCCATAGTTTGGATCGTCAATGATTTGTTCATTGAGATGAACTATTTTGTATTTCTAGTCTTTTGGTAATTGTTGATTCGTAGAATCTTCAGTTTGTTCTTTTCCTTGTTCAACTTGCAGCTCTTCAATTTCTTCTTCTTTTGCAAGAGTATCTAGCAGTGGATATTTGACTTGATCTAATTTGACCTCCTTTGAACTTCCTATATCATCATCATCTCTTTTTGAAGTATAAATGTTAGATTCATCAAACACAACATGCACAGATTGTGAAACCCCACCTAAAGCAAACCTTAGGGTTTTGCATGAATATATACATTTTTGAATGATTTTATGTGCTTTAGAATTGTGGTTTATAGGGTAAAAGGCTTAGATATGCTTATTAAGTAGGAAGGGTAAAATGGCAATTTTGCTTGAGGTCAAAATAAGAAGTTAGCTTGAGGATTAAATAAGAGGAATGTGTGGATGAGAAAATAAGAACAAGAGTTGTTGTGGTTTAGTGGTTAGAGCTTTGAAATTAATCTCTAAAGTCATAAATTCAAATCCCATCATCTAAGTTTTTATCATGATTATCTTAATTAAGTTTGAATTTTTGTTTTCTTGCATTCCATAAAAATAGGAATGTTGTCTTAAGGGAGACATGAAGAGAATGTCCTAATCTTATCATTGTGTCATAAAAAGAATTTTAGAGGAATTCTTTTCCTTTTTATTACCTCTAGCTTCGTCCTAACATTTTCATAATTTAAATAAACCAAAATCCATTAAATCTCTTCTTTTAAATTCCAAAAATTCTGTGATAATTCTTCAACCTTGAATTTTGAAAATCAGTCTTGAAGGGTAGAGGATTGGCTGAAAATATGAGAGAAATTAGGATGAGTTTCCAAAGGAAATAAATCACCATGATTATAAATTCAATCCTACCTTCATGTTGTTCATATTTTTAGTGAAGAAAATCTGGAAATTTTTCAGAATTTTTGCAGACCAGCTCTTCAAAAAATTCAGCCAGTAAACCTACACATTTTCTGCCAGAAAAAATGGTCATTTCATGTGGCTTGAAGACTGAAAATTCTGTGCAAAATTCGGACTGCACAAACCAGAAAAAATTCTGGGCAGTTTCGCAACTCTCAACCAGAAAAATGAAGCTGTTTTATTCCACCTTCAAGCCAGCAAAACTTCTCTGTTTTTTCCCATAATGAAGGCTAAAAAACCAGCCTTAAAGGACCCTTGAACATCTCTCAAAACCGTTGCAAAACGGGCTGAAGAATTGCAGAAAACTGCACAGGAAAATTTGCAGCACACCTTCGAAACATGAGCACTATGAAACCAGAAATTTCCAGCCTTGTTCTCTTAGCCATAGACCGAAGAAACTACCCTCAAACCTCTGCAAATTGAACCTTGTTCAGCCATGGACTGAACACCATTAACCTCCACACTTACCTTGAACACTTGGACTCCATAACCACACCTCAAACATCTCCTAAGATCACTCCATTCAAACTACATTTGAACTTCAAAATTTCCAGACTTTTTCTCCATGAAAACACCCCTTGTATTAAGCTATACAGCCAGAATTCCTCTGCCATTTAAGCTCTGAATTTCGGCCAGCCTTAAGCCTTATCAGACCTCATTCATTTCAACAAAGCAAAACAAACCAGCCGGCACCATTAAAGAGCAAAGAAACCTCCCTTAATCAAACACCATTAGCTAATCTCCTACCTCAAACTACTCCACAATTTTCTCCATTTTAAATTCAAATAAAATCTGATCATTCTCTCTCTTTCTAGCTAAGACCAAAACTCCCATCTATCCTAGACCATTCGGCCAACATCGTTTTAGATTTCGTGAAGCCTTTTCTCTCAATTCTCTTAAAAACACCAAGAACACACACTACTTTTCTTCAAGCCTAAACCCACTCTAAACACCTCCAATCACTCTCAAATACTCCAGATCACTTCTACTTAATCCCTAGACTTCATTTCTGATATTTATAACACAAAAACACGCAAACAAGAATTTTCAATTGGATCGAAATCAGCTTTTTCTTGAAAGTCTCAAGAACATCAACAAGGTAAATCAAGAACAACCTTCTTGTTCATCCTCTTCCATTCAATTCTCGATATACCTTTCTAATGCTCTCTCTCTCTCTCTCTCTCTCTCTCTCTCTCTCTCTCTCTCGCCGAAATGGTTGATCAACAACCATAGCTGTTTTCTTACTCTTGGACAATTCAAGACCCTCACTCGCGTGGACCTTCTTAAATCTTCATCGAAGTAATCATCAACCAAGTATTTCTACTTAACCTTTCTTTTTAATTCTGAATTCATGTCTCTTAGATGTTGATAAGGAGAATAGTATATGAATGGGGGATTGAGTATAAGCATATGTTTGAAGGGGTTGAGAGTAGGACATGAGAGTGATTGATCATGTTTAAGCTATATGGATTTTCTTGTCAATCAATATATGATCATTATGTCTTAAGAAAATTATGGATGGTTAAAGCATGTTAGATGAAATGACACCTTTGGTGAATAGGATTTTCATGTTCTTATCTTCATTGAAGCCATGGTTATGATTATGCTTAGTAGAGATTTGCCATGTGATAGCATGTGTAGATTTAAGCCTATGTTCATGATTCTTGTTAGCAGTAGAAAAATTATTATCATGATCTTGTTGATCCTAAGTTATTTTAATTAGCAAATTTTAGTACCTTAATTAAAATTATTACTATATTTTTCACCTAGGATTTCGAAATCTCTAGGAAGCTTTGGAAATGGGGTATTAAATGAAATATTGATATTTTACTATCAAATAAATAATATTTTTCATTAAAAATAATATATGCATTCGTATAAAATTAGATAAGATCTTTTTATATAAATGCTATTGGTAAATAAAATATTAATGACCTTATAGGCCTATAGTCATAAATATTATTCATATTTAAATTTGTTTGTTATATATTAAACAAAATTTAACAAAATTTATTTATTATTAATTTTATTTATTACTAATTATTTACTATCTATTAAAAAATTAATTAATTAAAAATTAATTATAAATTTATTATTTATTTAAGTAACATTATTTTTAAATTACCATTTATTAATATTATTTAGGACTTAATATTATTCAAAATTCAAACCTTAGTTTATTTATTAATAATAACACTCAAGATTTATTATTTAAGCCTATAACTTATCAGCAATTATTTTTACAACCCCTAGTTATTTTACCTTATCAAGCTAGACTTATTTTATAAAATCCTTTATCATCTAGCCTTAAAAAGCTTAGGACATTAGGGGCATGATTGTAAAAAGTTGAATTAGGAATATTTGTGTAAGTGAGTATAGCTTGAGTATAACCTTATGTCTTGTGTTTACCCCAGGCGGGGTTAGGTCAGCTTTGGAAGACTTTTGAATTTGAGCAAGCAAATGATCAGGTAAGTTCCTGCATGGAATTATTTGAAGACCAAAACTTACTGTGGCAAGCCAAATGTGATGTGTATGGACATTCCTTATGTAAAGGCAATTAAGGACTGTTTTTTCTTTTTTCCAGTCAACCAAATCATCTGAAAATCAAACAAGCAGTTTTACACAAAATGCTAAATTTTTTCTGAAACCCAACTTTGACAAGAATTTTAGAAACCCTTAATTGCTATTTCCAAATAAAACAAAGTGTGATCAATTTTCTCCCAAGTGGGACAATCAACGTTGAGTACTCAATAAGGGTAGACCACCAGGACTAGTCTTTGAAGGGTTAGGGTAAGTCTCTCAGTAGGTGGGCCACCTCTGAGGGGTGAGTCCTTCCTGGATAGGATGCCAGTCCGGTAGGTCATGCCGGTCCGAGCTAGCAAGTTTCAGTCATGTGGACTGTGTGTTTCCGGAGTGGACAACCGGTAAGTTTGGTGTAGAGATGGAGGAGTATCTCACCCGGTAGGCCGTACACCTACCTTTTTGTCAGTTTGCACAAAGTGTGGTATTCTGACCGTTGCTTAGTCATGGGGCCCAACGTGTGGTAACCAATGACTACCCATTTGAGTGGTTGTATTTATTGTGCACATGTATGGTTTGAAAAGTGAAACACCACTCCTTATTTTTAACACTTATTTAATGCTTGCCAGCGCTTTCTCTTATGAAACTTTTACAACTTGCATACATGAATTATTTTACCTGAAACACGCAAAGCACACACGAGCTTACTGAGATTTTTATCTCATCTCCTTTTATGCCATGTTTTCAGGTTGATCCGGCTGCAGAGGTCAATAGCTAGATTTGTTGCCTATGCTTTGAAGACTTATGTTATTTTCTTTATGTGATGTTTTGAGAGACTGTAGCGAAGAATTTACTTTGGATTTGTTCCTGTACTCATCTTTTGGGATTGTAATAAGTTTAATTTTAAAGTATTTATTTTATTTTATTATATGTGACCTAGTTATAAAGACCCCTTGTCCTTTGGACGGGGCGACATCCCCGGCCCTATTGGGCCCAGGCAGTGGGGTGTTACACGAATTCTTCCACACAAAGAGTTCTTTTGTTGTACACTCTATATGCCTTTTTGTTGGAAGAGTATCTAAGAAATATGGCCTCATCAGACTTTCTGTCAAATTTTCCAAGATTATCTCGAGTATTTAGGATAAAACATTTACATCAAAACACCTTAAAATAAGAGATAGATGGAGTTTTGTCAAACAGAAGTTCAAAAGGAGTTTTTCTCAAAAAACGGTCTTAGCATAACTCGGTTTACTATATAGCAAGCTGTATTAGCAGCTTCAGCTGAAAAATATTTTGAAAGGGCATTTTCACAAAGCATTGATCTAGCTATTTCTTGCAAAGTGCGATTTTTCCTTTCAACAACACCATTTTATTGAGGGGTTTTTGCTGTTAAAAAATTGTAAAATACTCCATTTTCATCACTGAAATGAGTAAATTTACTGTTGCAAAATTCTTTGCCATTATCACTTCTAATAGAAATCAGTTTGCATCCAATCAAGTTTTGGACCCGTTTAATCAGTTTCGATAATTCAGAAAATGATTCATCCTTTTGTCCAAGAAATAAAGTCCAAATGAATCTAGAAAAATTATCAACAAGTACATATGCATACTTCTTACCTCCAAGACTGACAGTTCTCATTAGTCCAAACAAATCCATATGAATTAATTCGAGTGGTTTTGAGGTTGAAATCATTTTCTTTGGTTTAAAAGAGGTTTTGATTTATTTCCCAAACTGACATGCATCACAAATTTTGTTTTATCAAACTTCATTTTTGACAGTCCCCTAACAAACTCTTTTGAAGACAATTTATTTAGCAAATAAAAAAATACATGACCTAATCTTCTATGTCAAAGATAATCATCATTGTCATGTACGGATAGGCATCTAATACCATTAGCTATAAGGTCATTTAAATAAAACACATATACATTTCCAATACGTTTAGTAGTAAAGATTGTTTCAAGATTTGCGCTATCAATTATAGAATAAGAATCCTTTTCAAAGATGATTTTGCAGCCATTATCATATAGCTGGCTAATGCTAAGCAAGTTATTTTTCAAATCATCAATAAGTAAAACTTGTTTTATAATGGTTAAGGAACCTTTACCAATATTACCAATGCCATGAATCTTTCCTTTCATCTTGTCTCTAAATGTAACAAATCCTTCATTTGTGGTCTGTATATCCTCTAACAAAGCTGTGTTTTCAGTCATGTGTCTTAAACAACCGCTATCTAAGAACTACTTGATAATCTCCACATTTCATGGGCTAAATCACAACCACTAACTCGGTTGTATTCAGTCGCACCTAGTACACAACAAAAAATGTTCATAGCCTGAAAATTTAAAGTCATCTTAGCATTGTCTTCCACACTAAACTCATCATTCTGTTTAGGAAATTTTATACTATCAACAATTTTTTACTGAATAAAAGGACCATTTTCTATCAAACTCCATAACTCAAAGTTGATAGAACACACATAAATTTTCATTCTATTTTTCCAGAATGTATAGTTGTTTCCATTGAATAAAGGAGGACAATTTGTTGAAGACCCTTCAATATATGGAAAAGAGGATGAACTTGCCATGAAGATCTTTTCTACAAGGTTGTTAAACTAAGAATATGTAGACCATACTCTGATACCAAATGAAAAACCTTAGAGAGGGGTGAATAAGGTTTTTGGCAAGTTAAAAATTTTTGACTCGTCTAAAATAAAGTATAATAAAGATCATCAAATTTCTTGGATCGACTTTAAGGTGACAAAGAAAGTTATCCAAGAACTCTCTGAGATATATCTAGATTCAGCCAATGAAAGAAACACAAAGCAGTTAATGACTTATGAAAGGAAATGAGATACAGAATATATAGTAGTTCGATCTACCAAGATCTACGTCTACTACCTTAAGCTCACACTTAAAGATTTTCAACCAGATTTCATTTACTGCACTTAATGAAATCAAACTGTACCACATACAAGAGAGCATTATCATACTAGGTTTTCCAAAACCTCTCAATCAAACAATCACAATAAGGTTCATAACAAATGGATTTTACACCACAACCTTGTACTACAAAGGAGATTTTTGTAAATTGATGAGTAATAGTGTTTCTTAGAAGAATATCACAAAAAATCTTACGTCTAATCTTGCTTAGAGGCTATTTATAGAGCCAAAAAATGAAGCGCCAACGGGTATAAAATGGCTATAATTCTTCTGCTAAATTTATCTGTGTTTTGGACTCAGGTTTCAAACAATAATGCATCCAAAAGGTAAGTCCAAAATGACACGTTTTCAGACAGAAATATTTCAACACTGTTTATAGGATTTTGGACGAATCTTATGGATGCAGAAACATCCAAACTACTCAATCCAAAATTCTGAAATTTTCAAAACTTTGAAATCTTTTTCTTTGTGTGCTTCAAGGTAAAAATCAATTGAATCAAAAGGTAAAGAAAGATACGAATTAATAGAAATACCTTAATAACACTTTCTAGTCTATAGTTCTTTTATAAGGACTTCTTAGTATGCAACCCCATATACTTTGATCTTCTTTTTTATCTTCCATTCTTGAATTCCATTACAGAAGAGTTGCCTAACAATCATATCTAAATACCTTAAAAGAACAAAGGTTAAACATGTCCTATCACATATAGATTACACAAGTTAGTTCACATCAACGTTTGTCATAAATCAAAACATAGAAGAAAGCCCTTAGGACTAACAATGTCCATTAAGGTTGATGGAAGAAATGGTTGAAAGATAAGAGAATTGTAAAGGTTTTGATTTATCTACACTTTAAGAGGATGCGTAAGCAACTTAATTTTTAAAAATTAAAATTAAGCTCAAACTTTTCTTAACTGCCAACTGCCAGTTTGATTCAACCGAAAAAATCAGTTTGAGTCTGGCCATTTTAGCCAATCATCAATTGGCAATTGGGAATGGGCAACCATTAATTTTCCAATTGCGACCAAGGCTAACTCAAGGTATACATTATTCATATCTTACATTTCAATGGACCAATAATGATTGGGTATTAAATAAAAGAATTCCTAATTTCAAACTATTTGAATATCCATATCCAACTACGAATATCGCAAAGTCGATCACACATATTTGTCATGAATATAGAATTGCTAATAAATTTATATATTTTTTTTTTATACTTCTAAAGATAATGATGCTACCATTCCCAATTTGAAAAGTATTATGAATCCATTTTAGATGATGCTTTATTTCACAATAGATGTGCATATTATATTTTGAATTTCTATAACAAAGATAGGTATGCAATAATTAATGATAGCATTGAAACCATTACAAATGTTATGATATTTACGTTAAAAAAATATTGTTAACCACAAGAATTCAAAGATTTATGCCTAGTCTCAGCTATAAGAAGAACTCATTTGATAAAATTAAGTGTAAAGGTTGAAATTTGAATATTTAAATAATGAATTTTGAAGCTAAATATCTGAAATCTAAAGTTTTAATATGACTATTGAATTAATTATAATTCAATTTTATATTATATTTTATTACAATTTAAAATAAATAAAAAATAACAATTAGATAAGTATCTAATATATTTAAATTTTCAAACTTAAGTAAGGCCTCATTTGATAAACTTGAAGTTTGAAAACAGATATTTGAATGTGTGTGTGTGTGTGTGTGTGTGTGTGTGTTGAACTCTGAAAGTTGGAGTCTAGTAACTGAATTATGAAATTTGGAGTATGAATTTGAAAATTGGATTAATTATAATTTATTTTATATTATATTTTATTACAACTTAAATTAAATAAAAAAGAATAATAACAATTAGATAAGCATTCAATATATTCAAAATTCAAACTTAATTAATTTTTATTTGACTTAAAATTTATAATATGATTTTAACATATCTTAATCAATTAAGTGATAACAAAATTTTATTGTAAAATAAACTAAGTAATCAAGTACATAATATTATCTGTTATCAAACACACTTAATTAAATAAGTAATTAAATAAATAAATAATTTCAAATGCTTAATTGAATTACCATGTAACTCTAACTTTCATTTCATTTAAAATTATAATAGGATTTCAATACGTCGTAGTTAATTAAGTGATAATAAGAAACTGCTATCAAATAGACTAAAGTAGTTAAGTATATAATATTATTTATCATCAAATGTACTTAATTAATTCATTAATTTTAACCACTTAGTTGAATTAGAAAACTAGCTCTCAAAGTACAATTCTACTTTTGATATGCTACAAAATATTTTACCATTCTAATAACAATTGACAAGTTGTGTAATAACAAAGTGTTTCACCATTCCAACAACAATTGACAAGTTTTGTAATACCAATGGTAATTTTGCTATTTTTTTCTCATTTTGAAGATGTAATTGTTATTTCATCATTCTATTACCCAACCTATAAACTGGAATTACCATGAAGAAGCCATATGGTTGTTTTAATGTTTCTTTTTAAACAAAATCAGTTGTTAATTTGTAATAACCTTTCTATCTTCTTTAAAAAGACAAAAAAAGGTAGAAATTTTGGTTCAGCCAAAATTGTGAAATAAAATTTGATATACTTAAGAAAAGTAGAAAACGTTAAAAAACTTATGGAAAATAAAGAAAGAAGAAAATATATTGTTCATTCATATAATTTAGTCGTAAGGCCCCTATTTATAGAGGATAAGTAATGTATTTAATAAATATGATTTTTTCCTTATGGATAAAAGGATAACTTTAAAAAAATGAACCATCACATTTATCTTTTGAATAAATTGATAGCCTAAAATTAAATAGTCATATTTATCTTTAGCATAAATAAATAGCCCTGGAAAATGAATAGTCACCTTTATCTTCTGGATTTCATAACATTCCCCATTGCATGCTCATTTTTAAAAAATGGAAATGACTTGTTAAAAACCTTCTTAGGGTAAAAAAAAAAAAAAACCTATAGGACAAAACTTAATGAAGGAAAAGAGTACACTTTCCTTTCTAGAGGGAACACTACCTCATTAGAAACCAAATCAACAAAAATCTAGTGAAAAAAAATTTTCCCTCTCTTGATAATATCATTCAAGATATCTTCATATCTTTCACGTGATACAAGCTAATTTTATGGACCAATTTCTCAAATGTGGTAGTCAAAAATATTTTAGTGAATAAATTTACCAAATTATCATATGATCAAATTTGTTACACACCAATATCACCTTTCTTTTAAAGTTCATAAGTAAAGAAAAATTTTAGCAATATGTGTTTTGTCCTATATTATTTAATGTATCATCCCTTCAATTGAGTTATACAACTTGTATTGCCTTCATATGATGTGGTTGGAATTTCTTTTCCAAAGTATAGATCACAATTTTCTTGAATGTAATAAGTTAATGATGTCAGCCACACACATTCTTGACCTGCCTCATTAATGGCTATTATTTTAGCATGACTTGAAAAAGTGGTTACGATAAATTACTTTGTAGAATAACATGATATAACAGTATCACTACTTGTAAATGAATAGCGTATTTGAGAATGTGCTTGTGTGGGTTAGATAAATATCCAACATCTGTATATCTAATCAATTTTGAGAAGGATTTCTTTGAATAAAACAATTTAAGATCTATTGTCCTTGAAAATATTGAAAGACATGTTTAATATCAATCTAATATCGTCGTATTAGAGAATAACTAAATCTTACTAGTAAATTCATAGAAAATGATATATCCAGTCATGTAGTATTAGCAAGATGCACCAATGCCACTTAAATAAGATACTTCAGGACCAAGTAGTTTTGTGGTATCCTCCTGAAGTCAGAAAGGATCTTTACTTATATCAAGTAACCTAACAACCATTAAAGTACTCAGCAGGTGTACTTTGTCCATGTAAGATCTTTACAAAACCTTCTTTGTATATGTTGATTGATAAATGAAAATACTATCTAGCAGATGTTCAATTTGTAAATTGAGGCAAAAAAAAATTCTTAATTCTTAATTTCAAACTTTTGTTTCAAATAATTTATTACCTTAGAAAGCTCTTCGAAAGTTCCAATAAAATTAATATTATCAGCATATATGGCTAATATTATAAAGTCATATTTTGATCTCTTTATAACAATACATGAAAATATCATATCATTCTTATATCTGCTTTCAACGGACCATCACTATGATTATTATACAACATACGTCCAAATTGTTTTAATTCATACAAAGATTTTGAATCTTGATGGAATAATTTTCTCCAGAACTAAACTTGTATGCTTCAAGCGTATCAAATCCTTTAGAGATTTTTATATAAATATTAGTATCTAGTGTTCCATATACATAAGTAGTAACAACATCCATTCAGTCCAAGAAAATTGGTCTTTAGTGACAAAACTTTTTCGTCGCTGAAAGTCAAAATTTCCTTACTGAAAACACCGTCGCCGTCGCCAAAGGGTCTTGGCGACAAAACTTTTAATTTTGTTGCTAAAAGGTGTCTTGCGTGAGGAAAATTATTTCCTCGGTAAAGCTATCACTTTTAGTTAGGAAAAATTTTGTCACTAAAACTAAACAATTTTTGTCACCAAAAGCTTTCATTTTGTCACTAGTGATGATTTTTTGCGATAAAAAGTTTTGTCGCCAAAAATAATTTTATTTGAGAAATTAAATGCAATGTTGAAAAATAATTTTCTTTTTCCTAAGAAACTTTTTTATCGCTAATACAAAAAATTTTTGTCACCAAAAAGTGTCAATGGCAACAAAAAAAATTTCTAGCCAATGACAAACTTTTTTGTTGCCAAACAACATACAAAAAACTGTCATTGGCGACAAAAAATTTTCTCACCAAAAAGTTTTTAAAATTTTTTAAAATAAAAATTTTTAAATTATATATATATATATATATATATATATACACACGCCCACACACAACACACATGCATATATAAATACACAATACATATATATACATAAATATATATATATACAAAATAAATATATACATATATACAAATATATATACACATACATACATATATATATATATAACACATATATATACATAAATAAATGTACAACATAATACACATACACACACACATATAAATATATACAACACACAAATATATATACATATAAATGTACATAACATATATATATATATATATATACATAAATACATATATAATACACACAATACATATATATACATGCATATTTATATATATACATATATACCAACATATACATATATATACACACACACAACACACGCACATATTATTCAGAAACATACAATATAGTTTCGTCTGCTATTCAAAAAATGTTAAATTCAATAGCTAAAAATTCAAAAAGACTCTCCAAAAAGTAATCCGTATATATTGTTTCCCATATTATTTTAAGCATAAATAAACTATTTTCCTATTCAAAAAGACATCAAATAATTCAAATAATTTCACATTTTGAAACTAGTTAACCAATAAATTTTAGGAATTCAAAATCTATCCAATGTAGTATAATCTGATACAATATTTTAATATGCCAAACTAAAGATTACACTAGAGATGGCCATGGTTCAAAAAATATCACGGTTGAACTATGAATTGGAATCGTGATCAACGGTTTTTTAACTATTGACCACAGTTCACGGTTCAAACAGTGAATCGAGAACTATGGTCCACGGTCTGGTTGCAGTTGAGGGTTTTCCCCAATTGTCAACCGACGGTTGAAACTATCAATTTTTTATTTTATAATTTTTTTTTTCTAGTCATATGTTAGTATGTAATACTAACATGTGGCAATGTATAATATATATATATATATATATATATATATATATATATATAAAGGACCTACTGCAATGGCCCCATCATAAGGGGCCATTGCAAATAGCCTATAGCCCAGTAGCAATAGCCATATGGCCATTGCATGCAATAGCCAAATTTTTTGTCGTTGTTCACTTGTTTTTTTTTTTCTTCTTCTTCTTCTTCTTCTTCCTCCTTCTATAAATATATTCTCAATCCACCTCTCATTTTTTACACTTTTCTCAACTCCTTCAACTATCTCAACTTTCTCAACTTTCTCAATTTCAATTTATAATATATAGTTGTTATATTTATTTTTTGTTTTTGAAAAAAAAAGTCACATCCAAGTAGCTCTAAGGGTAAGGGAAAAAATGAGTGTTGGCTATAATTTAGATTTTCAATCAGAGACATTTACTACTCTATCCGATTATCAACTGACCTCCAATTTTGATCAAAATTTTTTTGTGGCAATATGTTCTTCTCCAACACCTAGCCAACCGATGCAAATTAGTGATAAAGAAGTTGAAGCTTAATAACAACATCCTTTCATTGATACTAAAGAATGTGTTTAATGTCCAAGTG